>OY744538.1:31724417-31799417 GCA_963556195.1 Sepiola atlantica | reverse complement strand
ACGTCGATGCCAAATACAAGCTGATATAAAATACTTACGAAATATATACTCTTTGTTTAAATATAAAGGGCACTGTATTACGAGAGGTGTGTTTTAATCCAACGAAAATCTTTACTAGTCTGTTATATCCACATAAATATTGCGAGTTCGAAGAAACCATCTAATTAGAGAGCGCTGGGAATATAGACGAAATAATCAATGACACTTAATTTGCGTTTCTTGACGTATAAATGTGGTTCGCTATACTAGTGTTGCGGTGGTGTAGTGAGCATTGCTTTAGTATTGTCAAAGTTGATGTATTTATTTACCTCCTCTCCAGGAGGTTAGGCACAAGGCCAGTTTTATTTAACTCCCACAAGGTAAGATATGACTAAAAGTCGGGTCGGGAAAGTGGGACTTGAAAAGCCAGCGCCCGAGAAGGTGATCACTCTGGCCATTAAAAATTGCCTAGGCAGCCCCGTCGGCATTCCCCGGTGGGGCGCCGGAGGCAGTAAGCAATAAACTTTCTCCTCCCCAAAGAGGGGTGGAGAAGTCTGGGAGGGTGGCCATCCTAGAACTGCACAGGACAAACCCATAGACCGGCAGAATCAAGCCCGAAGGCCAAGACGATACCAGTCTATGGGGTGCAGTATCCATCGGAACAGATACTACACTTTGATTTTGGCCAAAAGGACAACGCTAAATAAATATCTATTATCTTGCATATCTTCAAGAATTACCATAGAAGTCCGTATTTTTGCATAGCGTTGCTCCTGCACGAGTGCCCGGAAACTCTTTGACTTCTCAATGAGACGAGATGCTTTAACTTTCTGCCAGTTGTCTAGAATCCTATTAGAACACCGATATTACGGTCTCGAATAACACAGGCGAGAATCATCTCAAATTATATAGAAAACAAAGTATCTGCATAAATATGACTACGTATCAACTCATTATTGATGGCTATTCGTTCGGAGAAAGCTTCAGCATCATAGAAGCATGCTTTCATATCCTGCGGAAGTTGTATAAGAATTGGGGAAACTAATAGTGTACAACAAACTTTGTCGATGATTGTCAAAAGTGTAACTTAAATCGTTCTGTCGAAAGCATACGCTAGTTTCACGAGTAATTGTATAGTGCTATTCGTGTTTTGCCACAATTTCGTTAGCGGTGCAGCGATGATAATATTCTTCAACTGATAAATAATAGTGTGCAAAAAAAATAACTAATAACCAATTACGTAATTAACTAATAACTCATAGTGTGCAACAACATTTGAAATCGTTCTGTCAGAAGCGTACGCTAGTTCCACAATTAATTGTAAAGTGCTACTCGTGTTTTGGCACAATCTCGTTAACGTTGCAGCAATGATAATACCTGGTGTAACACAGCCGTATCTAAACCCGTTTTAGAATTTGGCCATTATCGATGTCTGTCGATAAAGCAGATCTCCGACTTGAATAGGGGTTATTTATTTTGTATAGTGAGGTTAGACGCGCGTCTATCCTTCCTTAGAAACACATGTGCCCTATTCGGAGAGTGAGAGAGAGAGAGAGAGAGACAGAGAGAGAGAGACATAAGAATAAGGAAAATGAGAAAAAAACAAATAGAACGAAATCATATATTTATATGATAGAATTAAAACTCGTTTAGAAAAAATATCGATTGGCGATTTCTATACGAATTGTTTTCTACTTACATGAAAAAGAAAGCTTCAAGAACGATCAAAAAAAGATTACCTTCATTTTATACTTAGTATTGTTAAAATCTTTATATACAAAGTTATGCTCGAAAAGTGCGTAAACAAGTAGAGTGGATCTCACTTCCGTAAATTGGTTTAAATGGCGTTTTAAATCAATTTATACTTATATGTATATACCATGCACTCATATATATATATATATATATATATATATATATATATAATTTCATATAGATACGGATATATAGAGTTATCTAAATATATATATATATATATATATATATATATGCACAGTTATATATATATATATACACATATAGAAATATATATATATACACTTCCATAAATAAACATATATATGTATACCTATATATATATATATATATATATATATATATATATATATATATATATATATATATATGTACACTTAGATAAATATATATATATATACATATAGGCATATGTATTATTATATTAATATATATTTGCATGCACATATACTTATATAGTAGTATATGGATACATACATTCATACATAATTATATATATATATGTATATACATACATATACACCCATATACATATACATATATGTACACGCATACACATATAAACTCACAAATGTGTATATACATAAATATACTTATATAAATATATATATATAGACTTATATATATAGACTTATATATATATATATATATATATATATATATATATATATATATAATATAGATACATGGTCAACTCTATAAAACCTCTATCAGTTCAGCATCTACTGAATACTGTATATTAATGTTTGACTCTATTCCTTACATCACTAAAATTCGATTGTTTGACTCCACCATCTTGAATCGTGGAAAAACTTTAGTGTCTCGCATTAAAGTATGCCTAGCTGATTCACAATGTAAACACGCCGTGTTTATCCTCTGCAAATTTACCATGCGCTATATCTATCGTTTTAAGACGACGTTCACGTCTAACACTAGAGTAAGTAATTACTTTCAATTCACCCGTGGTTTCGACATTTTATTTGAATACAACTTACTGATCTGTCTTTAGCTACAATTAATTTGCCCCAAAATAAAAAAGTAAGAAAACAAGATAACTAAGCGAAGCATACATTTATCAATCTTGGCAGATTTTGTGATATATGTATACTCATTTTACGTGAAGTGAAAAGCTATATACACTAGTATAGTATACATATCTTTTACATTACAAAATAAAATGATAAGAGAAAAGTCTATATTCAGAACCTCGATTTTGCTGGCATCTGTGAGTAACGTGTTTTAAACGATTTTATATCTGACTGTACTGAAACCCCATCCCACCCAAAACGTTTAAAAAAGAAGTATATTCCAATTGACCTAGTATCCTTAGTGGAATCTCTACTCCCCTAAATAGTACGCCAACCCCCAAATAAACAAAATATTGGTGTTTTATTACTTACTTCATATGATGTAATCTATTCATACAAACTTGCATAAAAATACCGTTCCCCTCATATATCTGCATCTACATAGACTGACACAAGGTTGCTAGTCACTTGTCCGCGATACGGTCTAGAGTGACGCTGCCTCTGCATTTTCTACAGCATAAATACCACCCCTAACAAAACAGCGAGCATGCCAAGACAGTACTCAAGAAGGTTTGTACGCGAATTTCGCATGATTGATTCTGCTATTTTTTTAAACACGTTTTTCCATGAGGAGACGTTGAGCTATTTTCAGAAAAAAACATTTATTCTAGTTAAAGTTTTATATATATATATATATATATATATATATATATATATATATATATATATATATATATATATATATATATATATATATATATGGGAAAATGAAAAAGGAAAACCAAAAAATGGATGTTTTTATGTGTACATCAACGTTTCGTCTTTATTTATAAGACTTCATCAGGATGATAATATAGAGAAAAATGTCATGCAAGTACAGATACATGTAGGGTAGACATATTGGGAGGAAAAATAAAATGAAATAATGGCCACTACTGGGTGGACGTCCGTACTTGTTGGAGAATAAAAATGAATGTTGATGAAAATGAGTGGGGAAAAAATGGAAGGATGGGGTGAGCAAGGACTACTGTGGCTGGGGGTAAGAGAAAGAGGTGGGGGATGAGCAGGCGTAAAGTGGATGGCAGAGAGGGAGTGGAGGAAGAAGGGGGAGGGAGGTGTTTGACCAGATGGCTGCGGTCAAGATATATATATATATATATATATATATATATATATATATATATATATATATATATATATACAGTGTAACCCGGATATAATAGCACCGGATATAAGATAAACCCGAATATAAGAGGCATTGGCTCTGGTCCCAAATTACAGCCTGTGTTAATGTCTATAAATTAGACCCCGATATAAGAGACCCGGATATAAGAGAAACCCTGCTATAAGATACTTCTTCTCTGGTCCCGTCCTCCCCAATATAAGAGAGTTCGTTTTGAGTGACAGTGTGATGTCGTAAATCAGTCAAAAGACGTTGCTAAATTTTCTCACCTCATTGGTGAGTCTTTCTATGACCTTCACTATAGCCATATCAGTAAAATATTCATAAAAAAGGTTTCTTTTTCGTTGTTGTTAGAAGGCGCACCCGGATATAAGAGACATATTCTCTGATCTCGACAACTCTCTTATATCCGGGTTTAACAAAGAGATGTGTGTACAACAAAAAATGACTGCCTTTTTTTAAGAAAAAGTAATTTTTGACTGAATTATTTGTGAAAACTTATTTTAAAGTATTTTTTATGTCTATAACTGTTAAATAAACTAGTGTTCTGTGCGTAAAAAGCGTATTATGTGGTGTTTCAATAATTACATAAACAAAATAGACAATACCCGGATATAAGAGGAACCCGGATATAAGAGACTTTTTTCCGGTCCCGACAGTTCTCTTATATCCGGGTTACACACACTCTCTCTCTCTTCTCTCTCTCTCTCTATATATATATATATATATATACATCTGGTGATTGCTTCTCTTTGACAGAAGTTCCCCGTCACTTCACGTACTTGCTGTGCGGCAGTGCGCCCGTAGGTGGCTCTTTAACCCAGCTTCAGGCAGACATGAACGTTCACATATGTGACACAATTTCTTTTCGTCTGGTAAGGGTGCATGCATGCTAACATTTTGAATCACATAATACCTCGTCAGGCCACTTTTAAATTTGAAGATTAGACTATTAGATATTAGATATGACAACTCAGCACTGAAGGTCATGCTGTTATATCCTCCTCATAAAACTGTTGATTCTGTATTTTTAAAGGGCCAGTTAAGAACGCATAATGACCCAAGTTCAGAATTTTTTAGCTTAAAAAAAGTAAAAATAAATAATTTCACTCTGAATAATTTACGTGACTGAGATAGGAATTAACCTATAAAAATGTCCCCACTTTTGACCAAGGACATGGCTGATACTTTGATCCCGGTCCGCATATCAGGAATCCAATAATTATTAGGTATCATTGGAGCCCTGTACTTTACGTAAACGCCTCCCTCATAACAAAAACCATTTGGTCAGTAAAAAGTTGAGAAGACGGTTGATCGAGTATTACAACAAGCGCCAAATATTTGACGTGACAAAAATAGGAATTAACTATTTTTTGTTCCTTATTGGGGAGCTAGCTTTTAATTCTATTAAAAACAACCTCGTGTGTAACTTTGCATTCGTGAGCAGGCAAGTAAAAAGGGACTGTTCTTCTTAACGCTTTTTTTTAATCAAAGCATCTCCTTAAATTTTAATTATTTATTTTTCATAAAACATATTCACTAAAATTGAAATACACGAAATAACGTTTTGTCTCAGTGATTTTTTTATTTGTTTACAAAAGGCGATACATATTCTTCGTACGTGAATTCATAATTTGTTTTTCTTTCCAGTGTTCGTATGCACTTACCTCCTCACGGAGAAGAGTTAGACACTTCGTCGGTTTTTAATGTGGGGAGAATCAAGCTCCCCAAAATGGGGCACTCTGGATTGAAACAAAAATAAAAATTAGTTCAGTCTAGAAGGAGTTATCCTTCGTTAACCGAGGACAGAAATAAAGAAATGCAACATCATAACAAATACTACACTTTGCTCCTTGATAAAGGGTCAATGGGTCAAGTTATCTATTTCAGGTAAGACACAAGGTAAAATTAGTTTTATTTACTTCCTTTCAGAAAAGCTAGACACACGGTCAGGTCTGGTTAGCCAGCGCACTAAATGTGGCACGATTTGGCCTACAGAAAATGCTTGATACGCCCCGTCGGCATTCCCAGGTAGGGCCGCGCAAGACGATTGGTAATATAATAAACCAATGATCAAAGGATGATAAAGCAAAGCCTGGAGAAGTGTTTTTCCTAGAACTGCACAAGAGCGTACCTCAGACCTACAGAACTAATGCCCGAAGGTCAAGACGGTACCGATCTATATAGTGTAGCATCCATCGGAACAGTAATTACACTCTGATCTTAGCAAAAAAGGACACTGTTTATGGAAGGTCCAAAGGATCAATATTGCAAAATTTGTAACAAATAATTAACTATAAGTTCGTTAGACAAAACGTGACGTTTTGGAAATGAAAATAATTAGTTGCCGTAATGAGTGAAACAATTTGACGCCGACACTACATATCAAAACTGCGAACGTGAGGCCTGCACTCCTAATTATTACTGACTGAGCTAACTGACTTAACATATTAAACACTTTCAAATTAACTAACTTTAACAATTCAGTGAACCCAATCGGTTGACTGTGCAACTCTTCAGTCACAGAAGGAAGAGACGTGGCAGCCTAGCTACAATTTACGAAAGGATATTTTGCCTCGTATAATATAAGGAGGGCATTCTCTGTCACGATGTCAATATTTCTGTCTGTACGTTGAAGGTAATTTTTGTAAACGTAACAAATACATTAGGGCACATCTTAACCACAAAATATCACATACATAAACACTAAATATTTCTGTCTGTACGTTGAAGGTAATTTTTGTAAACGTAACAAATACATTAGGGCACATCTTTACCACTAAATATCACATACATAAACACTAAATATTTCTGTCTGTACGTTGAAGGTAATTTTTGTAAACGTAACAAATACATTAGGGCACATCTTAACCACTAAATATCACATACATAAACACTAAATATTTCTGTCTGTACGTTGAAGGTAATTTTTGTAAACGTAACAAATACATTAGGGCACATCTTAACCACTAAATATCACATACATAAACACTAAATATTTCTGTCTGTTCGTTGAAGGTAATTTTTGTAAACGTAACAAATACATTAGGGCACATCTTAACCACTAAATATCACATACATAAACACTAAATATTTCTGTCTGTTCGTTGAAGGTAATTTTTGTAAACGTAACAAATACATTAGGGCACATCTTAACAACTAAATAT
This sequence comes from Sepiola atlantica, assembly GCA_963556195.1. NCBI lineage: Eukaryota > Metazoa > Mollusca > Cephalopoda > Sepiida > Sepiolidae > Sepiola > Sepiola atlantica. The sequence goes on along the minus strand of OY744538.1, from coordinate 31,792,305 downwards.
CACATACATAAACACTAAATAAATTTGACGCCTAGTGTGTGATTCACTCTACCAACTGAGCTATACTTTCAAAGATAATAAAAGCCGTTCTGATTCAGTTACTTATTAAACGAAAAATAAAACGAATGTTTTTCTTACTATTCGGTTTTTGACGTTGCTATTAATTAATACATTTGAAAATAAATTCCAATTAGAAGTAAATAATATTTAGACAATAAATTATACTTTTTTGGCAAATTTTGCTATTGCGAGATCTCGTTGTGTCGTGACGAGATTTATAAAATGTACACGTCCATCGAGAGCTGGAATCCTGTTCGTTGTTCGTAATATTTACTATGAAACAAAAAAATCTTCATAGGAACACGTGTTTTGATGTGTCCGTCTCTTAATTTGTTGTTTTAAAAGTAAAACCTAGACGCACTCTTAACTAGTAGAGTTTATAAAAAAACAATAGATGGTTTAGCCTACTGATTGGGTGAAGCCTTCGGAAGGAGGGAGGTGGAATGTACCCCAACGGTTCAAAGTAGGGCGAGCGAATTTAGGGTAGGGTGGGAAAGTAGTTAAACACCTATATTAGGTTCTGTCATTCTCTTACGGAGCAGAAAAACAGTCCAAGGAAGTGCAGTGCAGTGCAGTGCAGTGCAGTGTAGTGCAATGTAGTGCACTGCATTGCACTCCATCGGACTGTTTGCTTTCCGCTCCGTAAGAGAATGACAGGACCTAATATTCAGACGTCCACCCCTCAACGAGATCGACAGACTTTCTTACGAGTTGGCGTAATCTTACAGGACATCGAGTCAAGCGGACCGTGCGACTTTGCTCCAGCCAGAGAATACCGTGATCGGCATTTGTCCTCCATTTTTACAAGACTCTGTTGAGTGGGTTGCTAAAGAGCATTTTTTTAGCAACCTTTCCCCGTCCGACTGCTGCGTCGTCCCACTTCAGGTTACAGCTAAGAAACTTATTATGTTTGAAATATAATTTTTCGATATCATGAAAAAGTTCCCCCTAACAAGTTGTTTATAATTAGTATTCATATGTTTTTTAAAATTATTATTTAAAATATTCACATATGTGTTATGCATTGTACTACTCATCTTTCGAAGAAACAAAACAACAATTATTTTAGAATGCAAATTGAGGGATCAATTTGCATACAATTTAAAATTTGAGAAATCGTTGCTGCTAAACTATTTTCACTGAATTTAGTTCAAATGGCACCGGTGAAAACTGTACAAGTTTATAAATAGGAAAAATGGTACAAAATAAAAAAATATATAGATGAACATCTCACAATGAGTTTATCAAAATCTTCAATACAATACGCAAAGGGAAAACATGAAAGTAACCCTCCACCAAAAAAATTGGATTCTTTATTTTAAGGCGATTACGTGTGAGCATACTGAAAACGCCCCAATTATTCTGTTAATTTAGAATAGTCCATTAGTTTTGCATATACATTTGACGTAAATCGGTCCAACCTTCCAGGTCATTCTAACGTTCTAGTGCAGCTAACTATGTTTTTACCACTAACCCTAAGTTCGACCGGCAAAGTCGTAAACCACACGTAATCGCTTTGAAAAGTAGACAAAAAACAATGCATAGAAGTTAACTCTTATCGCAAAAGAAAATTGATTAACGTAAAACAAGACATTTTATACAAAAAATGATCGCTTAGATGTTGAGAAATAATGTATTTATGTTATGTATTGTCCCGGAAATGACGTCATTGTAGGACAAGTAGTTTCGTTTTCGTTAGCAGCTAAAAATAGTTTATTAAAATATATTTGTACGTGTAAAGAAAAACTATTTATTTATTTCGTCGTTAAAAAATAAATATTTATTTGATTCAACTTGACGGGGGTCACGTGACACCTTCGAAATGTAAACATCTTTTTCGATCCGAAGAATTCATAAGATGAGCCCCTACGCTAAAATCGACTTGGCGTAAGTACTTTAAAGCAAAATAAGAAAAATCAAATACATTTCATCAAATTGAATGCGAGAAAGTTTTTAAAAAACTTTTTTAAACGTTGACCTTTCACGTGCACGATAAAACTTGCTACATTCGTTTCGATTGTTTACAAAGATAGCGACTACTTTTTTCGGCCTTATTTAAGTTTTAGCGTTTCACGTGTACGATAAAACTTACTACAACGTTCTGTTTGTATTCAAGCGAATATAAGAACGCGTGTACACTGATATTGTAAAATGCCCCTATGTATTTATAATATGTAGGTATTATTGGAGCCCTACACTTTATGTAACCCCCCCCCCCAACAAAAAATGGGCACTTGTGCCCTTGGGTAAGCAGATTAATTTATTTGTTTTCAATTTTGATTTGTAAGAGTTACATTCAAGACAGCGGCAGACAATCCACGGAGAGGTCCAGCCACACGCAATTACAATGTTAAAAAATCACTGAACATTTTAAATAAAAAATAACATTTTAAATATAAAAAATAATACTATAATTTCTTGCAATGTTTTGGCGAAACTGTTACTTTATTGAACATAAACGTTATTACAATATTTTTCTTTCAAAACTATATTTTATTAAATAAAGTTATTAAAATGTTTTAATGTATTGGTCGCTTTATATCTGCCGCTGTTTTGAATGAGGATTATCGCCGTTGTATTAAATGTAATTCTTCAAAATTGCAAGCAAATCAATTATGTGTTAACTAGGTGTGCGGCCAAAAGCCCATTGAACATACATCTACCGGATTAAAGCCCACCGAAATAATTCAAACACGGACAAAACCGATCAACTTTAAAATAAATAATTTTTTTTAAATTAAAAAAAAAAAATTTAATATTCAATTTTTTTACAAATATCAATAACTCTTTGTCTGTAATTTATTTGTTTTTGACAACATATTTTATTTCATTTTTCAACAATTTTTCGGTACATTATAACGATTACATCATACTTTAAAAGATTACATAATAAAAAACGCACCCTTTCTACTACTAACCCTAAGTGCGGGTGGTAAAACGAAAAATACATTTAATATTTAAAGCAAAAACAACAATTATTAATAATGAAAATTAGGGTATCAGTTATGAATATAATTTTAACGAAAAATGATTCACCACTTCCGAACCATTCTAAGTTTTTAGGGCAATTAACCAATCTTCTCTTGCGATGGGAGATACATTCGATGCATTGTTTTTCGAGCTGGGTGGGTGGGTTCTACTTTTTAAAGCGATTACGTGTGGTTTTACGAATTTGCCGGTCGGGCGTAAGGTTAGGTGTAAATACATTTAATTAACTGCCCTAAAAGGTTAAAATGACCCCCCTCCCGAAAAAGGATCATGTTACGTAAGATTTATATGCGCGATTGATCCCATTCTCTTAATTAAACGTATAATTGATGTTTCTAATTTTAAAAGTAAGAAAATAAAGATTTGGTTTAAAAAAATGTCTGTGTACCCCCGTCGACATTCCCCGGTTAGGGCGACTTAGACGATTAGCAATAAACAACCGTATTCGCAAATAGCAAAGCTTGTGAATGTGGACTTTCTGGAATTGCACAAGACAATACCTCAACCCGGCGGAATAAAAGCCCGAAGGCCAAGACGGTACCGACCTATTTACTTATAATATTACAATTTTCTAAACGGAAGAAACTTATTTTACATAACACCGACACTGGGAATCGAAACCACGCACATAGGGCCTGCACACTTAGTCCTTACTGACTGTGCTAATTGACGGAACTCTTCAGTTACAGCAGGAAGAGACGCGGAAGCCTAGTTTAAATATACGACCGTAGGGAGGATATTTTGGCTAATCTATATATTTAAAGTGAACACGCAGTGTCCAGCTTGCTTCAATAATCACGTATGAGAATGTACTGTTATGAGCAAAGAAAGGGAGACTTACCGTTAATCTAAATTGATAATTATAAATAATGAAACTAATAATCACATATGCAAATTTAACTTTTATGTACAAAAATCAGAAAGCTAATTTTAATAATTAAAAATGATAAATAATAGAAAATCTTCCACTTTTAATAGACACAAAATATATACCCTAGATTTCATATTTTTGACAAGAATTAGAAGTAATCTACGGGTACACAGATGATGTATGAAGAGGTTCAGGAGAGAGAGATGCTTATTTCATTTATCTAATTTCTTTTAAGATTATATTTGTTATTGTCTATTAAGAAATATTTAACTCGCGTATCTGATGGCTGTTACTTTTTTGATGAGTTATACCTCTATTAGTTGTTTCATAGTGTTATATACTTCACGTGTGACGAAACAAGGAAATCAATTGTTATTTATAAAAATAAATTACTTACTACTTACGAGCAACGCTGGGTAGCCATACTAGTACATAATTAATTTGCTAAGAATTTTGAAACCAGTTTAGAACTTTCTATTCGTCATTTTAAATGCCTCAAAATATCTTTCACATTTAGTAGATCACGAAACAATGAATGCTTTTTTTTTAATATTTAAAACATGTAAAAATCGCTGATTTGTTTTCAAAGCAATCGAAATGCTTTCTCGTGGAGTTAATTCGCCATTAACATTATTTTTAAATAATGTCTTTTATTCCGTGTCATTCTTCGTTGTTGTATTACTTATTTCAATTAATATTCGATTACAAAATTCAAATAAAACAATAACCTTATGTGTAATTCTAAAAGTGTCGTTGTCACAACATACACAAAAGTGGTGTTGACACGTCGCAGTCGTAGGATTCGTCGTGTCTGTCACAATAGATTTGATCTTTCTGTCGTTTATTTTGTTTCCGCCGTCGTCGTAGTTAAGATGCTTCTTGGGTTGTTTTCGTTCTACTTCGTCTTCTGCTCATGATAATAGCAGCGGGTGTAATAATTATTACGAGTTGACAACACCAGCTCACAATCTACATTTAAACATTTTCTTTTTGTTTTACTAATTTATAAATGTTATTACTTTTAGCATCTTTAAAATAAAAGTACTTATTCACCCCAGCTCCCGGTAGCGCCGGTAGAAGACCTCTGAAAATAGAGTTTACCCGGCTCAATAGATAAGAGCCAGGCGAGATATGAGACTAACTTATTTACCACGTCTTCCTCGAGATTTCCTATGGTGTCACTCCTTCAAACACGTTTACGTGAATAGATGCGTAACTCCCTTTTTTCTATGTGATCTTATTTGGCGTTAGAAAGCTTTGTTTCTTACTAACACATGCACACATCCTATTAATATAACTTTATTTGTTACTTCTAAGATATAATATACTTTATTTATTACTTCCAATACATGATGTTCTTGATTTATTACGTCTAATACATGATATACTTCATTTGTTATTTCTAATAAATGTTGTATTGTGGTTGTTACTTTTCATACATAATGCAATGTATTCATTACTTCTAATATATGATGCACTTTATTTGTTATTTCTAATACATATTGTAGTTTATTTATTACTTCTAATGCATGATATACTTTATTTATTACTTCTAATATATAATGTACTTTATTTATTACTTCTATAGCATGATGCACTTTATTTATTACTTTTAATACATGACATACTTAATTTCGTACTTCTAATATATAATATACTTTATTTATTACTTCTAATGCATGATGCATTTTATGTATTACTTCTAATGCATGATGCACTTTATTACTTCTAATACATGGTGTAATTTATCTATGACTTTTAATAAATGATATAATTAATTTGTTCCTTCTAATATATAATACACTTTATTTATTACTTATAATGCATGATGCACTTTATTTGTTACTTCTAATATATAATATACTTTTTTTATTACTTGTAATACATGATGTAATTTATTTCTTACGTCTAATACATGATGCACTTCATCTGTTACTTCTATTACATCATATACTTTATATGTAACGTCTAATACATACTGTATGTGAGGTGTGAATAACATATGCTCTGATTGTTCGAATTACAATATTTATTAGTATAGAGTGCAATTTTAAATAGTTCGAGTAAAGTAAAAGCTGATTTCGAACGGTGAATCCGCAACACAGATCCAGTGTGAACCTCGAGTTATTTTTTAATCATGGGTTTTATCATTTTTGTACGGTGAATGTCGTTGTTATTTTTAGTGGTTTTAATGAGATATTGGTTTAATAACAACAAAAAGCAATTAAATAACGGTGTGTCGGTGAGAGTAGAGTAGAGATCAAGGAAATGTTTGCCAAACCAAATTACACCACGACAGAATTTTATAGCCTCAGATCTTGCTGCAATATGTTCTTTTAGAAAAAGATTCAAATAAAAAGTAAAAGTGAATAAAAATGTGTTCTGAAAAACATTATGTAGAATAATAAACAGAAAAGACAAATAATGTAAAATGAATCAGTTTACCAAAAGATTCAAAATAATAATTTAAACAATAGCAAATCGTGAAAAAGCAAATATAGACACAAGAAATCAATTTAAAACAACGTAAACAAACAACTGGAAACAAATAAAAATTAATTGAATTCCAGGTTCGTGTTTTGTGGGAAAATCGAAACGAAAAAAAAAAAACGCGCGTCATATAAAACGTGAACGGATATTTTTGAAATGTGTCAATTCAATCTGCGCGATTAGCGATGAAAATAAAATGTCAAACTTTAACGTAACTTATCGTATCTTTTTTAGCTTTTAGGCCGAAAGCAAAGTCAAACATCTGTTCTGATACTACACTGCAGTTGTTCTGTCCTCGGTCAGTGAGGAAGAATACTTTTAGACTGAACCAGTTTTAGTTTTTTTCTCAATCCAGAGCACCCATTTTTATGTAGGTGGATTTTCCTCACGTTAAAATCTGACTTTGTGTCCAACTATACCCACGTTAAGATACAGTAAATAGAGACACATCCTCTTAAAACGATGCGTGGAAAGGATCTAAAAAATAGACCGAGGCTTGTTAGAAAGATACACATTTTGGCTTAGATCAAAGTGTAGTATCTGTTCCGATGGATACTACACCCCATAAACTGGTATTGTCCTGGCCTTCGGGCTTGATTTACGCCGGTCTATGGGTCGGTCCGGTGCAGTTCTAGGAGGTCCACCCCCCAGGCTTTGCCTCCACTCTTTGGGGAGGAGTAAGTGTATTGCTTACTGTCTGAGGCGCCCCTACCGGGGAATGCCGACGGGGCTGCCCAGGCAATTTTTAATGGCCAGAGTGCTCACTTTCTCTGGCGCTGGCTTTTCAAACCCCACTTTCCCGACCCGACCTTGGGTCACATCTTACTTGTGGGAGTAAGATAAAATTGGCCTTGTGCCTAACCTCCTGGAGAGGAGGTAAATAAATACTCTTCACTTAGGATCCACCCTATAAATCTGACACCTTATCGCAATAGCAACTTACGTGTCAGTTGCAATGCGCTTTGTTAGGAGTATATTAAAGTTACAAAATAAAAAAGCACATTAAATAATCGGAAAAAGTCAGTACAATATACTCTGTTTTTATTCAGGAGACGACTAAGGCAGTCACGTCCCGTTCCGTTACTATAATATTATCAGCTGCAATATCCCTTTAGAGTTCCTACCTTTACTCACAGTAGTAGGCACGTTGCAGTGTGGTAGTCCCCAAGCTATGCCGTCTTAGATTCCGGTTCTTGGTAGGCCACCCATGGGGGACAGGTTTTGCAGAAAGGGATATATAGCCGCAACGCAGCTGACATAGCTCTGGTGTAGATTCAGGAGAAATCGGTGGTTGGTTCTCTCGTCGTTCGGTCGTCTCTGCTGTTGCATGTAGAAAGCAACGGCTTGGGAGGTGACGGTGGTTAATTGGATAACGACACGGACTAGAGACCTAGGTGTCCCAAGTTCGAACCCAGTCGGTTCCACAGTACCACTTTCATCTAGGGATGTTGGCAACCTTCTCGTGGTCCTTCCCGTAAGTACCCGATGCCTTTCGAGAAAAGATTTCTAACTAGAAAAACATCGGGAAATCTAATACCAACACCAGAATCATATGATTCACACGAAAGAAGAAGCAAAGACTTGTCAGTTGACGAAATGACAACTATCGCATGAGAGTGGCAACGTAGGTTTTACGCTATGCATTTTTGTCTTCTAGCCAAACTCCCCCGACTATTCATACAACGACTAAGTGTTTCTGCTTTCATTATCAAGCGTTAAAACTTGCCATCTTGCAGTTTAACGAATAGCCACGACCAATTACGAGAACTTCATGCAGATCCGACAATTCTGAAGCATTCTCTTCTAGAACTAGAGTTGGAGAAGCCAGGCGTGCTTAACAACAACAGCAAAAAGCAATTACAACGTAAGTAATACATAGCCACGAGTTTCATTATTCATATAAATAACTTGAACATACAAATAAAAATGGTATAGAGCGATGCTTCCCATACTTGTATCATACATTAAGATAATATCACACTATATATCCGTACATATTCGAGAGAATGGCCTAATCCTGGGAAAATGACCCCCAGTATAGAGTGGAATGGGGTCATACATTGATGGTAACATTCAATGCTGCTAAGACAAAACTCCTTTTCTTTCAACAACAACAATCGACCTCTTTTACCACCAATTGCCATGGCAAATAACACCCTACCTGAGATTCCAAGGTTCAAACGGCTCGCCCTAACATTCACAGGTAACATGAATTGGAACAAATACATGGAACACATTGCCTAGGCTGCTGCCTAAAAAGTAGGCTCCCTCTACCATGCTAGAAAACTTCGCACCCTTGACAGTATCATTTATCTGTACAAATCCACCGCCCTCCCATGCATGGAGTAGTATTCTTACATCTAGAATGGTGCATCATCCACAAGTCTCCTTCTTAGACAAGGTCGAAAAAAGAGTCGCTACTCTAATAGGTCTCTCACTATCTACCCACCTCTAGCCCCTGTCTCATCACCGCAATGGTGCATCCTTGTGCGTGTTATACCCGCACTTTAATGGAATGTACTACAGTGAACGTGTTGCTCTGGTGCCCCTTCGACGTAAATACACTCGATCAACCTGATAATCAGCTAAATCCCATCCATTCACTGTGGATGTCCTTAGATCTTTCTACTCCAATAGTTTTTTTCTTTCTGCTTCCGACCTATGGAATTCAATCTCTGCTCCTTGTTTGCTCGACTGTACCGACATACAGACATGTAAAACTAATCTGAACAAGCATTTCGCTTTGGGAGTCATCCTAAATTAGGAGCTGTGCAAACTCCTAACTTAGGATGACTCCCAAAACGTTCACTGTAATTCTCAGTAGCCCTTTACGTCTACAATGGCTACTTGCCTTGTTTGCGTTAACTAAGTTAAAAAAAAATTATATTTACTTCTTGGTTTTACATTAAATTCACACTTCCTGACTAATAATATTATAGAACGGAATTAATATTACTTTATAATGCATGGTGTAATTGAAATCAAATACATATTTCTATTTTAAAAAATATGTAAGGGTCCGCATTCTTTCTGTGCGTGCACGAACATGACCAGCCATGATTCAAACTCGGCATATTCGATTCCATATTACGTGATAATATCGATTAGGTTAATCACGTATCCATTATTATTGAGAAAGTAGACATATTGATATGTATGTGAATATATATATTTATTACTTACATCAAACTAACAAACATACTACTACAGAACTATACACAGATGTAGTCTGAACTTTACTTGTGAGATTATTGGTGTGGGAGAACGTCAGGATTAAGAAGATAACTTAGTAGAATTAGCCTAGAATTGAATGCCAAATGAGCAAGGGGTCACAATCCTCTCATTAAGCACACCAATATCTCTACAGAAATATGAATTAAATATTCAAAGGGAACATCAGAATATAAGGAGAGTTATCTTGTATGTTGGCTTTTGTCGATAACAGAATGTGGTATCCTGGAGTTTCATATCGCCTGGACACTTCTAACTCAGGAGCGACAACAAGATAATACGTCGTATCGTGATGAGATTGACCCAGGACCTGAATTGTTATTCGGGACCTACTTCATTTGGTTGATTAGAAACCGACAAAGACTGGCGATTCAGCACGTCGTCTTGAAACATCCTATTAATTATCGATGCTGGCAACGTTCACGTTGACTCTAACGTGCTTACGATATTCTGCAAATATATACTATCAAACTAAACACTGCGAACAACAGAACGATGCAAATGAAAAGAAAAGTTGTTTTTTTTAGTTTTTGACTCATTTGTACGTTGCTTTATCTTTCAGCAATAAAAAACGGTTGCTAAATGGTTAACGACACGGACTAAAGACCTGGGTGTGCTGGGTTCGAACCCAGTTCGCTCCACATGCACACTTTTATTAAAACCCACACCTGAACTTGTGTCTAAACATCCGAATGTGAGTAAAATTTTGTTCAATGTACTTTTATGCAAAGAGGTAAAAAGTATGCGAAAGCTTTTTGTGAAATTCTAGATGCCCATTTAAAATTTTCACAATAGATATTAGACATCGATTAATAAATATACGCTAAATTGCACTGTTCTTGGAGAATTTCAAAGGTTATTTAGGGACTGTAATATCAGCGCACATCCCCATTTAAAAATGACAGTACATCAGATGTGTATTGAATTTTATAGATAGTCAATAGACACAAGTAAAGATAGATTTTCTGAATTTTTATTTCTGTTTAAGACCCCTGAAGCTTAAACCTTATATGTTAGATATATACTAGAATTAAAATCATATAATGGATTTTGATCTAAATTAATGTAAACATTCTAAACATTAAGTTAAGTATCATGATAATAGTAATTTAAACTTCGGACACAATAGTGATGCAAAACTGTTGTGTGGTGCGAATTATGTTTTACACATCATGGAGGTAGTAGCTTTCTTGTATATAAATAATTACAGAAAAAAATATCAGTTGTTTTTTTTTTCATACAAATACCATGGAATATTCTATCTCGTGAATTCGATATAAAACCCGCTGAAACCGTAGACTATCACACGCGCATGGAACCTAGATAACGGTCTCGGAACATCAACTACGTATTATTTAGCTCTTTCTGGGAACGCATCGGGCACAGTATGCAAATGCCAATGTAAACTCTGAATAGCGAGAAAAGACGATCTTAGTAACTATAATTCTCTTTCACTCTCTTTCTCTGTATACACCTATATATATATATATATATATATATATATATATATATATATATATATATATATATGCATAAACGTATATATATATATATATATCTATCTATATATATATATAGGATCATATATAAACCAAAGTAAAACTTTTAGTAGATGGAACCTATTGTGAAGAAGATTAGCTCAATATACGAGATAGAGCAATTGTAGAGATAGAAGAAAAAAGAGTGATAAATATGAGACGATTGTCCAAATTTATTAAAAATTTTAATTGTTCTATGCAAGGTGTATTCAGTAATAAACTAGTGTTTATTATTCTTTCCTTAAGCCAAGGCTTTTCAAAGATCGAGATCTTATCATCAGAGGAGAATTACAGATGGATAAGTTGGCTTTCGAAAATACCAAAGTTCAAATATTTGAAAAATATGAAAATTGTTCTTAAAAAAGATTTTTTGTAAAAAAACGCAGTGAAATTAAAAGAAAAGTTCCGTGAAAAAGATATGCACATTGTCCGGGTGGTAAATTTGCGTTGAAAAGAAGCCCGATGAATTGTAGAATGAGAAGAAAAGTCTTTGTGTGGGAAAGTGCTCAAAATACAGGTAAGTCCAAAAGCACTTAAAGGGGATTGAAAAGAGAGAAACAGGCCATTTTTTGATATACTTCCTGGACCAAATAAGGCAGATAATATCTCGTTCAAGTTTCAAATCCAAATGAAACAGAAAAGCAAAACGGTTATAGAATTTGGGTTAGGGGGAGGGGAGGTTTAAAGTGCGAGGGTTAATGAGGTGCGGGAATGTTTAAAATAGCCGCTTTGTGAGTTGGGAGGAAATAAAAATAAAGAAGAAGGAAAAGGAAGAAGAGAAGAGGATTTGTATAGGGGTGAAGTTAAAGTGGCAGGGTAGTTGAGGGTGTGGGCGGGCGATAGGATTAGGTTTTTGGAGGGTGGGATTAATCTGAAGCAGGATGTGAGTATAGGGATTGATGATTCTAAAAATAGAATTCTAATGAGTGAGCTTCTAACATTTCAGAGGTGACAAGTAGGTAGCTAAAGGCAAATTAAATTGTAGTTACCAGTTATGGTTTCTGGGGGTTTAAAAAGGGTTAAAATAGAATTAGTTAAAAGCATGGTAAAGTAAATTGAGGTATGTGAGAGAGTGAATGATTAAAATTAAAAATTAAAAATTAAAATTTAAAAGGAGCTAGGGAATAGTTAAAATAAAAATAAAAAATAAAAATTTGTTTTAAAACCAAATTAAGGGTTAGATGAATAATTGGAAGGGACATTAAATGACAAATGAGAAAGGGGGGATAATAGATTAAGGAAAAGAGTTAGTGATATTAAATATCGAGACTGTCCAACTCAGTTCAACTTATCCATTTGTATTTCTCCTCTGATGATAAGATCTCGATCTTTGAAAAGCCTTGGCTTAAGGAAAGAATAATAAACACTAGTTTATTACTGATTACACCTTGCATAGAACAATTGAAATTTGAAATAAATTTGGACAATCGTCTCATATTTATCACTTTTTTTTTCTTCTATCTCTCTCTCTCTCTCTCTATATATATATATATATATATATATATATTTTAAAGAAAATTTTAAAGAAAGAAAGATGAAGATAAAAAATTGTACAAAATTACATAAAGTTAAATAAATAAATACAAATGTTATTACATCGAAAAGTCAGATGCAAGGAGTTACATTAATCTTTAAACCATGTTTTTTCAAAGATAAAATTCTTCTCGTGAGAAGATGAAATCTGGTAATAAAATGTGTATTAATTTATGTAACTTTATGTAATTTTGTACAATGTTCATCTTCATCTTTCTTTCTTTAAAATTGATTGCTCTACTCAACGTATTGAGATTTATTTTATCGAGATAGATGACTCTACGATATTTCACTTACCATTAATTCTATTATCATTAGTATATATATATATATATATATATATATATATATATATATATATATATATATATATATATATATATATTGTAGATTTTTATAAGGAATCTGTATTTTGAATGTTATATTCCTAATATTAAATAAAGAAGAAGAAACTGAAGTACAAAGGGGAGGATATTTTTTAAAAAGTGTTCCAATAAATGCATAGTAATTTGGAATACATAGAGAAAACACTAACGTAAAGAGAAATGCACCAAACACAAATAGAACCCTTCCCACCCCACACACCGGGAAACGATCAAACAGGATTCGAAAGACGTCTAATTCATGGCGGTTTTTCCTTTAGTTTTCGTCTCCTGATTCTTGACGTCATAAGATGTTGCTATAATTTCAATAAACGTTCTAATATTCTCTGAAAATTGACACAAAGGTTATTGAACTGTAATCTTTGTTACTATCTGCGAGGAAACACGTTTAAGAATAAAAACATTGTGTGTGTGTTTTTTTATATATAAGATGCAAATGATAAACACCACCGAGGTGTTGAGCGTCTTCTAAAATACAAAATATAAAATTATAAAATTGCGGGATCTTATGAATATTATAACTTTAGAATGATGACTGCATGGCCATTGGAATGGATTAACATAATTAAATATATATATATATATATATATATATATATATATATATATATATATATATATATATATATATATACGGTTAAATATGGCTAGAAAGATGAATATGTCCACACAGAATCTATTTTGAGTTCATTTATCTTAATGAATTCGGTACCCACGTTTCTCTCCGAGCATAGTCCTTCCTGTGAATGCAAATACTTCTAAGATTATCTGTTTGCGCGATGTGCACATTGTATCTCTGGATGATATGTTCTGATCACACGAATCGAGAAGATATTAATAATTACTTATAAGCAATTCGTCGAATGAACCATGGATACTTAATTTCCCCAGAGTACAAAATCACCCAGTAACAACAACGAATTACTCTACTATCCACAATTCTATTTATGCATATTTGAGCGCCGTAGCACCTGATTTATGCTTCCTTGGTCTGCTAGAGAAGAATGAATTAAGTCATGTGTCTAATATCGACAGAACACACAGACACACAGACACATATATATATATATATATATATATATATATATATATATATATATATATATATATGTGTGTGTGTGTGTGTGTTTGTGCGTGTGTATAACCTCGGCATACTTGCATACATAGAAGGAGCGAGGTATTCAAACGTTGTATTCATAGGAGGCACGGGCTCGTAATTAATTGGGAAGACATATTTACAGAGAGAGAAACACTCTAGGCCGGACTAAGATAATATCTGCAACATTTCACCACACACGCAGAATGTAATATATAAATATACAAATAATAACAATAAATATAAGAATATGTCAAAATGTATGCAATGATCATCTGTACACATAAAAGCGATTTTTTATAGAAACAATCTACGCCCAGTTTGCTATATGTCGCCTTTATATTTTTTAAGGGAGGGATTACTTATGGGGGAAGGGTTTGCTTTTAGTTTAAAAAAATACTTTTTTAGGTTTTGGGGAGGAGTTTTCGAAAACGTTCTATTTTGGAAAATATTTGTCAGTAATCTTGCTCAAGCAGAGTGAGGGAACTCGACCGTTTTCTATTTCGTTTTCCAATAACCTAGCATGCACCCTGCTTGCCATTATTTCTGATACATCCTTGCTTGCGGTTTAAAGCATGAGAGTTTAAAATATATAGGATTGGATTAAGTAATTTCTAAACAACTTCCTTAGAAATTCTTTGAATTTTGATTATATCTGAATTTAGTTTTTTTTTTTTTAATTTCCCTTTTTCTCTTTTCTGTAATTTTTTAGTTCATTCATGAGGATATTTATGGCCATGATCTTTAATTATTTACTTATTATTATTTATTAATTTATTCTTTATTTTGTTTTTCTTTACTAAGTTAATAAATCAATATGTTTTGACTCATATTTAATTTTATTTAATTATTTTTAAATGTTTATTCTAATATCATTAAATTAAATTGTGTTATTCATTAATACTTAATATAATTTATTATAATGATTTAGTATATTTTTCCTTATTTTCTTAGTAATATAAAAAATGGAATTTTTCTCATTGGCTTATTCTTGACCAACTTTGATGTTTATTTTTGGGAATAAATTAATATATCGGATTAAGCGTGCTAGAATAGATTATGCAATACTATTTCTTTGGACTTAACGTGTTTGTTTATTTTTGTTTATTGAATTTAATATACGACTTCCCCCCCCCATTAACAACCAGAAAATACGAAAACACCAATTCAATAAATAAAAATAAACACACACACGTTAGTCCAAACAAATATCATTCCATCCTCTTTTTTAGCACAATTAATCCGATACATAAATTTATTCCCAAAAACGACAACAAAAAACACCCTAATTTCACAAACCACAACGGCACACTTCATAGCCGCCCCTTTCGTATTTTTTCAGACTAGGTAAAACAATAATATTACAAATCTACAAAAAAAAACAGATAAATAAATAAATAAAACTTGCTAAGGAATAACATGAAGGATTTTCAAACACGAACTAACATCGAACTCTCTTAAGTCTTAGTTAATCACTATCCCACACCGTTTTTTTTCTGGGACCCCCTCAGAAATACACCGTTTTCTGTCATTGTTGACGCCATTTCCTATCGGGCCGTGACTACAATAGTTTCAGCTTGCCAATGATTCCACTGGACACAGAGATTTACTAAAGATGTCTAAATCTGCCCTTTTGGATGAAACCGCGGTATATTGCTGAAACATGTAATATACAGTATCTAAATACATTATATATGTTATATATATATATATATATATATATATATATATATATATATATATATATATGTAACTGTCACTCATGCACTCATGACGGTAGACCACCCGAAATGACATCATCTGTGAACATTAAAACCATGAAATATTGAAAAATATCTATACATAGACACACACACACATTCACACATGTCTCTCTCTCTCGCTCGCTCTCTCTCTCTCTCTCGCTCGCTCTCTCTCTCTCTCTCTCTCTCTCTCTATATATATATATATATATATACATATATATACACACACACACACACATATATATATATATATTATATTTGCATTCCATAGACTATGGTGAAATTATTCAAAACCATACTTTGCATTGATGTTAACTACGTCTTTATTTGTGTCCTTCGATGAGTTTTATTTTGCATGTCTTTTTTTAAACACAAAAGTAATTTATTCAAATTTAATATTCATTTCTATCACTTACGCGCGTTTTATGGCAACATTCATATGAGTTAATTTGTTTCAATTAATCCAATTTTGTAAATCTTCAGAGGGTAGCAGTATATTCTTTTGAGCAGAGAAATAAATGCAATAACAAAAACACCTGAGTTGAAATACGGTGAAAATCCAAGTTGATTACTGACAAAAGAAAATTAGGCAAATTGTAGTATATTAAGGAAAACTACTCACTTGGGGAAAAAGAATAAAAAGAATACAAGAATAAAAGAAAAAGGGAAAAAATATACTCCCCAATAAGATTTTCATACTCGAGAAAACACACGAATCTATTATATATATATATATATATATATATATATATATATATATATATATATATATATATATATTCTTTGTAAAACACATAAATAGTATATATATGTATACATATATATATGTATATGTATATATATATGTGTGTATGTATATATATATATATATATATATATATATATATATATATATATATATATATATATTATATAAACGCTTATAATAGCCTACCACAATATTTAATTGACGAATCGTACGATTAACTGATATTTTCTAGACGTGTTTGGTGCCAATTAAACCTAAATAGAACATTTCATCTCACTGTGCACTTCATATGTATATATCATTTTTATTATTTTCATATACTTTGTTTTATCTTCATATAAATAGCAACTGTAATTATATGTGTGCACTTTATATGTTTTGTTATCGTCAATAAATAACGGGTGAGAAAATGTTAGCTGCACATAATAACCTTATTTTAATAAAAAAATAATTAGAATATATGTGTTAAAATTATAGAATATATACGTAAAAATGATGATTCAAAGATGTTTTAAATTATTAAAATTTTTCATTATTTAAAAAAATAAAATAACAAATTGCATACCATATTCTTTCTCTAATGCAAACCACTACATATATTTTCGATTAAAAATGTGCATGTTGGATGAAATTAAAAATAGTGCAACCAGCGAGGATTCTCTGTTCACCATGCCGTGTTCGATTTCTTTCGGAGGTTGTAATTATATATTTTTTTCTTTTTGGTAAACTATGAATCTATTTCTGAGCAAGGCTTTCTATGAAAGTATACCAAGTAACTTATTTATGCAATCATTTTTATTTATATATCTCCATATTTATGACGAAACCACCTAACAATCTAAGGATAGGCCAAAGTCTTATATGAATCTTACTCCTCCATATTGTATGAAGTATTATCAAAGTGATGTCATCGAAACGTTGATAACTCGAAAACTATTTATCTGATCAGGCTGAAATTTTGCATGGTGGTTATTGTTATCAAAAAGCATCAGATGTATCAAAGTTGGACAAATCGAACCCCTACGATGAATAGAACCCGATTCATCGACAAAAATGTAACTTTCACTTTTTCTGTGATATTGACCTTTTATCTAGATATCGCAAAATTAAATCAGTTCTAAGTTTGACCAAGTTTGGTGACGATTGGTCAAGTGATGTGGACTCTACAGCTGTTAACAAACAGTGATATTAATAAGTTAACTTCTTTTTCACAATAAAAAAATTTCTCCTTGATGTGTATTTAATCGACGTCCTAAGATTTCTTAATTTTCATATTATTTTTCAAAACAAACTCTCATTATTTAATTATTCGTATGCTCTTATTTAACGATTGTTTTCATTGTACTATTGAGTACAGTTCTATTCACGTAGCTTTTCTAAACCTGAATTTATGCTTAATATTTGAGTGCAAAGAGTTTTACATTGTAAATTATTAACCAATCCTCTCTCTTCAACCATCGCACACACATTATACACAAACACACACACATGCGCATACACCGAGCCCAAACAAATAAAATAGTGAGTGCGTATCAACCAACAAATAACTTCTTTAAGAACATATTGAAAAGTAATAATAACGAAATAAAATTTGTTGAATGTGTCGAAGATTGTGTTAGCCTCCTCCTGGGACGATGAAAAGATAGGAATGTCGTCCACGTATCGTGTGAAGAAGATGTGAGAGTTGAGGGCATGGCGTTCTAATTTATCTATGAATGCGATAGCGAGCAGTCACGAGAGGCCTGACCCTATTGATAGTCATGTTAGTTGTTTATATGTGTTTTGTGTTTATGTAAAATATGTGTTGTCTATAATTATGTTTAAAAGTGCATGTATATCAGTGATGGTGAGACCGAACAATAAATGTTGATTGATGAGATGTGTATTTAGGCAGATTGTTTTCATTAATAAAGATGTTGTTAATTCATTCGATCTCAACATGAAAAAAATCATTCGACGAATATAAAAAATAAAAAGAAGAACTAACAAAACAGAAGAGTTCTGTTGTTTTTAACAACGCCTGTATTAAAATATATATATATATATATATATATATACATATATATTTTTATATATATATATATACATATGCACATATATGTATATGTATATATATAAATATATATGTATATATATAAATATATATGTATATATACATACATATATATGCATATATATATATAAATATATATATATATATAAATATACATGTATATATATACATATATATATATATAAATATATATATATATATATAAATATATATATATATACATATATATATGTATATTTATACATATTTATACATATATATATATAAATATATATGTATATTTATACATATATATACATATATATATATATATATATATACATATACATATATATATATAGAGAGAGAGAGAGAGAGAGAAAGAGAGAGTAAGAGAGAGATTAGTCTAAAGAAGCTTTGTGTAATTTGAAATTGTAGAAAAAAAAAGCAGTTACAATTCCTAAGGATATTAACTAAGTTTTACATATCGCAGATTTAGAACTTGAGTAAGCCGACTTACCGCTAGAAAATTTACAAATACAAAGGGGGATTCAACAATATAACAGTGAAGCATCAACAAGGAGGCTTAACTTAAATTATAGAATAGAAAATGGGGATCATTTGCTGTTTACCATGTAAAAGTTTCGTATATATATATATATATATATATATACGAAACTTATACGATGAAATATGTTTACTGTATCATTGTTAAAATGGAGATTTCATTTTATTTTTTTTTATTTTAAGATTAAGACTTCATAAATATGTGTAAGCTACACTTATTATTATATAGAACTATAAAACTTTACAAGCTATTGAATAAAAAGTTACCAGAAAAAAGTTATATGAGTGAAAGAAATCAGTGTTGAGTTCTATTTACTTGCCCGCTTCAACTATTAACCAAGATGTCGGTTATGTTATCGGTTTACGTAATCGTTCACAAATACACTTACTTCAATGGCGATCGAGATTGTGCGATTAAATGCGACAATTGATACTCTGCATGCGTCGAAACATCGTTAGAATATCGAATAAAAGGACAGTATCGGAGTTAGATAACGAACGCGATGTGCATTGTGAGTCGCTTGATGCTTCCCAGATGATTATACTGTCTGGCTCATAGGAGAGCGTGTCTATTGCGGCAGAGGCTTACAACAAGAGATCAAATAATGGTCAGAGACGCGCATGCGTAGTTAATTGAATTACTGTACTCCGATGTCAGAAAGTACCGTCCGTAAAGCAACGATGGCTACAATTTATATGTATTGATTAAACTTGGCATAGTATGGCGTGTCTCCAAATAGTTCAACATTAAAACCACGCTCAATTATTCTTTATTGTGGTCCCGTTATCTACTTCCGTATGGTTTTATTATTTTCTCGTGGAACAGTTAATGATACTCTGCCAAATATTGGGCGGGTGCTGGAAAACATCAGGATAGTGTTGTTTTTTTTATAGATATGGCAAACATTATATCGCTCTAAAGTTAATCGAGAATGGATGGATGTAAACAAGCATTGCAGATTATGTGATTTAACGGATATCGACTGTAACGGTGATTAGGCTTTTTATTCAATCTTCTTTTTAAGTTTTTGTTTTCTTCTTTCGATTGAGCTGGTAAAATATGTTATGATGACCGTCACCTAAAATTAAACTAATGAGCATATTTCAAATTGTAAGTTGGCAAATCATTGGATAGACTGATGAATATAAAAAAAAACGTATTATGGAGATGTGTGTATGCTTCTACAAAAAATACGCATTGTCCGGATTTAACAGCAAAATTCGATTTCTTTGATTTTCTTAATTCAGTTTTTGACATGAGTATAACAGATTACTCCCATATTAAACTACTCACGGGAGCAATCAAGTGAATCTTGACAACGTCGTCCGCGGGAAGTTGTGCAATATATCCGATAGGAAAAGAAAACAGTCCTACCGAAAGAAAGTCTGTGCGTATCGTTTTGAAAATGTGATTCTGATTGACCCTCATACAAAACAACTCTGTTTCGTTATAGTCAGTTCAATTCTAAAAAAAATAAATATAGACAGTCAAAATCGGATTTTGAGTTTAAGATATTTTATTGTTGATGCGTTCTTCGCGCTCTATGTGGGTCAGTTTTCCACGTTTAGCATTGTTTGCAATAAAGCTCGGTATAAGACATCTACTTAGTCAAGCTTCGGAAAAATACATAGTAACGGTAAAACCACGTTGACACATCGGTTCTCGTTAAATCACAGAATCGAAACACCGGTGGGCATAGTAAGAACTAGATGGTATGCGGCAGGATGTCAATGCCCTCTTCTAAAATTACTGCTTAAAATTAACGTCGTACAAATCATCTCCCCTGGACGGAATATCCCTGCAACTGTGGACTGTTTGTGGATATTTATTATTCCCTAGAACAACACACATACATATACATGTACACATATTGAAGCAAACATAACATTTTCTTATTTTATCGATTCTCAACATTTTTTCATATAGTTATCATATCAATGTATCTATTTTATTCGCATTTTGGGATCATAAAGAAAATGTTTAAGTTCTTTGAGGAATAAGCGTTAAGTGTATGTATGCTACATAATATAGTGCTCCAAATAGACAAATTACATGTGGTCACTCACTATCAGTTAATTGTAAATATGACAAACACTACTTAGGTAAACTACGACATGACCGAACTTGCATAGCTATCACGCTCTTTATTGTATCTTACTGTTAATAGAATGAATGAATCAATTATATTGACCAAATAGAGCAAAGTGAAGCAAGCCATACAAAATACAGTTATACGATATTGCTTTCGCTGTTCAATTGAGGACATATTTAGTTTAGCAGGCGTTGTGCGTTAGTATGCATTGAGAATATCGTCACCAGCCTGCTTGCACAGCGTTGAACATGTACTAGATTTACGCTATCTTTTCGAAGATATGTATTTCTTGCTTGGATGACATACTCAATAATTGCCCGTATAAGTACGAACAACTCTGTATATATAGTAGAGGTCGCTGTTATCTTTGTTCGCCATCTTTATATAGTGAGGTGTTGGTTTGAATATGTCTACAATTGTTCCAATAACATTAGCGACTATATTGAGTAGTTGGGGTGGAAAATCAATAGGGGGGGGGTACAGTATGCAGAACGTTTATTGGAAGATAACTGCATTTTTCAGAGTACAGAGAAAAATCACAGCTTTAAGACCAGCACCATATGCTTTTAAGATAAGATTTAAGTGGATTATAGTTGTTTTTAGTTAGTACTAACTTTATATCGTCCGCAAAGGTTGGTGCTTATTCAGTTAATAATTCATCTGGCAAATAACTGACATACAGGTCAAAAGAAACTGGACCTAGGACAGATATTTGAGACGCTCTAATGCATTCACTCGCCTGTGTGAAAAATAAGAAGTCAACTGGACACGAGAAGTATGTTAGCGAAAAAATGTTTAACTCTATTTTCTAATCTAACGATGAATTTTGTATGAATAAAGCCCTTAAAAATAACTGGTGATTAACAGATTCAAATGCGTCGCAAAATCTAAAAACAAAATGTCAGCACTGTCGCCATAGTCCATGATCTTGGTGATCCATTTCTTCCTAAGCAGCAGTTTCGTTAAACAAGATTATCTTGCTAGAAATGCATGTTATGATTCCAAAATAGCATTTGAAGTAAGGATGTAGTTCAGAGTTCAACCTCAGGGTTTTTAACCCACCTAATAAACTGGTATTGTCCTGGCCTTTGGGTCTGGATTTACACCGGTCTATTGGGGGTTGTCTGGTCCTGTGCAGTTCTAGGGGGTGCACCCTCCCAGGCTTCGCCTCACCTCTTTGGGAAGGAGTAAGTTTATTGCTTACTGTCTGAGGCGCCCCTACCGGGGAATGCCGACGGGGCTGCCCAGGCAATTTTTAAATGGTCAGATTGCTCACCTCTCGAGCTCTGGCTTATCTAATCCCACTTTCCCGACCTTGTGTCACATTTTACCTTGTGGGAGGTAGATAAATAGTAGTTCATGATCGCCTGTTTCAGAATCGTTCACTTGACCTTTCAGATAATGGAGGTGAGACTTACATGTAGATAATTCAGAGGCTATTTCTGTGTTGCATTTCTACAATATTAGACAAAGAGTCGCTATTTTCCAATAATTCGTCATCACATCTTCCTTAAGTGACATTCAACAAGTTTGCTAACAGGCGTGTCAAGGTGAGCGCAGAACTCGGAACACAGGTGCGTGTGTGTCGTCAGGAATGTTACTTTTATGAGGCTTGAGCTTCAAGACAAAGGTCTGAATCGTCTCGACAGAGATAATCATTTATTTCATCAGTACGATGCCCCTCACAAATATTGGTGATAGCTCTGATATGTCATTAATGCGTAAATTGAGGAAATCATTTATGCAAAGAGAGTACTCTGGAAGGAAGAGTCGTATGGGTTTCTGACAAAAGAAACGACTTGGTTATTCAGGCGTTTATTTCTCAGTAATTTTTTTTCGGATTGTTATGTGCTTGTTTTGTTAAACATCTGTCATGGATAGAACATGCCTTCGGGAATACTCGCTCTGTTCTATTAGGCTGTATTCGATCAATTTCAGAGACATCTGCAGTTTTTGCAATCAGGTATTGCGACCCTACAATGCCGCAAGTTGTCGACTCTGGCTGGAATCTGCTAATCAACCATGTATGTTGGTGTAGTGCACAGGGTATTTTTTAAAAGTGATAACACAGTCAGTTGCTATCACGATCTTGTTTTTAATTGTTTGCCACTGTTCTTGAATAATTTGGAGTGTTTTGATATTCTCCTTCTCACACATTTATGCAGCCGCGATAAGAACCTAATGATTGAGGTCTTGGAATTTTCGTTTTGATGATACGCCAACCTTCTCAAGCAAAGTGGTGCTGTCTGCACTTTGAAGTTTAAAATGCGTCATCACTGTTACACATAGGCAATAAGACTTTTACTTCTGACACTGAGAAAACAAAATTATGGGTTATTGGTTGCTTGCAGCAGAAACATGCTGAACAAAAAACCTCTGAGTAATCAAAGCGATTTACTGCTGGGCAGAAATACCCTTCTCAGTCAATTACTAGATCATTTAAATCGCAATCTACGAACATAGGGAACAGAGTTTTGATGTTTTAACTAGTGCATTTAAAAGCGGTTTATCCTTCTCTAGCCTAGCTTGTGGACTGCGGTACATTGCAAATTGAAACCATTCTTTTTTTAATCGAACCCCGCAGAGAATAGCTTTGTAGAAGGCGGTTGGTTCAGCATAATAACGAAGTTGACACTTTGACGGCACCAGAATGCGTCCAATGTATACGACGACGCCACCATCCTAACATTTGCTCGAATACATCGAAAAATGACTTAATCATAGTTAGAATATTTTTCCGTCTTTACTATCTTTGCGAGGCCAGGTTTCTGTGATTATGACGATGCCTGATTGTATCCTTTGATACTACGGTTTGAATTCGGCCTTTCTGGATATCTGATGAAAAGGTCAGTGTCGATAAAGTTTATA
Source organism: Sepiola atlantica (assembly GCA_963556195.1). Lineage (NCBI taxonomy): Eukaryota > Metazoa > Mollusca > Cephalopoda > Sepiida > Sepiolidae > Sepiola > Sepiola atlantica. The sequence goes on along the minus strand of OY744538.1, from coordinate 31,768,062 downwards.
GCACACGTTGTCTTGGTATTGTTTAGAAGTTATTGGCACTCATCTTCATGAGATGGTGGCGTTAATTACTTAGCTTTAGAACCAGCGAAAATTTCCAGAGGTGCATTTCCCTAATCTGACTGTCCCTAACTACAAAACAACTTCCGTCATTAACTCACCTAGTCTTTATTTCTAATTTGAAGGCACTCCGCCAAATCGGCTCCCTCAAAGTATACTCTCGAAGAAGATCTAGTTGGTAATGTAGGTCCAATACGCGTCGGCTTATTTTAACAAATGAGATTGCGTATTCGTAGTCATGGGACATAGTTTTTATTGGATGCTGCCATAAGTTTAGATTTGAAACGCATGTTTTTTTACACATGTCTGCAAATCCGTACCTAATGATATGTGTCGTCAATCGTTGCATGAAGATCATTATTTTAAAGATTGGACCTCCTATTTTAGATATTGGATCTTTTTTCTCGTTTTCGGTGACAGCGTTTTCAGTTTTGTTGAAGGGGTTAAGCAATGCATTGTGGAGAACTAGTGTAACTAAACCAGCTCTCGTATATTGCGCAATATACGGATAGACGTTCTACATACAATTAGTCATGTGACAGAGTAAGATTGTTGTTTTAGTGATGTATCACTACTTACAAAGGCAAATAGTCGTTCGATGGTGAAGGGTCATAAAGAATATTTGAGATGACTAGAAATGATTATTGAAATGACAAAAAAATTAGATCTGGAGACGTCGTGAAACATCCTCTGGAAATTTGTTAACAGATGAGAAGTTCTACGAACGAACATTTCTTCATTGATATTCCGCCTATTACTAGGAATACGGATGACGAAACGAAAATTTTTTTTCAGTTGTGATAAACGAAGCAGACCTTCGTGTAAATATCTTACAAGGATGAACCAAAAATTGGAGCTCAGTCAATCAGAAAATGTAGGATATAGGAAAGAAACGTCTCTTCTGTGGGACAAGTGATGTAAAGAAGAGAAAAAGTAATCCACTACTAGTTTGCGAAACGTTGATTAGTATCAAGGCATGAAGTAGTTTTCTAAGCGGCCCTCCACAAATGTTCCACATTATCCCATCTTAGGATGTATCTGATTCTTATATACATAAAGGTTTGTATCAAGATTCAAGAACTTCCTTAAACGGTTACAACGATCAAACGGTTTTTAATTGCAGATGTGAAACAAGTTATAGTTTAACACATTTACCTTGAATATAATATTAAATAAGCATTTTGTAAGAATGGGCAATATTTGAAACAGAGTGCATTTAAGTATTAATTCTAATAGACTTACAGAGTTACTTTACATAGTAAAAGTCATGTCGGCATGTTATTACTTAATAAACACAATAAATCTTTGAACATATAAGATAATTTGGGACATTGCGTCGGCAAGAGATATCACTCATAACTAAAATCTTTGTGGGAAGAGAAACAGAAACAAAAGTCAAATGTAAGATTTATTTTGCAGCAATTAGAGGTATAAAGACTAAGACAATATTCTGGTGACAGTTAAAGACGACTTACATACTCGAGTAGATGTATTAAAGCCGTGTAATGTGTAGCCGCAGACAGCCTATGTCACACTCACCTTGAAGATAATTAATCAAGATAATTTGGCAATAGCTAGGCAAATATTTTGGTTTTATGCTGGTCATAACGTTGCAGCTTAAACTGAATGCTATTATAACGTTGGAAATATTGTATTTTTGTATGGGGACGATGCGATTTGAACTCGAATTTGCTATAACATAGAAATAAATTATGCCAATCTACTAACTGACATTCCTGCACTTCCTCACACGCACACACACACACACACACACACACACACACATATATATATATATATATATATATATATATATATATATATATATATATATTTATATAAATATTTGTTATTGTTTATTTATCTATGGACGTATACGTTTCGTCTCTTTTCAATCAAGACTCATCAGCATAGAAGTATGACTATTCATACTCACACGATTCGAAACCCTGGATTGCAAGTATTTTTCAACCCCAATCCAACGTCGCTTACAGATAGGCCAATTCTGAACAGCTTATAAACAATGATAATTTTAACTCATTTAAAGCGGCGAGACATACAGGCATTCGATTTCGATACGTGAAGGAATGATGCATATAAAGCAAGTGACGTTACGCTGTGTTAGTACTACCATTTACAGTGCTCTACTGTTTAACGAGGAGCTTCAAATATACATATTTGTTATTGTATATTTATCTATGGACGTATACGTTTCGTCTCTTTTCAATCGAGACACATCAGCATAGAAGTATGACTATTCACTACCGGTCACACGATTCGAAACCCTGTATTACAAGTATTTTTCAACCCCAATCCAATTTTTATAATAATGGCGAGGTAGCCATAATTACCAAATAACAGAGAGCCCTATAATACTAAAGCGAGATAGAAAACAGAATAAATTATTCATTCTTTACTCTAGTAAAATGGTTAAAATATAAAAAAAATTTAAATGAAGGAGACAAAAGAAAAACAAAATAGATGGTGCTGAAATCGAGACGTCTGTCGAGTCGACCCATTTTCAAGATATTACGTCGACTTAAATAGGGTGTTTTAATAGCGAATTAAAATCGTGGTGAATATATGGATTATCGAATGAGTAAAAGAAAAAAAATCATGTACCCATCAGTTCACAAACTGTGGGTGCACTCCTTCTGCTTGCACAGATACGGTTTTCGTAAAGAGACATTCACCATCTTAATCATAGGATGAAGCATGGCTCAAGGCTCGTCTTGTCGACATTGCACACAGTTTCGTGGGCAGGTCTATTAAGTCGAAGTCTTTCGTGTGGCGGGATAACCACTTTAAGGCTATCAAAGCACTTAAGTCCGATAAGGACATTTATATTACAAAACCTGACAAGAGTTCAGAAGTGGTTATTATCGACTACGTCGACTACATTGAAAAAATGAACAATATACTTAGGTAATGCAAATACAAATGACAAGACATCTAAGACTGGAATGCCGCTTCCTTAAGTTACACAAAAGAAGATGGCTTTCTAATGAGATTTACGATAGAATACGTCCTGTAGGATCCCAACGTCCCAGGATGTATGGATTGCCCTAAGTTCATAAGGACAATGCCCTATTTACACCCATTTTATCTATGGTGGGCTCATCCCAGCATGAGTTGGCTAAATGCTTAGCTGAAATCCTCGCACCTGTCTTAGAGAAATATTCTGGATACTGCATTCCCGACTCCTTTCGGTTTGCCAGATCTATTCGTGAGCTTCTGACACGGAATACCTATGCTCTTTTGATATATCCAGTCTATTTACTAATTTGCCTCTCGATGAGACTGTCGGGAGTTATGCCGATAGTCTTTATCGTAGTTCCCTAACTAAGCCGCCATTTCCAGAAAATATATTTTTTGAACTTATGGATTTGGCGACTAAGTCGGATGAATTTAGTTTCAACGGGGACATGTATCGCCAAATTGATGGGGTAGATATGGGCAGTCCTTTGGGTCCGGTGTTGGCTAACATTGTTGTGGGGTTTCAGGAACAGCTTTTGTTCCAACGGTTGCCGAAGCCTCTTTGTTATTTTCGCTAAGTGGATGATACGTTTGCCACATTCACATTCCACATAGACGCAAATGATTTTCTTCGGCAGCTAAATTTACTTCACCCGGCATTTGGGTTTACGATGTAGGGAGAGAGTAATAACTTGTTGGCATTCTTGGACGTGTTGGTTAAAAGAACTGATGAATGCTTTGTAACCACTGTACATAGAAAGCCCACATTCTTAGGCCAATATATAATCTGGGACTCATTCTCCCCTAAAATCAGAAAAATAAATATGATAAAAACCCTGCTGCATCGGGCGTTGGTTATCTGCTCTAATTCCAAATTAGATGCAGAACTAAGCAAAATAACTGAAACCCCATCTGCTAATGGGTATGCATTAGACGCCATTGAAAGATGTATAAAGGACAAAATTGCCACATTTAATAGAGAAAAATATTTCGGCCCCTAAAAGTCCCCTGTTTATGTGAACTTCCCATGGATTGGCACCGCTAGTCAGGAACTTTCGCATAAAATTGTTGCAGCCGTGTCCCGTTGTTTTTTGCGACTAATGTGTGAACGGTATCCCCACCATTCAATACAATTTAGTTGTTTACCATTTTCGTGGCCAGTTTGAGGCTGACTACGTGGGGCGTATCATTCAGCGATTAGAGGTCAGAGTTTCCCAACACCCCCTCTCGATACGTAGGCACAGACAGTGGCCGACATCCGGGTGTTTACAAGCTCATGAGTCGGCCATGAGTAAAAATTGTATGTATTTGTATTTATTTATATTTATTTGTTTATATATTTAATTTCAAAATGACGATATTTTATCTTATATATTAACTGCCCCACGAGCCCACGCCGTATTATAGAAGTACAAATAAAGACAACAGTAACGTAAACCAACATACATCAATATAAACCCCCATGGTTTTTAAATACAGTACTCTTATAGTAAACGACCCGCGTTTCCGTAACTTCGCGTCGTCAACTTTCGGGCAGGCCTCGGAAGCACCCGAGAATTGACAAGACGAACACTGTCAAACGATACATTAAAGACAGCAATACGATAAATTCAAGAAAAATTGCAAATAAAAAAATTAGACGAAGAAAATAAAATTAAAATACATATATAAAACTAAAGAACGGACAAATCATACCTAAACTACTGTTATTAATTAGATATTTATTTTTGTCAAAGAGAATGATTTTAAAGGAAACGTAACTTTTGTGCAACGAAAAGTTTTAAAAACTATTTTTTTATATAACAAACAACGAAACAACTGTTTTAAACCAATTTCTATTTTTAATTCATTTTTTTGTTCAATGTTTTTTTACTTATTAACATTTTCTGGGTTATAGTTAGGGGTTAGGGTTATTTTTGGGGGTTTTAAGGTTAGGGTTAGGGTTACTATGTCACTATAAGTGACCGACCGTTGCTGACAGATCTCAATGAGTCCTTCAGGAGATTCAACGCGCTGACAGAAATCGTAGAAATTCATTTCTTAACGCGCTGCAGATCGTAGAAATTAATTTCTTCCAAAAGTTAGAGTCTACTTGCTGCAACCTGATTCGTTAATAGTTTTGGCAACTCACGGCCGCTTTTGAGACCTGCTCGAATGTGGACGACGCGAAGCCACAGAAACGCGGGGCTTTCTCTAAAAGATTACCGGAACAATAAGTAAATAGACAAATTAATGATAAATAAATAAATAAATATACGTATAAATTAATAAATATGAATAAATAAAAAATAAAAAATAATAAAACGTAATAGAAGAATAACTAACAAGGGTTAATTAAATGTATTCATTAGATTGTATATGAAAAACATCAAATTCAGATTTAAACTACTTGATAATTTGAAATATAATAAATACGATTATTAGTTTATTCCATGGCGATTCGAGAGTAAATATATCACAGACTCCTTTAAACAGTTTGAAAATAAACATCAATATCTACATCTATTTTTCAACTACATTATCCAGGTTGATTGGATAATTACATTTCATTTTGATTTAAGGACCATGCTATTGTACGAGATGCGTTTGCTCCGGATGTCCATAAAATATAAGTACTTCAGAAGTTTACGGACCGTGCTGAAATAATAACAGTAATTTTAGAAACACATTATTAACATAGGTGAGGGGGATTTGTTAACTATTCTCTACTTTCACCTTACAATTTAATAAATAGAAGATACACTAAAAATGTTATTAAAATTTAAAATCATATTTAAAAAAATAGCATGTTCTGTAAACTGCACAATTACCAACATATGTTCAATCTTTCTCTCAGTTTTATGGAGATAGACCCCATAACTATATATAGTCTTGAACTAACTAACCTAGGGTACTTGTATGAGGATATTTCATTTTGATTAAAAAGAAAGCAACAAGATTGTAGTGGCTGTGTATTTGCTACAGCCCTATGAACAAATTATTAAAAATTGCTCCAGCCATTTGGAGAATATATATACTACCGTATGTGTTCTCAAACTACATTAAACAGAGTTGTAACTTGAGAATATGTCATTGTTACAAAGTATGTACCATAATATTTGTGGGTCTCCGTACGTGTCGCACGTCGATAAAAAAATTAAATGTAAAAAAATCCTCCTATGTTTTTCGAAATAAATGCTCATAACGAAACGTATACAAAAACTATATTTCTCACAGTTATTAGATAAGTATATTTGATTTTGATAAAATGGCATACAAATAAAATATTTCACGAACTTCCTCTAGAATCGTAATCATATATATATATATATATATATATATATATATATATATATGTATATATATGTATATATGTATATGTATATATATACACATACATATATATACATATATATATATAAATATATATGCACACATATACATATATATATATAATCATATATATATATACATATATATATTCATACATATATGTATGTATATATATACATACATATATGTAAATATATATATATATATATATATATATATATATATATATATATATATATATGAGATAGAGAGAAATGATTAAATTCCATTACCAAGGGTACTTGAATAAATATATTTCATTTAGATGAAAGGGCGTTATATAAAAAATGTGGGGTTTACGTTTACGCCCGATGCCCATAAATCATGTCACATACTACAACGATTTTCAAGATTGATCAATAACACATTTTTTTGTTCAATGTTTTTTTTACTTATTAACATTTTCTGGGTTATAGTTAGGGGTTAGGGTTATTTTGGGGGGTAAGAGGTTAGGTTTTAAGGTTAGGGTTAGGGTTACTATGTCACTATAAGTGACCGACCGTTGCTGACAGATCTCAATGAGTCCTTCAGGAGATTCAACGCGCTGACAGAAATCGTAGAAATTCATTTTTTAACGCGCTGCTGATCGTAGAAATTAATTTCTTCCAAAAGTTAGAGTCTACTTGCTGCAGTCTGATTCGTTAATAGTTTTGGCAACTCTCGGCCGCTTTTGAGACCTGCTCGAATGTGGACGACGCGAAGCCACAGAAACGCGGGGCTTTCTCTAAAAGATTACCGGAACAATAAGTAAATAGACAAATTAATGATAAATAAATAAATAAATATACGTATAAATTAATAAATATGAATAAATAAAAAATAAAAAATAATAAAACGTAATAGAAGAATAACTAACAAGGGTTAATTAAATGTATTCATTAGATTGTATATGAAAAAGATCAAATTCAGATTTAAACTACTCGATAATTTGAAATATAATAAATACGATTATTATTTTATTCCATGGCGATTCGAGAGTAAATATATCACAGACTCCTTTAAACATTTTGAAAATGGACATCAATATCTACATCTATTTTTCAACTACATTATCCAGGTTGATTGGATAATTAAATTTCATTTTGATTAAAGGACCATACTATTGTACGAGATGCGTTTGCTCCGGATGTCCATAAAATATAAGTACTTCAGAAGTTTACGGACCGTGCTGAAATAATAACAGTAATTTTAGAAACACATTATTAACATAGGTGAGGGGGATTTGTTAACTATTCTATACTTTCACCTTACAATTTAATAAACAGAAGATACACTAAAAATGTTATTAAAATTTAAAATCATATCTAAAAAAAATAGCATGTTCTGTAAACTGCACAAGTACCAACATATGTTCAATCTTTCTCTCAGGTTTCTGGAGATAGACCCCCATAACTATATATACTCTTGAACTAACTAACCTAGGGTACTTGTATGAGGATATTTCATTTTGATTAAAAAGAAAGCAACAAGATTGTAGTGGCTGTGTATTTGCTACAGCCCTATGAACAAATTATTAAAAATTGCTCCAGCCATTTGGAGAATATATATACTACGTATATAATTATATATATGTATATATGTATATGTATATATATACACATACATATATATATATATATACATATATATATATACATATATATGCACACATATACATATATATGTATAATCATATATATATACATATATATATATACATACATATATGTATATATATATACATACATATATGTATATATATACATATATATATACATACATATATGTAAATATATATATATATATATATATATATATATATATATATATATATATATATATAAAACAAACTTTAAACACATCCAGACATTTCCAAAAAACACCCACATCCCATGCCGGCTTATATACTGTCCCTTGCAATGATTGCCATCAATTTTACGTGGGAGAAACACAACGTGAATTAAAGAAACGATTAAATGAACACAAAAGGGACATACAAAACAACAACCCTCTTAGTGCACTTTTCTCCCATGCACTAGAACATGGTCATGCGTTCAAATTTGAACAAGCCAAACTCACTAAATACATCCACAACACATCTCGGCGAAGATTATTGGAAACTGCCCTCATCACCGCCTCCACCACCATCAAGCAACGAAATGGTTTCTTTAACCTATCACCCTTAATAAGCAAGATCATCCTCACAGAACAAAGACTGATCATAGATAACTTTTATTTTCATCTCTAACCTTTATGACACTTTTCCAGTTACTCACCCCCTACCGTTTTCTCCTTGAATCTTCACTTTCTCCTTACTTTTTCGGTTTTTCCCTCACATTTTTAACACTGCAGTCCAAATAAACTTTCTCATGTTCCAAATATTTCAAATATTCCATACCCACCCTTTCAATCACCGCCCTCCTCCACCCCTCCAATCCCTCACTCATTGCTATCATTTTCCAAATATTTCAAATATATCACACCCTATCACAACAAATCCTCCCTCTCCCCCTCTCAACTATTTTCTCCCATACCCCTTCTTAAATTCCCTAATTTTCTCAAAACGCTCTCTAAGACCATAACTTTCGCCCATCCACCAAAATCACAGCCCCCCCTCCCTCTCTACCAATCCTTCTTTCCCTGCATACACCCCCCATACACAAACATTCCAACTTACTTTTCCCCTTCAATCTTGACCGCAGCCATCTGGTCAAACAACCCCTTCCCCCCTCTTCCTCCACTCCCTCTCTGCCATCCACTTTACCCCTGCTCATCCCCCACCTCTTTCTCTTACCACCAGCCACAGTAGTCCTTGCTCACCCCATCCTTCCATTTTTTCCCCACTCATTTTCTTCAACATTCATTTTTATTCTCCAACAAGTACGGACGTCCACCCAGTAGTGGCCATTATTTCATTTTATTTTTCCTCCCAATATGTCTACCCTACATGTATCTGTACTTGCATGACATTTGTTCTCTATATTATCATCCTGATGAAGTCTTATAAATAAAGACGAAACGTTGATGTACACATAAAAAAACATCCATTTTTTGGTTTTCCTTTTTCATTTTCCCATCACGTCGGATTACCTTCACCATTCTCTTCCCATATATATATATATATATATATATATATATATATATATATATATATATATATATATATATATATATATATATATGAGATAGAGAGAAATTATTAAATTCCATTACCAAGGGTACTTGAATAAATATATTTCATTTAGATGAAAGGGCGTTATATAAAAAATGTGGGGTTTACGTTTACGTCGGATGCCCATAAATCATGTCACATACTACAACGATTTTCAAGATTGATCAATAACACATATTTCCTTAAAGTAAATAACCTATCTTACTTAGATAAATGTATTTCCTATTGATCAGTTCGTCTATATTTATAGTCTCCGTACACGATAAGTTACCATTTGGAAATACTACGCGTTGTATATGGACTAACCTTTCTATGGGAAAATAGGGTCGCCAATCTGCAGTGCCTTGCATAATAACTATGCCACAACTCTTGAATAGAATACCTCAATAAAGTAAAAGAAAACCATATAGGTTTTCCTCATCCAGGAGTGATCAAAAACTATGATGATGATGATGATGATGATGAACATCATCATCAGCAGCATCAGCAGCATCATAAGCATCATCATCATCATCATAATAATCATCATCAGCAGCAGCAGCAGCAGCACCAGCAGCACCAGCAGCAGCAGCATCAGCAGCATTATCAGCAGCAGCATCATCATCATTACTACATTCAATTGACTTCTCAGACAATCAATCCAGATTATATCCTTGCACCAACCCAGGGACAAATTGCATGTTATATGTTATCATGGAGTGTAGATGGACTAACAGAATTTGCTTATTCAGTCCCCTTCATGAAAATGTATCTTTTAATATACAGTCATATTAAACTACTGTTAGTCGGTTTAATGCATACAGTATTTTAAAAAAAACGACTTTATTTGATTCGTAATAATCAATGTTTGATAACTGCAATGAAAATCACGCAGATGTTTTTCTTCCTTTTTTGTAATTATGTGTAAGTAATTGCAACGGTTTGCATAATGAATTAGAAAGACACACGTTAAGAAAGATAGGTATGTTTAATAAGTAACATGACTGAGGGAGAAAAAGGATACATTTTAAATTAAAGATATTACTCCCACATTTTATAGTATTTTGCCTTTCCCGAAAATACTGTGTAGCCCTGCTAGCGTTTCACACAGACACATACACAGACATACACATGCGCGCGCACACACACACACACACACGCACACACACACACATATATATATATATATAATAAGTTTTATTTATACAAAATATGTTTGCTACACATCTAGAACATGTTTCAATTGAAGCGTTGACAAGTTCGATTTCTTCAGGGTGAAAAACTTAGTGCCCGTTCCTAATGTTTCAATATACATATTCAATATAAAAATATAGAAAACTCACAAGTGTTTACGCCTGAGGATATTTTTGTGAAAATATAACTTTTATTATATACAAAAAACTATATTTATTATTAGTCACTTTTTATAACACTATGAAGATCCTTCCGATTGATTTAAAATTTACTTAGATAATATATATATATGTATATATATATATATATATACATATATATATATATATATATATATATATATATATATATATATGGTGAGGGAATAAGCATTTTTTTTCTCTTTCCTTAACTGAAAATATTAATATGTATGGGTGAGGGTAATCAACATTTTTTTTTATTTTAATTGAAAATATTAATATATACGGGGGAGGGTAAAAAAAAAAAAAATTGGGGGGGGGGGGTGCAACAATTTTTATTTTTCTATTAAAAATATTTATATGTATAAGGAGGATATAAAAAAATTGGTGGGGGGAATTATTTTCTTTTACTTTTCTTAACTAAAAGTTTTTCTATGTATGGGGAGGGTAACAATAAATTTTTTGGGTGGCAACACATTCTTTTTTAACTAAAAATATTTATATTTATGGGGGAGGGTAAAAAATTTGGGGTTGGGTCGAAATTTTTTTTTCTTTTATCTTTAACTACAAATATTCTTGGACGGAAACAAAGAAAATCAATGTCTAACTACCCAAGAAATATGACTGGGGCTCCATCGGTTTACGGGTGAGTGTTCATTTCTGACGCGGCAGCCTAGCAAAAATATGCGACCGGAGGGAGCATATATTTGCTAGTATATATATATATATATATATATATATATATATTGCGTTATAAAACATTACCGAAATAAATTATGCTTCGACAGTTCGCACTCGCTATTTATCTAGATACATTACTTAACTATTCATATTAAATTATACAATAACGATATTAATTTAATTGTTCATTTATAAATTATTATTATTATTATTTCTGATAGGGTAAAGAAAAAAAATCATCCACCGTAAGCCATTTATTATATAGAGAATTGTTTTTTCAGAATTCATTTTAGGCGACCGGGTAAGTCTGAGCTGCTTGTCTGACTTGCTATATGGGTTCTAGCTACACCTCACCACTTGAAATATTTTGTAGTGCTTAGAAAAAGGCACGTGTTTTACTAACTACTATATGCGTGAAGTGATTAAAGTATACAATGTTTTTTTTTTAAAGTTTAATATCCAGTGTAGCAGAAAGTCCAGGGAACATATACCAGAAATCACTGTTAGATATACAACATCCACTATGACCATGAAATTCCTATAGGTATATACCGAAAAAACGGAGTTAACAAAGCTGACATAGTATTATGGGACAAAGGGGAGAAAGTAGCAACCCAAGTCGTAGTCAGTATTCCTAATGATGCTGGCTTAAACCGAGCTCAGTTGGAGAAGATAATGGTCTTATGTACGACATTAAATGAACTGGACTCTTAGGAAGATCTCCGTCATTCCCCAAAATATAGGAGCTACCGGGCTCATCAAAAAGAGTTTCAAAAACTACCTGGCGACTATACCGGTCAACCAAACACAAGAGCGATACAGACAATTGCGCTTAAAAGGGACGGTTATAATCTCAAAAAAATCTCTCTGGTGAATGACTGCCATTCAATAGGATCGTCAATCCCCAGTAAAAACGAAAAGATGAGAACATTTTAAAAAAAGAGTGGAAGATGAATAAAAGCGAATGTATTTTTATTCATCTGTCACTCGTATTATTCACTCAGCATGGCAATCGGAAGACACGCCTTGCTCACGGAGAATAGTATCTACCGGGGTGTCGAATGAAGTAGGCTTTTTTTTATTTGCAACGTTGGCCAACTTCCATTGTCCGGATGATCGAAGCGTTGAATGTAATTTCGCTAACAGACTTTGACTCGATTTTGACTGTTATCGGCACGGGAAACGCGAACTGCATTATAAGCTCATATCCTCTTTCGGCGGAAATAATTGCAAATGTATTACCGGCCAATTGAAAACGAAGCGTTCTGCATTGGGCAGTCTTTCTCTGTTACCACGGATCTCTTTATAGTATATATTTTCAGTGAATCGAACCTCATCAAACATTGCAAAAAGGAAACACACTGCAGCGCCACCGTTCACATTCGTTTTTTATATATTTATACATGATACAAATCCCAATATAAAATCATAGATTTTCTCCAGCAATTAAATTTCTAATACATGTATTATTAATATTTCTGATGATGTTTTTTTTATTATAGATTGTAAAGTGTATTACCAAATTCATTTCAGGTAGCGAGGTAATTCTGAAAGGTTTCCCTGATTTGTGTTATGCTTTCTCTCTTTCCCCTCAGTACTAAAATGGGTTTAGTCCCGGGCTTCAAAATACACTTGTTTCACTCGCTAACGTTTGCATGGCAAGATGGAGGTACATACATACATACATTGAATATATATATATATATATATATATATATATATATATATATATATATATATATATATATATATATATATCGGAGTGTGTAGAAGAAAAACAGAAAAATAATAAATGAAGAAATAAATTATAAATACAACGAGATATCTTACCGATTGCGTTTCTAACTGGTAAAATCCTTTGTGTCTTGATGATTTATTTCAGTATTTAATTTGTTTTTCTTGTATTTTTTACACACTTTGTCTTCACGACATTTTATTTCAAGAGATGTTGTGTATTTTATTTTCATTTATATATATATATATATATATATATATATATATATATATATATATATATATAAATATTAAATTATTAATACCTACATACGCTAGCGTTTCAAGCTTATTGCTCTCATCGGTGCAGGAAAGTAACAATTTCAGACGGTCGGGAGGCGCGAAGCCGGTTCACAGAGTCAGCGTAAAATGCACGCAATCGCCATATCTACTCGACCAACAGAAATTGTCACGTAATTAAGATAAATTAAGATCTATATTTACCTACAAGCGGGCACAGATTGAAGACTAGTCGAGAGTGGTCTACGAACGTATTAGGAACTTTGCATCAGCGCTTTTTCACAGTCTATTATTTTACATCCTCGAGAGTGCTCAACTTTATTTTTTTAGACAGAGAGAGAAGGAGAGAGAGAGAGACGACCATTACCAAATGTATCAATTATAATTATACAAATACACACAATTAGCCATGCATTTTACGCTAATTACAGTTGGTGATCCCCCATTACGACACGACTCAACTCCAAAAGGGGACACATTTTAGTCATCCACGGACATGCTGTTTTGCTGTATTACAACATTGCATCTCCTAATTGTGGCTAGACAAGCAAGTGCCTCAAACCGGAATAAAAAAAACTAAACCGTCTAGACGATAATCGGCACCCTTAACATCTCCGCTTTCATTTAGCACCTGCTAGGAGTAAGCGAAATAACACATACACACACACACACTGCACACACAAATATATATTTGAATATATATATATATATATATATATATATATATATATATATAATGAAGAAGAATGGAGAGGAATTAGAGTCGCAAAAGTCAAATCATAATTCAATTCAATTGCTCAGAGCAAGGTATATTCCGCAAAAAAGGCAATTTATTCAAGTTAAATTTTCCTTAAGCCAGGCTTTTCAAAGATCAAAATCTTATCATCAGAGAAAGTCTCTGGGATAGATAAGTTGGCAAAGGCAAAGATTTAAAATTTGAAAAAATAAAATAAAAGTTGTAGGGGGAAGAAACACAGGGCAAAATTCTTTTCGACACCGGACTTTTTAGCAATCGGACATTTGCTTGCATTCGGGCAGAATTTTGCCCTGTGTTTCTTCTCCCTACAACTTTTATTTTATTTTTTCAAATTTTAAATCTTGGCCTTTGCCAACTTATCTATCCCAGCGAATGATGATAAGATTTTGATCTTTGAAAAGCCTGGCTTAAGGAAAATTTAACTTGAATAAATTGCCTTTTTTGCGGAATATACCTTGCTCTGAGCAATTGAATTGAATTATGATTTGACTTTTGCTTCTCTAATTCCTTTCCATTCTTCTTCATTCTACCTGCTCTATCCTGGATATTGAGTTATATACTCTTCACAATAGGTTTCACTTTTCCTAAAAGTTCGCTTTTAGACCACCACTTTATATATATATATATATATATATATATATATATATATATATATATATATATATATATTTATATACGCATCTCTTTATATATATTAAATAAAACTGAGAATAAAAATTGGAAAAAGTACAATATTTATTAATATCAAAAGGTTCAAACAAAGAATATATAAATACACTTTTTTCTTTCCTTAACTGATTGATTTTCAAAAATGTATATTTTTAACTCTTTTGTTTTAACTTCATTCTAAATAGATGCACGTAATCTCTATCGATACACCTTATCATTCAGTGCATTCTGATCTAAACTTATAGTTATACCTACCACCATATTGACGATTTCTTAATTTGTTTTATATTTCACACTACCTATTTTTATTACTCATTATTTCACCTATTTTTTAAGTATATATTTTCTAAGGTTTTTTCTTTCATAATTAAGTTTTAAATGTTGATTTAATCCTCTATTTATTAATTATATCTTTATATAATCTTTACGTATATCGACCATTTTAGATTAATTGTTAGGTCTCTTTAATATTTTAATTCAGGTTCTATGTGTTGGAACGATTAACCATCTTTCTTTTTATTCGTTACAAATTTTATACAATATTGTTTGCTTCTTTTCTCGCCTCCCTCATATTTTTCTCTATATATATAGTTCTAATAATCTCTTCGCACAACGTTATTACTCACCCCTATTTTTTCCTTCCAGCTTAATCACCCACATTTTCTGGCATGTCTGCTATACTATTTCTTCCTATTACTCCTTCTTCCTGTTACCACTTCTCCCCTGTTTACCCTACCCCTGTACTAATATTATTTTCATTTTCTCATATTTTTTTTTCTTATCAGTTTTCTTTCTACCTATTTCTATTATTTTTTTTTTACTCTCGCTTACCTGCTTTCCTTCTTCTTCTTTATATTTTATTATCTCATAATTTACTTTAATTATCTCATTCAAGAGTTTGTCCGTTATCCTGAAACCGTCACAATTTCTTACAAGGAACAATATATTTTACCGCAATAATACTTATTCTTTTAGTTTTTACCAATTTACTCGATATGTATACACTTGTATTCCGTCTACTGAGTCCCTTTTTGCCAATAAACTTAAAGATCGAGCTTGAATCCATCTACTTTCACAACCATAACTGTTCACTATTCAGACTTTAAAGACAGTATGCTATTCACCGTACATTTGCCTAACATTTATAATTTCCTGGATGTGCTGTTTTGGACATTTTACTTTTTTTATCGAAGACGATTTACTTGCTCACACAAAATTTGTACATGTTATATTTTTTTAATAATTTTATATTTATAAATCAGTGCTAAACAGTATTATCATTTTATTGATGTATCCCTATTATCTTCTGTGGAGATAAAAATACATTTTTTTAAGTCCATGGGTTGAAGAAAAAAATGTTAATATATTATTTTTTGATTATTTTATGATTTTATAAATGTTGTACTTTTTCCAATTTGTATTCTTATATTTCATTATTTTATATAACTGCTGTATCTTGTATAGCAAGATAGGATATAATTAAAATATGAAATGTTATCTTTAACATATCTCAATTTATTTATATATATATATATATATAAATTATGAAAGTTCATTTTATAAAGCATCTTTTGTAAGTTAATATAAATATAGAGGCAGAAAAGCCTTCAAAAACCATGTATTAGATGCGAGTAATTAAATCAAAAGAAAAATAAAAATATTTCGAAACATTTAACAAAATATTTCAAAATACCTTCCGTTTTTTTTTTCTTCATCTTGATTTTTTTTTAACTAATATTTCGCTTGAACAAGCTTCCTCAGAGCCAAGACAAATAAAGGTATAACCTTTTTTTTTTCCATAATTTACTTCCTGGTGTTGGTGAAGTGTCACGTCCGGTGTTGTGGACTATTGTTGAAAATGTCTGTTTTAAATAGAATAGAACTTGACTGCGCATGGTCGCTGCGAGTTATAAATTATGAAAGTTCATTTTATAAAGCATCTTTTGTAAGTTAATATGAATATAGAGGTTTTTGAAGGCTTTTATGGTTTTTGAAGGCTCTTCTGCCTCTATATTATATATATATATATATATATATATATATATATATATATATATATATATATATATATTTACATATATACAGGGTGGGCAAAAATAAGGGTCCTATTTTTAAAAATTCATAACTTTTTTATTTATTGATTTTTTTTTTTTTAGAATAAGTAAAGGACCCCTTCCGAAGCAAGCATGAGCCGTATTAGCCCTAAGGAACGTACCCTCATTTAGAAAACATTATTTTTGCTTAAAAAACTCAAAACAGTGTAAAAAAACAATACTTTAGTTTTTGTAAGTTTTAATAAGTGTTTTTCGGCTAAAATTTGTTTTGTTTATTTCAAAAAATCTCGGAAGGGTCGGTCTACACACACATAAAGTTTGGTGAGTTTAACTTTTATTTTGTGGAAGTTATTCAAATTCAAGTTATTCAAATTTAAAGATAGGACCCTAATTTTGGCCCACCCTGTATATAAATATAATTGTATATACGTATAACAAGTAAGTTGAAAAAAAACGCAAGTGTTCAATCGTAGGTTTTAGAAAAGATAATATCAATTATTTTATTTAAATGCTATACATTACAGTGTTTCCCGAGGATATCAGGGTTTTATGAATGTGGTTATCCTTGATTTAGGATAATATCCGGCTGGTTATCGCAGAAATATCCATTACCCCATGTAGTAGAACTCGTTCTGTTCTGATCACCAACCGGATTTTATCTAATATTTATGCTGACCAGATTACAGAAACCTGGGAATACCTAACACACTCGAATGTATAGTATTAAGATAAACATAATTTACTTATATATATGTATATATATATATATATATATATATATATATATATATATATATATATATTATATATATGTAATATATATATATTATATATATATATATATATATATTGTCTATATTTAGACAGTATTTTCTCATTTAAGCCAAACATTGTTAAAAATAACAGAATCCGTCTGTTTAATTATACCTTTTTTATTTTTTCAATTTTTCTCATGGTCTATTGTGTATTTAAAATTAAAAACAGTTATAAATGTTCCATAATTTTTACAGGGTTCACGAACGTTTTCGATTCTTCGTTAATCATCATCAGGTGTCAAAAGCAAATGAACAACAAAGCTGGAGAAAGAAGAGAATTTTAAAAAGACGGCGGAGAAACGTGCATATAACGTTTTTCGTATTGTTCCAGGAAGTCGTTGACGATGTAAATTTAGCAATGCTGTATGGCATCCCAGAACAAAATCGCATTACGTTTAAAATGTTACAACTGGTTTCATATTGTAAAATGCTTAACGTATTTTTAAAATCTCTTCTTTCTTCAGCTTTTTTGTTTATTTGCAATATTCTTGTCGATAGTAAACGCCTGATGTTGCTGCGATGCTACGAACAGATACAACATTTTGAGCTTAGCCAAAATGCCAAAGAACCATACATATTATGTTTTTATTGCTAAGCATTTTTAAATGAATAACAACAATTATTTATTCTTTTAATGACGGTGAGTAGTGTAGTATCTGTTCTGTTATGTTCCGCATTGTCTGGCCTAGATCTTACCGCACTATTCTTACGACAATGAGAATCTTCACATAGAGATCGGCGACTCCGAATAAAGCATTGTCGGAGGATTATCATTAGAACATATACACAATTTACAAAATAATTACTCATCAGCGAGGCACTAGAGAACCGCGTTAGGAAAGCCTACAAGTCCTTAACCAGTTCCAAAGAACAAGTTGAGTATTCTCTACTGCAGTTGCCCAACACCCAGAACAACAGGTGGTCGGCTTACAGTCGGCTTAATATACAGGGCGTCATGAGTACTATGACTGTCTTTCTGTGTGTTTCCGGCGAAAGCAAATTCACGCGCTCACACAAGTACAAAGTGTAGTATCTGTTCCGATGGATACTGCACCCTATAGACCGGTATTGTCTTGGCGTTCGGGGCTTGATTTACGCCGGTCTATGGGATTGTCCTGTGCAGTTCTAGGAGGTCCACACTCCCAGGCTTTGCCTCCCCTCTTTGGGGAGGAGTAAGTTAATTGCTTACTGCTTGAGGCGCCCCTACCGGGGAATGCTGACGGGGCTGCCCAGGCAATTTTTGATAGTCAGAATGCTCACCTCTCGAGCGCTGGCTTTTCAACCCCCACTTTCCGACCCGACCTTGGGTCACATCTTACTTGTGGGAGTAGGATACAACTGGCCTTGTGCCTAACTCCTGGAGAGGAGTAAATAATGCTCACACAGTCGATAGCTAAGTCAGACTCAATTCAAATGGATAATTGAGCAGATATCGACTCAAGTGTTGGGTGGTAAGCATGGCTCCACGAAGGTCATACGTGTATAAACCGGAATTAGTATAAATCTGACAATTTACATCATGACACTTGCACCAGCAAATCGAATAATTTTAACCTTATGGCCCGTTATGCATGTACACATTTGAAAATGGAACCAATCGTACCGACTGCAAACCCATAGACGAGCTGATTACCAAGATACAACTGCTGTTCAGCATTGTCCAGGATGGATCCTGTGACAGTCGTGTGTTCTGGTGGAAATTTATGTTTTTTATTTGAGTAAGCTATCATCAGTTAAATATCCTGTAAGAGATGGATTACATTTTGAGAATATACCAATTATCGGCAAATATATGACATTCTTACTTGTTACGGGTTTTCCAGCATAACGCCTGGGATTACACTCCTTCATATATATATATATATATATATATATATATATATATATATATATATATATATATATATATACATATATATATATATACATATATATATATATACATATATATATATATATATATATATATATATATATATACATATATATATATATATATATACATATATATATATATATATACATAGGCAGCAAATCATTATATATATATTAGTGGGTATTTAGTCAATATTTTCTTATTATTCAAACATTGTTAAAAATAACAGAATGCGTCTGTTTAATTGTAACTTTTCTTATTTTTTCAATTTTTCTGATTGTATAAAACTTAAAAATGCTGATAAATGTTCCATAGATCTCATGAAGCAAATGAACAAAACACTGGTGAAACAAGATATTTTTAAAAGACAGCAGATGAACACACAGATAACGTTTTTCGCATTGTTTCAGGAAAGTCGTAGACGATTTAAATTCAGCGACGCTGGAATGGCATCAAAAAGCAAAATCGCATTACGTTAAACATTTAAAAAATGTTACCCCACACTTTCATATGTGATGATGTTATTAATTTTATGTTGTTGTGTTATATATATATATGTATATATATATATATATATATATATATATATATATATATATATATACATATATATACACACATATACAGACATATATATGCGTGTATATATATATATATATGTGTAAATATATATCTGTATATATATATATATGTGCATGCATGTATAAATATATGTATGCATGCATCTATCTATCTATATATATATATATATAGATATATACATGTATATATACATACACACACCCACATATATAATATATATATATATATATATATATATAAATATATATATATATATATATATATATATACATATATACATAAGTGATTTATCAAATTACGATAGCAGTTTTTTTATGATTTGACCGGAAATTATTCATGTGAGATTGATGGACAGCTACGTTGTAAATTTGATTGACTAATAAATGAAAAGAAAGAATTAGAATGAAAGAAGAAGAACAATAAGATAAATCAGTGAATTCGAACAATTTCAATTTGAGATAAATACTCATTCTTTATATATAACTTTTAAATGGTTTTGTATCGATCTAATATGAACACTTAAACAAGGAGAAACGTAGACGTGATGAATAATGTACCCCATCAACATTTGTATACGAAAAGAGAGTTTAGTAATGTTTCCCTGGGAATTTGAGTTAAACAGAAATAAGTATTAATTTAATTAATGTCGGGCACATTCTAATTTTCCAGCAGCACTCTTGGAAATACCACACTAATAAAGCCTGTTCATAAATACTTATTATATTGTGTATATCATGGAAATATATATTCCCGAATTGGCAGAAACAATTGTCTGACAATAAAAGTGTTTTCGAATGAAATATGAAATGTTTTCTTTGAATAACTACGGTTGATATGCTGTTAAATTAAGAGTTTAGCCCTACACTATTCAGCCACTATAAAAACCCTTTGCATAAACTTTTCTTAAATTCATATAAAAATTTAAATATAAATGTATATCCTAGCATATAGATTGTAATTCCGAGCGAATATCTTTCAAAATAATTTACTGGTTGACTTGTGTCTGTTAACAGATTAATTTATTGAAGAAAAATTAGATTTATAAAAGTAAACTATGAAACTTAACAAAAGAACCTTCTCTGTAAATGCAACTAGGCAATGTTATTTTTTTAAAATCAAACAAAGTTATGAAATGAATGTAATATGTACAACTAAGATAAGCGAAATATGCTAATTAGTTGTTGAAGTAGAAACTGTATGGCTGTGTTTATTCTATTCATCAGTGACATATCTGGGAAATACGTAGCTTTGTCGTTAAATATTCATGATCTCTCTTAAATTGTTATTCAGTTTAAGATATTCGTAGAATAGATGCGCTTACTCTTAGTTTATGTGAGAAGATTAACTATTTTTAGTTGAGATATTAAGTGATATAATTACAATTTTATTGTATTGTTTACTTTTTGATCCACGAAATTACTTTTTATATGTACAACAATATTACCAGAAATTATTATCTCCGGTAAATTATTTATTAGAATCAGCTTCAAAATTGAATACGTTTGTTGTCATTATATTTCTGGTAAAAAGAGATATGTGTAAATTGACATTTTTAAAATAATTTTCGGTACATTTATAATTTTACCGTCTTGATCACAACGTTGTTTCCCCCAAAATGATGATGGGCTCTGTTTCCTCCTACACAGAGACCTGAACACCATATCAGTTATTTTCGTGTTTTAAATTATAAGATCCTTAGGTACAAATAAGATATATTTAAAGGTCGTATTTAGTATCATAAATGTGTGTCATCGGACAATGCAGAGAAGTTGTTCTCAGTTAAATCATTATATTTCATAATAATAGTCAGTACCATCTTATGTTTTTTGGCGATGTCTTTGAACACTTTACTACTGTTTATAGTGTATTTATTATTCCATGCATTATAGGATGGTACCTCTGCATATTAGATATATCTATACAAACACAGGAAAACACAAAAATTGTTTAAAAAAACGCTATTGGTGGTGTCTCAGGTGGTGCTAAGTTATTATGTAAACTCTTTATTGAAATAAACTCTTTGTCAATTCTCCTGTCGGCCTGTACAATAATTGAAGAAAATTGGTCGATGCTAAATTTCAAGACCGCCTAAAGTACTACCAGCGAGTCCAAAAAGAATTTACTTAATCGAGTTCAGCTTTACCCCGAAGAGCAAAAAATGGGCACACTTTGTTATGTTTTTCATAGCTTTTATAAGGTTGAATTATTCCACATCATGGTCATCTATAAAGATTTCACATAAACTCTCTTATTGCACTACTTATTGATTTTCGAAATTATTTACTCTCCGCCTTCGAAATAACAAGCCTTGTGTTATATTTTCTAAATAAATAAATTCACGTGTTAAAAAACATTTTTTTAGTTGTACATCCAGCCTAGTTTTGCATTTTTTTGACGAAAGCAACCGATTTTTCATTCAATGCCATGTTGATTTTAGCTTGGATCCTAATCTGGACAAGTACCGACATTGGTTTGTTAATATCTTCTATTATTATTCTCATTTGCACCAAATTAGAGTGTGAGAGTTGCGAATTGCTTCTATTCTACACTGATTTAATGTATAAATGGCTTGATTTAACTAGAGGATTTTCCCTTATTTGGAAATACATCAATTTTAATTTTACTCTTCATTGAACACACGAGCAATCAAATCGCAAACGTTTGTTCATTACACGCCAATTTGGTAATTTAGTTTTATGTAATTACAGTATAGTATCATTACAGTTTATTATATAAACTACTGCATCACGTAAGCGTTCGTACATGTATCAGAACAATTCGCCACAGCAAATACAATATAAATAGCTGTTCAATATTTATGTGAACTCCATCGGACTTTAATATTCCACCCATATCACTGCTTTGATTTTCTCGTAGTGAGCCGGACTTACAGTTTCTGTTTTGGCGTACATTTCCACCATTAAATGACTAGAAACGTATTTTAAATAAATCAATATATGACTACATTGGTTCCACTACATGAATAGAAATTCTGCAAGTGAACGATCGACTAGTATTGTGTCCGATTTCTAGGGTTTTCTGTTAGAGCTTGGAATGATATCCAGAAGATATCTGTGTATTTAATTGAATAGTGTAGGTTTCATAAATACTTTGCTAGTGTCTGCTTTGTAGTTGGTAAATGATATCATATTATTCCTGCCTTAAATCTACTATTACAATTGCAATGGTTTATTGTGCGCTCGCTCATATTTTGCTGCTGGAGTTTTTGCTGCTGACTTTTCATTTGTTGTGTTTGTCGTCTAAATGATAACATAGTTATGATGTTACAAGGTACATATACTTAACTTTATGATTCAAGCAATACTTGGTCTACCATGACTATTTTTAATTCTCTTCAGATAGATACAGCGAGAAAAAATAGATAGAGAGAGAGAGAGAAAGAGAGAAATAGAGGGATAATTATTAAAGCTGAAAAGATAGAGTTACAGAAAGAAAAAGAGGCACCGAAGCGATAGAGATAAATATCGTTTAAAATAAAAGCTAGGGCGGGTCAAAATACAATGCGAAAGGAAGAGAATTATAGAAACATAGAAGGATAAACGGTATTCTGTGAGCTAATTGCAAAATAACGCTAATTAGAAAAATTTTAATTAATTTTTGTCTACAAACATACTTCAATCCTAAAACTGTAGAATGTTTTAGCGTGTATTTTGTATGATCTAAATATATCGAGAAAAGGCTTAAATAAACACACGTTACATTAATTATCACACCTTCAGTGTAATAATAGTTTGATATAGTTATAAAACGCTTTTTGTAGTGAAAATAATATTATAGATTAATGAGGAGTTGTATACATACGAGTCACCGCTCATCAATGCACAAAGGCAAGTCGAAGACAAGTGTTGATGGTTTGTTTCAGAGGGGATAGTAAGAGTAACACAATGAAGCTTGCTGAAAATTAGTTGTAATTTGGACGAAAATTCAGTTGTTTTATGGATGTATATTTTTTCAGGTCGACTTAATGGAGGTTTATGTGTGTGTGTCTCGGAGTAATTGCAGCTTCTCAAATGAACTGACACAAAAATATATGATGAAACAAGATTATGAAATATGTGAAAACATTATGTTGGGTTAACGACTTCAAAGTCATCAGACGTCTTTATCGAGAGACACTACACCTACAGGAATGAGGCGGGGATCTACATCCCATATGGATGTACATTGATGTAAATCACTGGGAAAAAATAAACTAAAAGCCAAAACCAAATAATGGCTCATTTCTTGTCTTTCAAATTCTCCAATTATTACAGCTACCAGAACAAATAAATAAAAGAAAGATGCGTGAGGAAATATCACAGGGGAAATCTGTTGCGTGTCAATAGAACAGGACTCAAGAGAGAACACCGACCACAAATGTTTGTCGTAGCCTGGAATGGAAAAAAACGAAGAGGACCACCCATAAAATGATCATACTACTTTCTGATAATTCCTTCGAACAATAATATTCGCAAATATTTTCAAGTACTCCAATGGCTACTGTGAGATCTCTTCTGTAATGTTCTAAGGACGGTGTATAAAACAACTTTAATTAATAAAATGTATCTTTTTAATTACTCACAACACTAATTATTTGTAAGTTTTGTCTAAAAATTGATTCTAAAATAAACATTTATAATGATAATTGTTTTCTAGGAATCACATCTTCATGTCTAACTTCGTCAATTTTGCATTGTCTTGCATTGTCTTGCATTCCGTCTGATATTTTGTCCATTCTGAACTCTTACGTAATTTTGATTCATGTTTGTTATTTTTTAACTGTCATTGAGTCAATTATATTTTTATTCAATTAGGAACGCTTAAGGTTTCAGAAATTATTTTAGTCAATGAAGATTTTTGGTTGAGAAAAATGTCTATTAGTCATTTAAAAAATAGGAATTTAATATATTATTAAAGTTATAAACTCTTAAAATCCTTTGTAATTATCTGAGATATTGAATTAAAATTACATTTATTTATTCTGTGTTCACATAATAATAGAATTAAGCTATAAAATATAATTAAAATCATTTTTCTATCACATGAGAAGTCTATATTTATCAGAGAGTGGTTGGGGCTGCACATGTATTTTTGTCTGATCAGAATTTTACTCATTTTGAGGAGGTGGGTCTTCCTACCATGACAAACCAATGGTGTGTCTAACTTCTCTGCACTAGGGAGCAACATAAATAGGGATACCTTCTTGGTTTTAAAACACTTTTCATATATCTGTAGTCATCTCTAGGTTGATTTATTATCATTAGTTACTTTTTTGTATGTACTAACGTGTCACCGTTGATCAATGCTGAAAAAGCCACTCGAGGATAACAGTTCATGAGATGAATTCGGTGGAAAGAACGACTTAATAAGAATCTTTTAACATTGTACGTAGAAACGACTATTTTGTAGTCAGCTGGGAAGCAGTTCCATTGTTTTGTTTCTCACAGACGAGTGGTTTTTATAACAAAAAATATCATAAAAGTTCCGTTTAGTTTTATGTACACGAAAGAAGAAAGGGAACATATTTACGATGGTTGCATTTTAAAAATCTTATATTTTTTACATGCGGGAACTAACATTGAGGCTAAGTGGAAAGCGTACCATGAAAATAATGATACATTAGAACAAGTCTAGCAACGTCTGTTCTGTGAGATAGGAGCTGTAGGAAATAGAAGCAGACATCCTCTCTAGGTTTCGATATTAATGTTGTACTTTGTCAAGGTTAAAAAGACTCGGTTAATAGAACCTTAGTGTCGTTTTTTATTTGGTGGAAGATTACGCCAATAACGGTTTGTTCGAGGATAATAAAAAAATAGGAGTGGTCAATAGAAGCAAAAATGACGAATCGGTGTTAGATTGTATTTAATTTTGACAAACATTATAACAGTCTGATTGACATTTTGACAATTACGTATTTGATAGTGATATGCTATAACAGTGTGTGTATACTTATAGTGTGATAGTGATATACCCTATTCGTAACCTGGTGATACCAGATCAGGCTGCCCTGTGGCTCCCTGAGACGAAATTCACCTACATTGACGTTTTTTTTTTTTTTTTTTTTTGTAAAACTTAATTATGTTCTACAAAACCAAAAACAAAAACAACAGACCCTCTCCCTTTCTCCCTCCCCTTTTTTATTTTTATTTTTCCTACCCTACTCCCGGTCCTGGATATGACCTTAAACTACATCCGATGGTGAGATCCGGCTTACGGACTTTGGGGAATGTGGAGCCTCCTCTTAATTACCATTGCTCCCAGGTCCACCCTGACCCGGAGTGGTAGTACCTGTTAGGGTCCCAACTATGGGTTAAATAGAAACAGATATTAAAAGGGGAAAGAAACAAAAAAGAGAAGAAAACAAGACCAGATTCGGCATTAAATAACCCAAAAAGGGTTGATATGCCGTAAAACAAAACTACCAAACTACCAAACCTATTCGTAACTAAATGGAATATTCGAAACACTCTGTATATAGGAGACTACGACGAAGTCTCGACGAAATCTCGACGCAGTCTCGGGGAAGCCTTTCTTCTACAGACTTACTGTGAAATTCAGAGACGCCATTCTTACAATGTCAGGAATCTGTTCCAGACATCCGTCCACCAAAGATGGGCTATTAAGACTGATGATGGTCTTTATTCTGTTAGGCTGAGGTATGATTCTTGGTGGTCCTAGGAGGTCTACCCTCCTCGGCCTTGTCACCTCTCTTTCGTGTGAAGTTAGTTATTGCGAACGGCCTTAGACGCCATGACCAGGGAATACCGAAGAAACTGTCCAGGCATTTTTTTTTCAGAGCTCGAGTGCATTACTTCTAGTGCGCAGTTCCACCAAATCTCAGTTTTCTACCTTGTATCACATATTTGTTTGGTAAAAGAGAGGTAAATAATCAGTTTCGTGACAATCTCTCTTTAACATACTATTCTGTGCTTCTGTAAAGCAGACTCTTGTAAATATACCACCGTGTTGTCTTATTTATTACCGACCATTAACAGCCACATTTACTATCGTTTCTGCAAATTATTAAGGTTTGGACATTTTTCGAATGACAAAATATATACAAGCGATTGTACTCATTCAAAATAGAATAGTACTTTTCTGTCACATAGGCTAAGTAAGTATTTGACAAATTTAAGTTAAAAAATAAATATTCTATAAAATTTTACAATAAAAAATCCTACCACATACAACACCTTTTAGTATCTAATGGTAAACTATCTGGTACTGGCAAGACTTTATTTCTTACGAGAATCGGTGTGCCCTCGTGATTATGAGGTATATATATACTTTATATTGTCATATTTCGATTCAAAAGTGAGAATTATTATTATTATTATTATTATTATTATTATTATTATTATTATTATTATTATTATTATTATTATTTTACTCTAAGTTAAACAAAATGTTATCAACCGGAGCAGATCAACGTAATCGTCAATCTTGTCAATATCCGTTTTTGTAACTATTTCTCAATGCTCATACAATTACTGAGATTCTTAACGCAAACAAGACACTAAATTATTTCATGTTTCATTTGAAGAAGGTCTTACTTACTCAAATAATTTCACAAACTAAAAAGCTCGGAGTAATCTGTGTGGACGATGTCCTTAGAATGTGATGGGTGATGCATAATTTTGCAGGCATATCATTGTGTGAGCTATCAGGTCTTTTATGCAATGCGAAATTATAATTATTATCAGGAAAGATGATATCAATCATGCGGAAGAGATGCATGGCTACGATTCACGTGCGTGCTTACTTGCAGCAGTTTGGCCATCGATTTTGAATCACAAGTTTCTTCCAATGCATCAGAACTGACCCCGCTTGTCGCCATTCTCATGATTCATTTTGAATCCTGAATAGTCTCTTCTTTCAGACACTGCGCCCTCGCCATCAGTGTTTAGTGTAATTTTATTGCTACACTTGCACTCTTCAATTTCTGACATTTTAAAAGTCTAGAGAACAACCCGTCCCAGAACAGGTAAAATTAAACACCCGCCCACCAGAAGAGTTTTGCACTATTTTATGTTTCTTTACGAATATTAAAATAAAGATATAATGACACTGGATCTTATGTCCAACATCCTTATTAAAATAGTGTTAAGAATCTATTTTATGATTTTATTCTTAAAATGCCATAAATGTAAAACTTAAACATTAATGGTTTTAAAAGAAATTAAAATTCAGGGAATGTTCTGAATTTCTATCTTATTATTATGGATGAAATGTAATGTAAATCTGAAATATTTGAATTTTCAAATAAGAATAAGTCTCCATACGATATCACATAAATGATGTAAAACCCTCCAAAGACATTGAGATTGTAGGAATAGTTATTAATTTATGTCTTATATCTATGGTTAAAATTTCACAAAAATCAGTGGTATCTCAATTTTTAGTAAGAGCTCACACCTATTCTCTGGTCATTTCGCATAAAACAACATGCAACATAGTAACGCACACATTATCAATCCTTAAGGCGATCAGCTATGTTCTTAAATGTCTTGTGGAGCAACCCTGATCGCGACAGAAATGTTGATTAAAAAATGACGAAAACTCGACACGGCACGCAAGACATCCCAAGCAGCAAGTCTTCGACCGTTCGCTTTTACAAAATGTAGTCCCCCCATCACAACTACGCCATCTAAACGTAAACAAATATATTAAAATATACACTATCTTGTTTTATGTAAATAAGAAAAGACTGACGAATATTTTCGTTAATATGAATAAACATAAGGTAAATATCAAAATTTCAATGATAATGGAAATGACAAAACTTAACCGAAAATGAAATATTGTATTGATCTCGATATATTATAAATATACTTCAGAAGTTAGAGTTTTAAATTTAATTCGAAATATAAATAAGTGACGGGCATAACTTCAATTTCAACGTGAGACAATTGCAATATGAATTTACTCTATCAATAGTTAAATCAAATATCACTTTCTTCCTATATTGTCATAATCAACTCTGTGCTCATAATATATTTCTAGCCTTAAAAGAATATTCGATGTCAGGTCTATTTTTATTCCATGTGTTTCCTATTTATAACTATTTCTAATGTACGATACTAATAAGGAATACTTTTTTATAAATAATAAATTTGCTTACAAGAAAATGAGAATGATGTTAAAATTGACAAAATATCTACACAGAATGTTGATTGATTATATATAAAGTAATGTGAACGTTGTCACTTTTCATCGAAAACCTGCATATGCAAATCTGTTTCAGCAGTCGTTTAGGCCAATTCCTGGTGCGTGTTTACAGGGAATATGTATTGGTTTCGTTTGCATTCAAAATTACTTACATTGTTCACGGTCTTCTACTAACATCGTTATCCACGCAGAAGATCGGCGGTCTTCTCACTCTTGCATTAATCTCTACTCTTACTTACACACACGTAACTGGGAACTGTTCTTGATAGTTTATTTATTTCTCTTTTCTTGCCGTCAGTATTTTGTTTTCCTATTATCTGTTTTAACCTTTCAAAAAATACGCCTAAATTAAAAAAGCTCCTTAAAACTAATATTTATTTTTCAGGCGATCAAATTGGCTTCTCCAAATAGTCTATTCACATTCCACATTCACTGAATAAACGAATACCAGATAATAGTCATTTACCATATTCATACTTTTAACTATTCTTATTTGTAATGTTTTACGCACGTTTCTTCTCATATAATGTAACAACAAACACTTTATTTTTAAATAACACTCAGATACTTATTTTGGTTTTTTCCGTCATAATTCATCAATGATCGTTTGCTAACACAATCTCGCAATCATACATATATTGATATTCCGGAATAATCGAATGCATGGAAAACGAAATATGCGTAAAGAATTAAATTTGTGTGAATTCAAAATATCCGTTAGGATTTTTCTATTATTTGTTAAATATATATTTTCTCATCTTTCACAATTAACACATTTTTAATTTATAGATTGCATTTTTTCATGCATTTTCGCCGTTAGCTTCTTTCTACTCCTTTCCTTTTAGTCTATTACTATTATGGTGCTTTCATATTCTCTTTTTCTTCTTTTTTTCTATTTTTATCGGCGGAAGTATTCTTCTTGTCCCTGGTTCATTCAATTATTAATATATTGAAAAGTTTTTCTGTTATTTTTTCTGTTTACTTGATATTCTAATTAATACTCGGAAGTACTGTGTGTGATTGCTTGAACGGAAGTTACTATATTACTCATAGCTGGAAGTAAATAGTTGGTAAATGCATGGACCAAACACGATGTAACAGAACACAATAACTCCGATATAATTAAAAATTGGCACAGCGAAAATGTACAAAACGTAATGATTAATATTATGATTTTATAACTGGGGTATTCTTCTATTTTCGCCCGTAGTTTACGGGTGCAATCACGAGTAAATGGGTATTGAATAGTCACTCTCCGTTTAAGATGGACGTACCACTTTATCCTATTATTACGAAAATAAGCTGATAAATGTCCATTGTGATATTAATTCTGTATTCGTAGATCACTCGGCCCAGATTAAGACGCGACTGGAAGAGTGCAGATATAGATGTGCGAAACTCCGAGTGTTCGTAGGAAATAATTGATTTAATTTAATTCCACTTCTTTTATGCCACACGTATATCCTGATTTGTTGTTTATTTGTTGAATGTTACATTCATAAAAAGAACCAGAGTTTCATGAAGATGTTATGGGAAAATAGGATACGAAAATGCGCCGAAAAATTTGAACAAAAGAGACGAATAAGACAAAGAAAGAGATATGATCAACTCAAACGTCCGGCTCAAAAATGAGTTTACTATGCTGTACGTAACTATACAAAAAAGTACATTTTACGAAGTAAGTAACTTTGAGATATATGATAGGGTTAGATAAAATAGAGACGAAATAATTAATTTTATATGTCATTTATAAAATAAGAATGTCAGTTATGAAGAAAACTGCATAAACTACACACGTAAGAAAGTTTGCTGGAACAATATAATTTCGTTTCCTTCTTCCTAGCTGAATACATTTTGCAACGTCTTTGCATTAATTGTATGTTTTTTATCGTGTTCTGGGGATTAAGGGGCGTTATTCTGGCGTCTCAGAAAAGTAATTAAATATAAAGAAAATAATGAACTTCACTTTCTTCTCTGGCTTCTCGATAGCGGACGTATTTCCCAAGTAGTTTGGAATTGGAAGACGGATATAAATGGGTGATTAGGATGCTTGTTTGAATAATTAATTGATCCTTAGCAGAGATTGGTATAGAAGTAGTCATTAAACTTGAGTAATAGGCCTAGAATGTTGTCATATTTGAATACAGTTTAAGATAATTTTAAAAATAAATGCACGAGGAACAAACTAATATCAGTTGAGTAATAGAAGTTTAAGAATGATAAGTTATCATTAAGATTATTGGAAATATCTAATTATAATCGCGGGTGATAAGGGTTCAGTAATCAGGAATGCCATACACTATTTTCTTATTTGACGATACAAATATTTTATGAAATAATCTAAATATTCGGAGGTAACTCAAAAAGCTACGTGTATTATAGTGACACGAGGAAGAGTTCGTGATGCACAAATAAATTATTAATTAAGTTACATGTGTCATGAAATAATTTATTGCGATGCATTAGGAAGAGCATTACTTTTAGCGACTCAATGTTGTTTTCACGGACGATGGCATTCAAAAGGTCACACATCTCGTATTAGAGCGACAACGCAAGCATTGAGTTCGATAACAAAACGGTCATTGTCGAATCGCAATGTTCATAGATTGTATTTTCAGGTCGAATATGAAATCGACAAAAGGAACACAAGTAAATATGTGATTCCAATATGAAAAGTGAGTTTTCGCTCTGAATCAATAAATGTGGGAAAGTATCGCTTACAACAAGTCTGATTATCAAACATCAATTTCAGAATAAAAATGATTTAGGCAAATCAAAGATCACAATATTGCATAGATCATGTCTATTGAATCCAGAAAACTGTCAACAAATAGTAAGGCGGATACTTTTTTAATATGAA
Source organism: Sepiola atlantica (assembly GCA_963556195.1). Classification (NCBI taxonomy): domain Eukaryota; kingdom Metazoa; phylum Mollusca; class Cephalopoda; order Sepiida; family Sepiolidae; genus Sepiola; species Sepiola atlantica. The sequence goes on along the minus strand of OY744538.1, from coordinate 31,735,700 downwards.
CTAGCGCATATAGTGTGTCTCTGATTTTAAGGTTAAACTTGTTGTGTGAAGCTATAGTTCTCATTTCTCAACCAATTATAATGAAGTACAACATAGGACACGCCTGGTGATCAGTAAGCTAATTATAAATCTCATCTTAAATAAATAATATTCGCAATAAGAAATTTTGATTTTATTCCTAGATTATATAGCCATGAGTGAGAATTGAACCGTTAACCTCCAGAACTCTGTTATTTAGAGTTGAGTTTGAGTGTCTTACTCTCACTATAGGCAACACAAAGAAGAAAATAACTTTTACTTAAGATTTTTACCCGGTTATAGCTGATAGAACGAGAACAATCTCCCTCCATCGATTAAATACAGCATGCATTTCGCAATTCAGTATAGATTCCCGAGTCTTACATGAAGATATTCGAGGTCGATAAGATGCATCTGAAAGAGTTCGCTAGTTATATCGGCCGAAAACTTATGGAAATAACATCTAACATAGTAGCAGAAGGCCGACTTTTCCAAATAATCTTATTTTCGTATGTGTATGTTCGGGCTTATCCGTAAGAGATACACCGCAGGTTTCGGCGTACGATATTGCTAATTTTCAACAGAAAAAGACTTCATTCAATTACATCCAATCTTTTTTTCAACGTCTAGTCATACTTCGTCACTTTAATTTCGTTATTTTACTGATACTCTCTGTGACTTTATGTTCGCAACATATTTTTGAAGGTCAATCGTATATTATTTTAATGTGCGCTATCCATGCACAAATTTCGTAGGTGTTCGTCGGCTCTGAACCTTCTCCTCGCTCTGTGCATTTGCTAACAGTCTTATATTAAACAAGTTCACTTGATTCTTGCACACAGGGTAACGAAACAATACAAACTTTAAAAGGTAATATATTTCCGGGGAAATTGCTCTGTACGAAAGAATTTTCGTGTTTATTTTATTTCCTTCTTTTTTTATTTTTTTTAATAATTGCTTTTTTATCTTTCGTTATTTTATTTCTTATTGTCGATATCGAGCGTGATCGAAGCCGAGGGACGTCGTATTGCCGGCGGTGCATTGCACTCTGATTTCCCTGGGGGTTTCATATCGTGGCGTGCGTAAATATACAAATAAAAATGATCGAAATTGTCTTTACTTATGCGCTTTATAATGACAAGGTTGATTAATTGAACTAAGAAAAACAGTAATTAAAACACGTGCTTCCAATTCGAAATAAACAGAATGAAAGAGAGAGAAAGTGTGTGCTAGGAGACACAACGACTCACACAGAGAAAATAAATAGAGCACCTTCCCTTGATTCTTGGAATCACACCTTACCATCTAGCTGTGCGTATATATTTGAACACAAAGAATGAAAAAAATACATGTAATTACTAACCATTATTTACTATTAATACAAGGTACACAATAATAAACACACGATGAAATAACTTTAAAAATAAAAATTAATTTAATTTAAATTTCAGAGATTATTTTACAATCTGCGTAGGTGGATAAATATTTTATAAAAGTAATGAAATACACGTTACAGAATACAAACCAATTTATAATAAGATCAATGTCTGTGTAATTATTTTGTTAAATAATAATTGTTTTTGATTATCAAAGAAAAAGTTAACACTCTAACTTAAGGTGTTGTTTTCTTGTTTGGAAAATACATGAGTTTTATTGTTTTTACCTATTTATTTTTAAAAAAGTTATTCAACATTTAACAATGACGTCTTTATTAATGTTTAAAATAAACACATACAATTTATTCAAGTTTGGAGAATTCCACTTATATTGTCTATTCCGATTATAATTACTTGTGTAATACTTTTCAGCATGTTTCGTTAATTTGTGAGACAAGCATAAATACCCGCTAGAATGTGTATGTATAGACAGGAATACGTTAGTTATCAAAGAAGACAATAAATATAACAGACAACATTATACACAGAATCACACTTCTTTCGATTTTATATTTTAGTGTTCTACTAAACTTTGTTATTCTTGACAAAGTTTCATAAGTTAAACGACATATCGTATAAAATGTAGCATGACACCGAGTGTTTATGTTTATTCAGTAAGTTTTATGCTTATAATGATTCTTGTACACACACACACACACACACACACACACATATATATATATATATATATATATATATATATATATATATACATATATATATAATTTTGTTTTAAAAAACAAATAGATGCCAATATTTTTTTATACAATAAATTAAATATTTCAACTAACGCAGATCTTTTTCAATACAAATGACAATCCAACATTTTTCATTTTTTCTTTTTTTTCTTTTTCTCTTTGTCAGTTCGCGACAGCAAAGCCGTTGCGTCTGGCCTTTGCTGTTGTAATAACGTAACAAAGAGGGACAAAAAAAAAGAAAAATATGAGCAATGTCGGATTTTCATTTTTCATTGAAAAAGATCTGTGTTGGTCGAATTAATTGATTTATTATATAAAAAAAAAAAAAAAATCTTATAGTATCTATGTATAGTCCATATTTTTGCGCTTTTTTATCGTAGTCAGACACAGTCAAATTTATTAATGGTATCTGTCGGGTGGATTTTATAGTTTTTCTTAGGTATTGTATGTGTTTTCTAGGTTTAGAGATTTTTCCTCGAGTTGTGAATGTATAATCTTATTCTCCTGGGAGTCAGTTCCCCGAAAATTAAATACTCCCGATATAAACGTGAGTCCTCACATAATTAGACGTGTGCATTTAAACAACATGTTGTTACTAATGACTTATTTACTTTTAAATGTATTATTTATTTTTATATAGAAAGTTAAATTCATAAGTGTTAATATAAGCCTGATATTAGTTCACAACAATACAAGCAGATTCAGGACATACTTACAAAATTATTACCGGAAACAACAATGTTCGATTTAATGTCAATCACTACAAAGAGATTATTCCAAATTTTGTTTTTATTATCCTCATATATTCAATTTTAATGCAATTTAATTTTTTAAAATTATTTTTATTTATTATATTATTGTGTTATTTAATAATGTATTCGTAATTATTTGTAAATATGTAATACTTGTAAAATCTGTACATTGATATCAAAATCATGTTTTGTTTGAATGACCGAAGTACAAAGTAAATGGAGGTTTACTATGTCTCAACTTGTAGTGTTTCCTGGATTCGCTGATCAGGAAAATGCCTGAAGTGCTATGAATCACTTTTAAGATAAGGTCTATTATTTCATGGCTCCAAAAATTGTATTTTGAGCTAGTAAATTTATATAATTGCCTGAGGGTAGCAGAAGTTTATTAACTGGCTCTTTATATATATATATATATATATATATATATATATATATATATAATCAACACAATATATTCCTTTTCCTAGGCCTGTTATCATTTTTCTCCGTTTCCTTGTGTAATAGTTTATATACTCCAAGCGTAGCTACGCGGTTGACAGGTGTGTGTATGTAACTGTTTAAATACATTTATGCTAATATGTACATGTACCACACCGATAATTAACAAGTCAGTGTAGGCTGAATATAATTCATCTTTCACAAGCGACTACATTTTTATCACTGTATCTCTCGACAATCGGTTGCTCATATTATGCTTACTATTTTATGAATCATTTCTTCAAGATGTTTCGTGTAGAAACATAAGTTAGCACACTTCTTAACAATGTACAGAAAGATTAATCTACGGAGTTTCAATCGACCTCTCTGCATATAAGTTAGAGAGAGAGCTAATCTTAGCACACTTCTTACTGGGATTTCCTCATTCACTATCATGACATGCACATTATGAAATCGTTTCATATCTTTTATATTATGTATATCTTTTCATGATTCTTATTCTTCCAATTTTTTATTACTTAATTTTATTGAGGATTCTTCATTTTATATTTTCTTTGGCCACTCTGTCTCTTTTGATAAGGTACGTATATTGTTATTAAATGTATTTTTACCGGCCATATTTTAGAGTTGTCTATGAATATTACAATATAAATGCTGACAGTCATTATATTAACTTAATTGGAAATATTTTCGGATGCGAATATAGACGGCAATAGCAAATAAAGGGTTGTATGAAGCTGCATTTAAATAATATATTATATATTGCAAGTTTATGCAACGTTGCATACACGTTCTACTTTGATTGTAGTTATAATAATCGAGCACAGTCAATGGTCTTCACCGACTATCTATTTAAATAAAAGCAATCAAAGGAGATCCGTATGTGCGTCGACTCTTTCACGGATCTTAATGCTGCACATAAAAGCTATCACTATCCCCTACTAAGCTGGGAAGAAATTTTCTCGAAATTAAATGGAAATATTTTTTTTTTTAAATTGACCTCAGTAAAGCATATTTACAAATAATATTGGAGGAAGAATGTCCAAAGCTGCTTTTTATCAACACCCTTTGTTGTTTGTAGAAGTTCAAACGTCTACCGTTCGGTGTCAAAAGGTTTGCTGACAATATTTCAACTAGTAAAGAAAATGATGCTGAGCGAGCTTTATTTCGTGGTTGAACTTTTTGACAACATTTTTATGAAAAGCATAAATGTAGAATAATAGAACAATCAAGTTCATAATTCTTCTAAAAAAAATCAAGATTACAAGTGAAAAAAATCCAACTGCGATTTCTTTATAGAGGAGAATAAATACTTCTGGCACATTACCAGCAAAGATGGTAGAAGATCAGACCCAGGAAGAGCTATCACACTGAAGTTCATGCCAGCCATCGAGAACGTCTTCACCTTTCAAATGCCCTTAGAACTTGCAAAATACTACCAAGTGTGCAGACATAATATGAACAACTTACGTTTTCGTTTAAATGAACTTCTAAAGAAGAAAAATCACTGTGATTGAACATCTGAATGTCAAGAAGTATTAATAAAGTATTTACGTCGAAATTGTTTTCCACCCAGTAAAACACAGACATGGACAATATAGATTTCAGCAACTATAACTCGTATTGCATCCAAGACTGTGCTCTTCAAAAGATGGATCCATAATCCAATTTCCAAAACACAGAAAATTACTAATCTTATCTTATCCTGAGAAAGACTTGTTAGCGATGATTTTCGCAGTAACGTTGTCTCACGGTAAATTCGCGGTAGACACTTTACATTGCATACGTTCTGTCTGTGCATCTAGCAAATTGATCGCAGAGATGAGGTCATATAGTGTTGAATTATACTTTTAATATTGTGTTCTACTTCTCACAGGTTATATCATGTCGACGGACTGTCCAGGTAATTCTACACACAGAGAATGCTTTCTTAAGGTACAGTGATCGTTTCGCTTATGAAAGAATACATATCACAAAAACGATATGAAACACAATAACTTTTGACCAAATTAAACCTAAAACTTAAAACGATGAGATTATCTAGCATACTAAAACAAAGAGTATAGTAAAAGAACTAACATACTTCAGATATGTTCTGCCCATGTGACAAATAACTGCAATATAGAGAGTCGTCATTCCCATAAAATTACAAAGAAAATATTTCTATGATGGACAACCTGAGATTAAAGGCTTTATGGGCACTTATGGTTTACTGTACAAATATAGATATAGATATTAAATTCATTGTACACTCATTAAAGACTGTACAGTTACAGCTAATGGACTCCCATTAAATATAGTCTTTGGCTTAAAACGAACCGACCATAATCTCATGCATATATAGATTTTGCAGGTTCACTATTATTTTATAGTAGTCGATATTTTTTTAATGGGTCGAATTCCTTCTATGTTTAAATGCCACTATAAAAATTACAATCAATTTCATTCGCGAATTGTTCGCCAGATTTGCGGTAGTTTGTTATTTAGTATACAACAATAAAATACGATTTACCTCCGGCGACTTTAACGATCTTTGCGAGACCTTAAATCTGAATCATACCACGATCGCACCAAATCAACCGAGGTCCAACGGAGTTGTCAAGGGTTCCATTGATACGTTGAAAAGAACCATTAAAAGTTTAGGCGTACACCCACGGGTGGAGACCGACAAAATAATATTCAGGTAAATAAAAGTACGCCAAACAACAAGACACTATCATAATTACCCCAGACTAATTAATAGGTGTGCTTTAAATGAGCTCTTGTACTCAAACAACGTTAGAGACCTAAAGAGACAGTTTTTTGCAAACTGTTTTGTGAAAATAAATATTTCCGGAAAGTAGCCACAAATGATAAAAGTGTAAGAAATATAATCAAATCACAAAACGCTTGTCGCATGATCATGACAATAGTATTTCTGAATGGGAAGAACTTATGATGTAATTTACGATATTTTGACATTCAAATACCGCAAGCGGCCTTGGAACAACGTCGTTTTCGTAAGTAACACACAGAAAAGAGGAATAGAGGCTTTTGTGAAGTGACTACAAATGATAGATGTGCTATAGTAATTTGCCTGCACCAGCATGGACACTCTCATCTATAAATAGCAGAAGTATATCTCTCAGGGCTGTCTGCCCCTGGAAGATATACCTGCTGCTGAGAGTTGGACCGAACTCTTTCTAGTGACCTTATCACGTGAACAATTGTCGACCCGTTCCAATTGCTCATATGATTCAAAAAATTATTAGACATAGAAGAACACGTAACATACCAAATAACTTGAAAATAATCACACAATTATAAAATGAATTACATGAACGCAATATTATAAAATTAAATCTGCGCGTTAACGGACTGAACTGTTTTTTTACTGTTGAACATTGACAGACTGACTTACAGGCAATGTCAAATGAAAGGTTGAGAAACGAACGGAAACATTAATTCATAATGAAGTGTAACATACCATTGAAAGGCAATGTCAATCTTTAGCGTAACGTAACGATAGAAATTAAATATAAGTGTAAGTATAATACGCTTAGAAAAATAGTACATATACACGTAAGAATGACAGACTGACCGGCATACACCCCCCTTCTAGATACGCGTAGACATATCTACAGTTATCTTCCCCCATCAGATCGGAAGGCTACTATCAAATATGCTATTCCAAACAAAAGCCTGACAGAGCGACTAACCGTGTTTGAAGTAGACGCAGCAGTTTATTTTCATTTTAAGTATTTACACTTTATTTTTCAAAAGCTCAAACCAGCTTTCCCTTTAAACCAAACAAATCACTAAAATATGTAATCGTTTAATCTCGCGCATAACATAAAACAAAACACCAAACACACAGCTTTCTTTCACTTTTCCGCTTTTTTCTTTCACAGTCGGCACCACATAGACGAGCGTAACAATAGCTTTTCCCGAATTAGTAGGTAATACATTTACAAGCACGTAAACGCACACGGCACCAACCGAAATCAACACGTTTCTTTCACAATAACGTTCTTGAACACTTTTAACACCACGCAATCTCGATCTTACGTTGTCTAAACAAAGCTCTCAAAACATTTTTTCCTATGGAAAGATTTTGTTATATGTGTTTTGATATTGTCTTTTTTTATACAACCGGTGGATCAACCGTACCATAGAGATAACAAGAACATACCTCGAAGATATGAAAATGTCACGAATAAATACAACGTAAATATCCAGAAAACGGACAAAAGGCAAAGTAGTTGCCATACAGCAACAGCATGTAAATCTTGAAAAACATTTTCTTGCCTATATTTTACTTTGTTTCACTAAAAGAAGCAAAGCTGGTTTATAACAAATATAAAAGGATATTTTTATTGCGAATGGAAACAAATTAAAAATTTGATCGATAAACATATAAACATTTTGCCAACAGTTATATATGTTACTTGGCTGAGAATGTCTCTGTAGTTTTGAACATTGAAAAAAAAATGCTGCTAAATTTCATGAATGCACATGTTTCGTCTTTTATATGGATTCCTGCATTTTACTACTTCTGTCAAAAATTTTAATTTGCATTTATATATATATACATATATATATATATGGTAAAATGAAAAAGGAAAACCAAAAACTGGATGTTTTTTATGTGTACATCAACGTTTCGTCTTTATTTATAAGACTTCATCAGGATGATGATATAGGGAAAAGATATCATGCAAGCACAGATACATGTAGGGTAGACATGTTGGGAAGAAAAATAAAATAAAATGAAAAATAATGACAGCGTCTTGCTGGACGTCCGTACTTGTTAGAGAATGAAAATGAGTGGGAGAAAAAAGGGGAAGGGTGGGGGGAGCAAGGACTACTGTGGCTGGCGATGAGAGAAAGAGGTGGGGGATGAGCAGGGGTAAAATGGATGGCAGAGAGAGATTTTTCTTCCCAACATGTCTACCCTACATGTGTCTGTGCTTGCATGATATCTTTTCCCTATATCATCATCCTGATGAAGTCTTATAAATATAGACGAAACGTTGATGTACACATAAAAAACATCCAGTTTTTGGTTTTCCTTTTTCATTTTACCATCACGTCGGATTACCTTCATCCTTCTCTTCCCATATATATATATATATATATATATATATATATATATACATATATATATATATATATGTGTGTGTGTGTGTGTGTATTCGTATCATGCATGTATACATGAGAGTACCCAGAATATGTGTTGCAGTTTATGTAGATCTTAATAATCCGTGGAACCGACTAATAATAGTAATAATAATATATTGATGTTATCAAGGAACGAAAAACAATATACAGGGTAATTCATAAGTCACTTAGCTATTTATTTTTGAAATTCTAAAGTAAAAAAATACGGTGATACAAAACAGAAAGTTCATTCAACAAATTCATTTATGGGAGTCTGAGATTACAGCAATTTTTCAAAATGTCCTCCTTCGTTCTGCATGCATATCTCCATTCTGTTTTACAAGGAATTTACTCTTTGAAAATACCCACACACAAGCTGGGAGGAGACTCCGACAATCTTTCGAACAACAGACTAACTGCGCTTTTTTGTATTGTTTGCAATAACGTTGTCAAATATAATTCTATAATTAGGGTAATTGTTTATATTCCTAGAATACATTGCTCTTTGTTAAATAGACTACATTGCTCTTAGATAACCATAATATATTAATATTATATAACCTGAATACATTGCTATTAGATAACCAAAGTGCATTGCTCTTAGATAAACAGAATACATTGCGCTTACATAACGAGAATACCTTGATCTTAGATAGCAGGCATCTATTGCTGTCAGAATACATAGATCTCAGAAACATTTTTAATATAACAAAAATCACAGTGAAATTAGTTCTATTACTCCTAGAAAAAATCCATTGAGAAAAGGAATACTTACTGTCAGAAGAAAAACGTTACTTCCATGAAAACATTTCTCTTTGGAATTAGGAATGTTTTTTGTTCTCAACGTGATTGAGCCTCATCAACAGCAGTCTAGTATCTATTTGTGGAAAACAGATGAATTAAATTTAAAAAATAAAGTTTTGATTTATTTGAGAATCAGATAGAAGAATACGGTATGGGATGAACTTAAAAATAATAGGGCATGACGTGCCCCGCCGATTTATCAGATTCGTTCTCTTCGACCCTTCGTCTAGCCAAAGTAAGGGTCGAGTGAACGAACACATAGCTAAAAGGAACTGGTCCTACTGCATCATTTGTCGCCACTAACGGCCAACAGGTGGTCCCAATTTCGGGCGGGGGTACCGCTCTGCATATAATTATAGTCGGCGAAATCGTGGCATCACTGACAGGGCGTTTTAATCAAGAGAATAGCGTGATGCCATTATCAAACTTTGGAATAAAGAAGACTGTGACTGACCACACATTGCGATAATGAGCTGTTCGTTATGAAGAGCAATATGATAGGATAAAAGAATTGAACCGATTCTATGAAAAAGAATGACTGTTTATGAAGAGCTACGACTTCTGGAGCCCTGACTGTCGTTCGTTGTGTCACGAAAGTAAACCGTTTATTTACGCCAAATCATGATTACTCATCCATTATTCTCTAAGCGATTCATCTTACACAAACGCCAAAAATGCTTATTCATTTTTATTCATGTTCCTCTGTTCAATCTAAGTTTTGCGGCATTAAGTTGCTTAATGAGTTACTAAGTAAATCACAGTATTTACTAGGCTACCACATAAGAGGATGTTTTCTCATCTGATACTGTCGAATGTCTTCTACTTTCTCAATATATGTTAAGCAGTTAAAAATTCATGGCTTGAAATTTAAATTGATGTTTTTTTTTATGAAGCTAATACGTATTAATTAATTTCAATTAATAGTCTTATAATCTCTTGATTCATTAAGCTTTGGAGTAAACACAGAAAGTATGTGCTTATGAACATGGCATAAAAAGAACCATTCGGTGAATCCCTTATACATATAAGAATGTATACGGATCTTCAGTGTTCTTCACATTAACATACAGTTAAACGAAATACAACGAATAACTTTACTTCTAAAATTATAATATAATTTATTTGCGAAATAGTAAGTAATACACTAAAATATGTATAAATGTCGAAACTTCTTAATACGCAGATATAATGAAAGATAGACAAAGCAAACATGTGTTGAGGCACGTTGACACAACTAGTGTAGACAGTGAAGAAACTGACGCATGTAACAGAACTTGTCTAAACTAATAAGAAGAATGCACACACACTGTTGTTGTTTTGGTAATCAAACAGTGCATGACAAAAGAGGAAGTGACATAATGTTTACTAATTTTCCCATTGATTTGAAAAGATGGAATTTGATTAATTTTGTATCAAGCTTGTTTTAAGTCAAAAATAAGTGTAATGGTGTATTGCATGAGAGAGTAGTGCATGTTATTTTGTATATCGCTTTTATGTTCATGAAGCCTTTCTTTAAGTTCGCTTTCAGTTTCACCCACGTATATCTGATAACTATTATTGCGTAAAACAATATGTATATATGAAACAGAAAGGAAAACATTATTAAAACATTATAGATACACTACTTATTCTGAATTCAAACGTCTATGTTTCGTTCGAGAATAGAACAACACATTCGTTTAACGTCATAGACGCACATCCTATTTCCAAATATTGGCTTCTATTTTATTCTTCAAATTAGGCATCTTAAGAAAATCTTAAAATAAAGAAACGTTAATCAAAATATTAAAAATGTTCGTTTTTTTTCTTTTGTCACACACACACAAACATATATATATATATATATATATATATATATATATATATATATATGTATACATATATATATACCTATATATTTATATATATATATATATGTGTATACATATATATATATATACCTATATATTTATATATAGAGAGAGGGAGAGATAATTTGTGCGTTCGCTCATTTAGCGT
>OY744538.1:31699417-31721917 GCA_963556195.1 Sepiola atlantica | reverse complement strand
CGCGACATTTCTGAGCATAACCAACTAGTATTGTAATAACATTATAGAATTACGTTATTTAGATTGTTATCAATAAAATATTGTTATAATTTAAGATGACCTAAACAAAAAAGTAACAATAGATATAGTGAAAAGTTAATTTCCAAATTCCTTTCAGACACCGAGATCGTCTGACTTGCTATTTAATCTCTCGGCTCCTTCACAACATTTGATAGGAAATCTGGCAACTAGAAAAATCACGTTTTTACTCGCTAACTTTTGTGTGACGGGACAGATTGATATTTATATACAAATATAAGCAACATTAGTATTTTATCATAGCGTGGAGATGTATGTGTATCTACTTTATTTTTACTTAGTGTTCAACTCATTATTTGCCTATGTATATTTATATCTGAGGATTTTCTATTGGATATTTTGAATTAATGCATATTCGTCAAAATGCAATTTCGTTTTGATATTTTATGTCTTTTTTACATATAAAAAAATGAAGACTTAACTTCTTGTCAATTTATTATCGTGAATAAAAGGAGATAACTTCAAAAGAACGTCCATAAAAAAATCTTTTCATTTTTTTTGCAATGAATTTATTCAAATTTTACATCGAAGCACTTTTATACGAATCGATTTCTGAGGAACAAAAATATACATCGATAGATCGATTAACCGAGAAATAAAAGTGCGCTAATCTCATAATCGAAATACACGCATTCACACGCAACCATACTTACATCTGAAATATATGTACTTATACACCCCCACACACATATATATATATATATATATATATATATATATATATATATATATATATATATATATATATATATATACATATATATATACAGCATCCACTATGACTATGCAATCCCTACAGCTACATATCTAAAAAACGGAGCTGTTAAAGCTGACATAGGAATATGGGGCAAAAGGGAAAAAAGTAACAACCCTAGTTGAAGTCAGTGCCCCTAATGATGCAAGATTAAACAGAGCTGAAAGGGAAAAGATTACGAAATAGCAAGGTCTTATGTACGACATGAAAAGAAACTGGAATCTTAGGTAAATCTCCATCATACCAGTAATCATAGGAGTAACAGGACTTATTTCAAATGCTATCTGGCGAATATATCCGGTGAACCGAGTGCAAGAGAAATACAAACAATTGCACTTAAAGAGACGGTTAGAATCTTTAAAAGATCTATGGGCTGGAGTGACTGAAATAGCTAGTTAATGGCTGGCATCCGGTAGGATGCCCCATCCCCAGCAAAAATGGAAAGATTATAAAAGAAAATGTATATATATATATATATATATATATATATATATATATATCATGAAAACATTGTAAAAATAACTAAATTCGTCTGTTTAATTATAGTTTTTTTGTTATTTTTCTGATGATCTGTATGTATTAAAATAGAAATAATAAATGCTCTATAGATTCTACGTCAAATCATCCTCAGGTGTCAAAATGAAATGAATAAACAAGCTGGAGAAAGAAGGGGGTTTAAAAGAAAAACACGCTGAAAACGTTTTCCCAGTGTTCCAGGAAATACGTTGACGATTAGAATTCAGAAACGCTGGAGTGACATAACAGAATAAAATCGCATTACGTTAAGAATTTTTAAATGTTGTTACTAGTTTCATACATAATATTATTAATTGTAGCTTGTTGTGTTTTAATGTAGATAGCTTCCGGTATTTAAACAAAATTAACATATTAAAATATTAAAAATATCTACATAAAACCACAACAATATGAAATTAACAAAATCATGTATAAAATCTGTAGTTTAGATTCTTAGTTATTTCCGCCAAGGAGGCACTGTTTTATTAGCCAATCGTGGGGATTCTCACACTATAATGTGCTACAACTGCGATTTTTTATTGGCGTTTTTTTTTTTCAAATTAAATATGCTTTTGTGCTCGTAATATCTGGTTTTAAATCTGCGGAGGTCATACCTACATATTACTTCTTGTTATTTGGTATACTTCGGCAAATATTGTGGCTTAGTAAACAATTATTTTGGTTAGGTATTTATTTTATAGTGGACAAAGTCCACGAATAGTTAAATTGCAGTTTTTTTCCTAATAATAAACTTCCTTATTTGTATTTGGGTGATTGCTATTACGGTTTTGGCTATTTCTAGTGATTATATTTTTGTTCTTCTTAAGGTTTATTTTCATTTTTTCTATATTTGTCACTTTTTTACCCATTATTTTATTATTTGTCTTTACTGCACTTATTTATTTTTTGTTATGTTGTGCTTTATTTTTCATTATTTAGTTTCCGCATGAACTGTCGGAAAGTTTCGGCATATTTTTTATCGAATATTTTATGCAAGGGATGTTTTACGGGGATTTTTTTCGAAATGATTTACGAATGTATTGCCCAGATGATATGACGGTGTATACAAGATTATATGTTATTCGTCTTTCTTTTTAATTTAATGAAACGTATTGGTGTCTTGTTCCTTATATATTATTTCGATATTATGGTACCCACTATATTTTTAGTTGGATACATGAAATAGTATATATATATATATATAGTCTAAAGAAGCTTTGAGTCATTAGAAAAAAAAATGTAAAATGCAGTTTCAATCCCCAGACAAACTAACTAAATCCAAGATATTGCAGACTTAACATTCGTTGGAAAATTAATCAATGAAAAAATATAAGTAAAAAAGAAAAAAAAAAGAAAAAAAAGGGGGGGGGTTAATTATCTAAGATTGAAACAAAAACAGGAGACCTTATATATATATATATATATGAGATAGAGATAGAGAGAGATTTCAATAATTATGTATTATTTCCCAAACATATCTAGAAAGAGGGGTCTTTATTACTAAAACACTCAAAGAAGAAAACAAGTAAAACATTTTGTCAGATAAAACATCGTTTTAGTAACCAGGTTAAAATAAAATAAAAACTTAATGAACAGAGAATAGAAAAGAAAATGTCATTTCTTCCAAAACTTCTTCCGGGCGAACCTTTGTCTCAGTAGTCGTCCACAAGGTAATGGAGTTATATAACGAATGAACACGCGTAAGCGACTACGGGTTAAATAGATATATATATATATATATATGTATATATATATATATATATATATATATATATATATATATATATATATATATTATGTAGGTATCTGAACGTACACCCATGCGTTATAAAGTGTAGGTGTACGCTTTCTGCTTGGGCGGAACCTTTGACGCAAGTTCATGGCTACCGCTTCGAGAATTCTGATATCATTTCTCGAACGAGCCCTGTGCAAAACAGAAAAACGCCTCACAGAGAACCTTCCAGTGCACAATTGGACCTCCAATAAATGGTCTCCGATGACAGACTCATGGGCTTGTAAACGCACAGATGTCGGTCACTGTTTGTGCTTACGTATCCAAATAGTAACATGTTAGTAATTGTTTACCTTTAATAGTTAAATGTTTAGCCCACGTAGTCAGCCTTCCTTTGAAAAATAAATAACAATATATAATTGTTTCGTGGGACTCCCATCATTTTCGAAAAGAGAGGAAACCACTTCGAATCCTGAATGCTTTTCGCAAAATAACAGCGAGACACCGCTGAAGTTGCTATAGGTGATGAATCCCGATTGTAGTGCACATCTATAGCACTATCATATAAACGTTAAATGTGTGGGTGTCAAAATATTTTCACATTTAAAAAGGGCGAGTTTGTTTGTAATACATATGTTAATGCTGGGTAAACGGAAACTATTAGAAGAGAGGAGTTATGTTATTCTTTGAAGATCTGCATCCTGTTTAGAACTTCAGCAGATCAACAAATCGCGATGCACGTATGCTTTAATCAGGCTGATTTTTCTGATTTTCAAGAAGAATTAATCCCAGCTGATATATTGCCCTGTAAATGTTGGCTTTTTTTATATGCTTGTTAAAAAGAATTCGTCCGACAAAAAGGTTAAGAATGCTAACGAATTCTTAACCCCTCACTCACTTGTATACTTCCGTTCAGAGTAGATTCAATTACCGAAGAAACTTGTTCGCCTCAATGTGGAATTTAAACAGATAAAATATCGTCAAAATAGAGAAAATAGCATACCCATGAATTCTACAGCTGTATAAAGACAAGTTGTTTCTAAACTCCAACAAAAAATATCATAGAAAACTTGAGCCAAATGATTGCAGATTGCAACCCCATTTATTTGACGATATATTTTTCCGTCGGAGCTAATCCAAGCAGGCTTAGTAGCCAAATTATATATTATCAAGAAATTGCGGTTTAGCTAAAGAAATTCGATAAAGACAATCGGCACAAAGCCTGATAGTTTTATCTTCTGGATAATTGCTTGATGTATCACGGTCATTTACAAAGGAGATTGCAAACAGTTTTACTCTCACAATAATATCTACTTCCACAGCCCTATAATCACTGGGGAATGTTTTTCATGAAATAATGTTTTGGCATAATCACCGTTTGTGTTACATTTTCCACGTTACTAATTTTCGTAGTAATCAATTATACATTTCTTATCATTAATAGGTATTGCTCTCTTCAAGTTTTGGGTGTTTTATTTGTATGCAGAATCATTTTTCCTACATTCCAGTTTCATGAAATATAATAATAGTTGTTATATTAACATAGTCACTTCAGTATTAATACGTATACATATTACATATTTAATTAGGTAATATGACTTTCAAGTCATATATAAGATGCACGTTTTTTTATTTAAAAAAATAATTTTATTCTTGAAAAAAAGAAGTTTAAAAGATAAATATCTGCATCTTATATGTGGCGTCAAAGGCATGTTTGCTAAGTACACATTTCAATTCTCAAAATATGCTTTATAAGAACTTATCCAATTTTAAATACACTATGATCAGCCAAGTGCCTTTAAGGTTCTGTATAGAGAAATATGTTTCTTAAAATGTTCCAATAACAACGAGCAGACTCTTTGATAATATAATAAAAAAATAACATATTAATTTTAATTCAGATTTCTTATGAAACTCTTTCGATCTCTTATGAAGGATATGTTATCCCAAAAAATAAGATGAAAGTCAAGAAGAAAATAACCATTTTTAATTGAAAAAAATATACTTGCATCTTAT
Source organism: Sepiola atlantica (assembly GCA_963556195.1). Classification (NCBI taxonomy): domain Eukaryota; kingdom Metazoa; phylum Mollusca; class Cephalopoda; order Sepiida; family Sepiolidae; genus Sepiola; species Sepiola atlantica. Next base: position 31,716,821 of record OY744538.1, on the reverse strand, counting down.
ACGTAATGTCAAAAGCATTTTTCCTAATTTCAAACCTAAATTCTTACAAGATGGTTTCAAAAAATATTTCTGTATTTTATATTATATATTTCTTTTATTTATATTAACATTCATTTTGTAATTTTTAACATAATGTGATTTATGTAATAACAGAAAATATCATTACTGGGTCACTCCAGATAAATTAAGCTACTCATAAAGATTACTTTTTTAGAACTCAATTTATTCGTGAATACCAGATTACGCTTACGATTCTATTCCTAAACTGTTAATCTTTTCCTGCCCGAGTAACAAAATTGACCGCTATAATATTTTTAACATTATTCTTATCTGCAATTATTTAGTTATTTTAATTATTCTACTTCGATTCTGGACATATTAAACGGACGTTAGCGTTGGTTAGATATTCGTTTATTAGCGATATTGACATTTTCTTTATCACAACAAAGTGTATTAAGGTTTATAAATAAAATGTCTCTTTTTTCTATCCTTTACCTTCAACAGATATAATTCATAGCACCAAAACATACATAAGTATACGCTCTCGAATCGTATGAACGCCTATTGCTTTCGATAATATTGTTATATACGCTTACTATTTTTTTCTTATCAATACTAATATACGTTGCGTTTATTGATTATTATAGTTGGGACTGACGAATCTTCCAGGCCAATGCTTCCCGCAACATCACAATCACGAAAGTCGAAATAATACAAAAGTATTTTTCGGAAGCGTCAGCCAAGGCTCGTCGCATGAAAATCGATTCAAAGTTCGTAATATCTTTCACAGTTTTGCTCGTAATTATATAAATGTATATAGCCTTTATACCTTTCTCTGTTCATTCTTTAAATTACATCAACCACTTTTCTTTTTAAACAACTTATTTTGAATTAGTTTCTTTTAAAAATATGGTACACTTTTTCTTTCTTTTTTATAACTGTCACATATTTTCTTTTCACTTTATCAAATTAGGACCCGAAAATGTTCAATTGTGAACAAAAAGTTACCTTATTATATTTTCCTCATCTTCTAGTCGTCGTCGATATATGTGCCGTGGGTTTCATTGCGTCTCTGGCCCTGATCGATCTGGTCGCCTCTGTTCTAGGGACACACTTTGTTTTTATGCAGGAGCCAAACTCAAAGACAGGTTATTCTTTGAGAGAGATGTAATCCTGTTGTTCATCTGTCTTGATCGTGGAGGGATTTTATATCCATTCGGCGAATTCAATTCTTCTCATTCATACTTTTTAGCCCATATTTTTATGAGTCCGCTTGCTTTCAGGACGACCGGCTACATCGTCGGTGTTATCGATCTCACTCCCAAAACTCCAGTTTTTTAGAAAAACAAATTACGTAACAAGAACTTGCCTCGCGTCGGCCTATCGGACACGACATTAAACAATCGTTACATATCTGACCTTCTCCAACCCGAGATGTTCGTGTCGGTGCCAAACTTGTCACTTTGTTATGGTTTGAGAAAAATGATTCAATCAAAACTATCCCCTCTAGTGCATGTCAGATTAACCTGCAATTATTGTCTCAACTGACCCCAGCAATAATTCATACTAGCTAACTAAATCGTTTCCAAAGATATGGGGCCCCACCCATAATATAACAATATCATGCTTTCTTTTATTTACCATAACGGTCATATTATCAAATAACTCTCGATAACCGATCATATTCATAACAACTAAACATACACTTCAAATCGTATACTTGGCTATTGATCGAGATGAGATCATTTTCCTTCTATTTATCTAAACGGGTCGCAGATCTATTCCATAACAACAAAACAGGCAGAAATAAACATACATTCTCGAATAGTGTAAAAGCCTATAGCTTTCGATTAGGTAATATTTTTCCTTTATACATAGTAACAATAATTTTCTAGAATCACTCCCGCCTCTATTTCGAATTTTTTAGAATTCCTATTTACTCTTTGCTTTTCTTTTTTAGGCATGCTCATTCTTGTGTCTTTCTTGGTTCGGTTTAATAGCCCGTTAACTTCTTTTAAGTAAAATAGCACAGCTTATCAATTAAACATTCACTATAAGTCTGGGTGTCCCGACCCGAAAGCACGGTCTTACATTTATATCAGGGACGGACAACCAGGACAAAAATTCTCATCAGATTATTGTTTCGTTTTTTTTTTAATTTTACATTTTTGAAAATCAATTTTTAACGGTCGCACGTAGTTGATAAGCAGATAATGTCATTTATTAAACCCAACACTAACCTTAAGTCCGGGTATGCAATTAAACTACCACACGAGTCCGGTGGCAAATCCTCCAAAATGCTTTACCTTAACTTTATTGGGTCTGCATTGTTTCCGGAAAACCATAAGCAGAAAATAATTAAATAGTTAAAGATTGGAGCCTGTAATTTTTTCATTTAATATACTTTGCCAGACAAAGCCGGGATACGAGTTCCGCTAAGTTTTTTATATACCTCTCCGTCGTGTGAGGGAAACAATATCGACGACATATATATATATGGGAGCAATTAGGAAGAGAAGGCGAGTTGTATAGTTCATGATTAAAAGATACGAGATGGAAAAGCAGTGCCAGTTGACCGGTTTCGCCCACACTCAAAGAGAACTGTATCATGGGAGTTTAAAAAGGGAGACTGTAAATATATATATAAACGGGAAATTATATATTTAAAATCAAAAAGAGCGTTATTTACAATGGAGACCAATCAAACTAAACGCAAATAGACACATTTTCTGTTTACAGAGGGATGACAGTTTCAGACGTACGGAGATAGTCTTCAAGATTTTAAGATTGAAAATGGAGTGAGCATAACTCAAGATGGTAAATGAGTTAGTGCTGAAGTTCGTTGCATACGACGGGGTTTTACGCAAATGGTCGGTTATAGAAGACCCGTGTGTGTTTTTTAGAACGGCCGTTGACCGGAAGGTGTCATTCCTAATTTTTCATTGGATGTCTTGCTGTACTCTGTTGTCCTATCTTAACGTCGTGCTTCCCACGTAGTTGGCACTGCAACTACATTGAAATAATAAATCAAATTATCTTAGTGGTTGTGGTGGGTAAAACGGGTTTTTTGAGAGGACTTCAGCATGAGTTTTGTACAGAACACAACACGTACGTTCGATCCAAAATAGCAATTCTCAACTGCTGGGCTAATTTGTTTTGCAAACTTCTCACTTAGTGCACCTAACAAAACAAACGAATATAAATCTGGCATTTAATCACCGTATTAGCTTTTATTTAATAAAAAATAGCTACTTTCCTTTTGATAACCGATCTAATCACATCCAGAGTGTAGCCATTATTGGACAAAATATTACTAATAATTTGTATTTCTTCGTTTAATTTCGATTTTGAACAAATCATAAGGGCTCTGTGTGTTAGGGTCTAAATATAATTAACTTTTTGCTTGCCTGGACAAAATGAATCCAAACGAGTGTACAATCTTGTAAACGTAGATTTACGATACATTGATGTAAGTTAACAGGATACAGTTTTCGTTACCAATACGTCGAAAACAGCTAGAGACAAATTACATTCTCTTTCATAAGTATACTTTAATGTGGGATGATTTTTGTTCAGGAAGGAGACGAATGAATAATATTACGATGAAACAAAATCTTTCATTTATATTTTATTTTATAACAAAAAAACAAAGTATTTTATTAACAATTAATTGAACGTGATATCTGTTGATTAAAAAAAATGCTTATTCCAGGTTCATTAAGTATAGTTTTCTGATTATACCACTCATAATTGTACTAAGATAATTTTTAAACCACCGCGGTGTTTTTTCGTGATGTAATAACTAAGCAGTATTGATGCACAGTATCATAAGATATCAATCTCTCCGCCGAGATGTCACCATGGCTATCAGTTACTTTATCTTCTTAATTTTTTATATCTCGATAATTCGTTTAATTCAACTAAAGAATACATATCGTAGCATCACGGTAACCATATTAAAGCGATCTAATTATGATAAATACGATAAATACGAATATCAGTGTATGTTTGACACCCGAAAATCTACATCGAATTTCAGTTCCACAAAAAATTTTTTTCCAATACACAACTATATGTGGTGTTTTACCAAAAAATAATTCTAATAGGGAAACCGCTTTGATTAAAAATGTTCGGAATCTTTAAGAAAAATTTAGGTGGGTGTTATATATATATATATATATATATATATATATATATATATATATATATATATATATATCTTCGGGTAGGGTAGATTCTTGGATCTTATCAGCTAGAATCTCATTGGATGTTTTGCTCCACTTTTCAAACTTTGAGTAGTGGTAGCAAAACAATAGCACCTTCTTTTGTGCAACAGTCCATGGTTGGGCTTTCAGGCGTCTTATGTTTCCTTTTTTGTTGCTGCATTTGATGGAGATAGGGGGTCAGGACCTTTTGTCTCAAGGCCTAATAGCTGACCCTTGTTGGCCTCAATATTGGCTGGAGGCCCATTTCCAGGGACAGGAAGGTTTACACTATTGCTTATATCTTCCCGCCTGGTGAATAGACGGGTTGATGGGCTGTTTTATCCTGGGTTTCGGCCTGCCAGTATTTATTTTTGTTTTATTCATATGTTTATTCTTAATTTTACATTGTCAACGGCTCCTAATTGTTTATTCGATGCTGCCCTCTGTGAGTAGAGGGGGTGCGCCCGTCCGCAATTCGGGAGACGTGCTGGATGGCTTGAGGAGACAGCACACCATTTTCTTTGAATATTTGGTCAGGGTTTACTTCAAGTAAAAAATATCCTCATGTCAGAGTCTCTGACAAACCCCTGTACAGAGAGACCGAAGACACCCGAAGGGGTTGTTTAGTAGGCATTCAAGTCCTCCCCACATATATATATATATATATATATATATATATATATATATATATATGAAAATTATGAAAAATTATAACTAAAAGGTAAAACTTTTAGAGAGTTGGATCTATTGTGAAATAAGGAAAGCTCAATATACTGGATAGAGCAAATCTGCTTAACTGAAGACAGCAAGAACATTGTTTTCTTAATATGGCCAATCTTATTTGACCCCCCTCTCCAAGGACAACACACCCGAGTGGAATCATCGTCGTTGGCTATTTATACAGATTCTTCTGGATTTACCAATATTCCTTAGCCCCACGCTATTTGGATTTCGTTATTGGTGACTTTCATACCCGTTTGAACTTAACATTTTTTTAAAAACTCTATTAAATTTAGAACTTTGACAGTCCTCTTCTGTCAACTTATCAATCATTAATCTCGTCTGATGATAAGATTTTAATCTTTGAAAAACCTGGTTTAAGGAATGAAAGAGAAGATAAATAAATGTTTTTTATTAACTAAACTGCTCCTTGTTTTGAACAACTGAAGATATTGATTTTCTTCCATTTGCAGGTCTAATCAATTTTCATTGACTTACCATATATATATATATATATATATATATATATATATATATATATATATATACATATATATATATATATTACTGAGTGTGTGAAAATGTGTGTATGCATGTGTAATTAAAATAAATAGCTTATGGGTAAATATTTTTTACAATAAAGACAGTGTGTGGGAAATGGATATTTCATTTAGTTTGGAAATCGGGCGTTCATTTCTGAATATTTTAAATGAAATCACGACTCTTAAAGGTTTAGTGTGTTGCTGTATACTATGTAGTTTCATCTATTTATAAGTCTTTTAGTTTTATATTTTTTACTTTTTCATATTTTCACGTCGTTCTTTTAAGTAGTTGACACAACAATGTGCGCGTATATATATGATATGCATGTTCACATGTTCTTCTTCAGAACTAAATGTCAATATGGTAGTCGTTTCGAAGTTGCAATTTTATCCTCGTATTTTTCACATCAAGCGTGTATCATTATGAAAAGGCTAACTTGTAAGATTTTCAAAATATTGATTTAAGATCTTATACGATTGAATTGTTCGCCCTTTTTCATCATATAACAAGTGTTCATTAATTATTACCATTTTTAGATTGATGCAAAGTCAACTCCTTCGAGTGTATATATTGAAAAGCTTATATTAAATAAACTATTTATTTTTTTCTTAATTAATAAAATGTAAGTGTGTTCGTATTTATTAAATTTACTCTACATTGGAATATGTCAAATAACACCATGGTTATAATTTTTGTTCTCCTTCTTAACAAAATGAATCTTTGGCGAATAAAGAAAAATCACCACATGCATCATAGGTTACTAAACTCACCACTCTATTCACCTTATTCCCTCTAGAGTATTTCAAGAAATGTTTGACTATTTGTAACATCTAATAAACATGATACTTTTAAACCGCCATCACAGACAAAAATATACTCTATCCAGATCATAGCAAAACCTTTCCGTCTAATCTGTATCTACTCGTACTTTCGCACTTAACGCCGGTAAATAAATTACATCAGATAATTTATAGACTATAACCGTAAATATTTGATTTCAATCTTTAAATAATTTCATACATGATATATAACATTCTTAAATCAATTAATAACCCCTTCCCGGTATTTCTTCAAAATTACAGAATATCGGATTACATATACTTATTCACAGTAGGTCGTAAATTATAATTATTACACATATACTTAAACTCACTCAAGAATTTCCGGTTTATATTAACGAATTAAATACATTCTTTCGTACATTAATTCAAAATGGCGTCACGTACTTAACGATCTCCTCAAAACCATTCATTTCCGTTACAAATCCTCGATTGCTACACGTATACTTTACTTCTATAATTTATACTTTCATGCCTTAAACACTTCGTTAATTTCGTCCACAACACTTTTCCGCTTTATAACTTAATCTAAAACAACTCACAACGAAACACGAACAGAGGTACACGCTTAAACAACATGTAATTTCTCATAGAACTCTTACGGAGCACCATAACAACTTATTTCCACGACGCCGCCAGTAAGCAAAAACACAAACAACAGGTTAATTGTTTTAATTTCGAACTTCCCTACATATCGAAGATTATTAAACTATCGCAACACTTTAGAATGTATTATTATTGTTGTTCTTTCGTGTAAAATTTTATTTTATATTTCTCGAGAAATTCGATACTTTGGGTAATTTTAAAAAGTAATTTCTTATCGTTTCTTCTTATTCTTTTCATTTTAACTTTTACCTATTATAACTACCAGCTCTCTACGTCTAACCACCTCTCTATTTATTTATCTATTTATTTACTAATTACAATAAGAACCAGAATATCTTCTTATAGTGAAGAAGAAATCTTTCTAGGCGGCGGAAAGTTTTACTTTTTTCACCATAGATGGATTTGGGACTCACTCCCTAAACTACTCTCTCTATATATATATTTATTAACTTACTATGATAAACAAAACGGTTAATTTAATTCGGATTATTTTTACTCATTCATTGTTGAGTTACAAAATATACTTGACTTTACAGTGTAGCAAATGTTACTTAATAACTTCTCTTCTCGGTTAGTGAGGTATAAAACTTATCCTTTGCTCTCCTCTGTCAGTGAAGAAGAAATCCTTTTTCCCCAGGTGATAAATTTTTAACATATTAAAAACCATCATTGCGTTTTCATGGTTGGTAATGGCATTCTACAACCTAAAAAGACACTCCGGATTGGGATAAACACTATCAGTCTTGAAAGATATTTGCTACACTGAGCTTGAAAACATTGACGCATATTTTTGGATTATATTTATTTTTTGGTGGGGGGGCGGTGTTTACTTTTACAAATAACCCGATACTTACACTCGTAGTGGAATCCAGTTACATAAAACACAGACACATATTTATTGTTTCATTCAATTAATTTATAAATCTTATTTATATCATGTTAATTACTTACAGGGCTCTGTTCAACTGTTTATTTTTACAAATTAATACTCTACTACTTATATATATATATATATATATATATATATATATATATATATATATATATCCCGTGCAACGGTGGGGCACGGGTCCAGCTATATTACATAATACATTATTTGCTTCATAATTCTGCTCATGAAGCTTATGGGCCGGTCTTACTTGCATTCACACGAGGGCACAGTTACACAAAAGGTCGGTATTTAATGTGGAGAAAATCCATCTAAATAGGGACACTCCGGATTCGGTCTAAATACAAATTGCCGCAGCTGAGAATGATAACTCTCAATGGCAAGGTAGCAACAATTAACCATTGCAAGAAAGTTATTACTCCACATATTGCATTAATTGTTTCAGCTGCTGTTTTACATAAATATTTTAGGGTCTGTGTTCGCTCTTGCAAATCATAAGCACCAAATAATTCAATAGCTACAGATTTTGCAAGGAATTTCTTGAGTTATTCGACTTTCCCAGACAGCGTCGGGGCACGTGCCACCTAGTATATATATATATATATATATATATATATATATATATATATATATATATATATATATATATATATATACTTTACTATTTCATGTATATACACATATACTATTATCAGGTAATATATGTTGAGTAGATATATTTTTAGTATTTACCTAAACAGTGCTCAATACACGCGTAGGTATTAGTATATATATATATATATATATATATATATATATATATATATATATATATAAAATAAGGAAACAGTCATGTGTCATCAGGCTAACAGAATAGATGTTTATTTTGGGATTTAGTTTATATCTAAGTAGTGTTTACTTTAGATAACAAACGAATTAGTTTATGTTGCTTTAATTATCCCGTTTCGCACTATTATTTTCATTGCCCAATTATCAAACTCTTCGTTTGTGTGGGTGTTTCGTTCCTGACTTAAAATAGGTCAAATTAGCAATAATTACTTTCCTCTCATGACATGTCTGTACTTAAATACTTTATTTGTTCTGTTTATTTTGTTACCTGTTGCAATTTTAGATTCATCTTTTAGTTACGGATTTTTTTTATTTATTTAGTTATTTTCTTTCTTTATACTAGCAAATTTATGCTTCCTCCGGTCGCATATGTTTGCTCGTTGGAAGCAGGACAGATACTACACTTCCTCCACAGCTCTCAAAAAGGAGGTTATGCATGAGAGGTGGGTATAATGAAAGCAGAACAGGTACAACACTATATCCACACATCTAATAAAAACAGAACGAGGTAATGCCTGGGAGGATGGTATCATGACAACAGGACGATACTAAACTAACTCCATATCTTTCAAAAGAGGAGGGGGTAATGCTTAAGAGGATGGTATCATGACAACAGAAAAGATACAACACTAGCTCTACACTGCTAAAAGGAGGAGGAGGAGGATGGTATCAGGACAACAGAACAGATTCTACAATTCCTCCACACCTCTTAAAAAGGAGGAGGTGATGCCTGGGAGAATGGTATCATGACAACAGAACAGATACTACACTACCTCCACACATCTAAAAAAAAAGAAGGGGTAATGCCTGGAAAGATTATACCATAGAAGAAGAACAGATACTACACTACTTCTACATCTCTCAGAAATGGAGGAGATAATGCATGTGAGGATCGTATCATGGAAGCAAACAGATACTACAGTACCTCCACACCTCCAATAAAAGGAGGAGGTAATGCCTGGGAGGATGATATCATGACAACAGAAAATATACTACACTACTTCTACACCTCTCAAGAAACTAGGAGGTAATGCCTGGGAGGATGATATCATGACAACAGAACCGATACTACACTACCCCTACTCACACCTAAAAAGGAGGAGGGAATGCATGGGAGGACAGTATCATGACAAAACAACAGAGACTACACAACCTCCACACCTCTCAAAAAAGAGGAGATAATGCCTGGGAAGATGGTATTATGACAACAGAAAATATACTACACTACATCCACACATCTCAAAAAAGGAGAAAGTAAAGCATGGGAGGATGGTATCATGTCAACAGAAAGTATAGTACATTAAGTCTACACCTCTCAAAAAAGCAGGAAGTAATGCCTGGGAATATGGTATCATTGAAGCAAAACAGATACTGCACTACCTCTACCCATTTGCTTTTAGCATGTGGTTATCAGGGAGGGGGGACCAAAGGATGGTTTTCTTTCTAGTATTATTATTAATAATATTGTTTATATCAAATTTCGATGTTACGATACGCACTATTTTTTAAGCTGAATTATTTGTTACTTTGAGTATTAAAACCTTCTTGTTATTATAGTAATTTCAAAGTACTATACTAATACGGATTGAATATATCTGATTAAAGATGAGAGTGATATCTATGAAGCTAGTTATTTTTATGTTAGCTATACGTCGACACTAAAGCCTATTTTTTTCATTTATTTATCAGCTATTCTTTGGAAGTGTACCCCTTGACCTAACAACTAACCATCCACGCATTTAGCTTAATGATTTCATTCGGGAATGAAACATAACCTCGTATTTTTCCTATATTATGTCTCTGTATCTCTATTATTTTTCTCTCTCTCTCTATTTTTTTTATCTGATTCAAATCATTGCTATCAAGTTTTATTTTATTGTAGCAAGTTTCGCATCTGAATTAGAAATAACGCCATGTTCTTTTTATGAAAAACTGGAAACGAGAAGTTCGTTCAACTCTGCGAATTTGATAATGGCATTTGATAAAATGATTGCTTCTCCTTTTATAGGAAAACAAAAGAATCGTTGTTGTGTGATATACGAAGATAAACATTTCTAACGCAGCATTAAGAGTGAAAAGAATTAGAATTACCTCAAAGCGTATCAAGCCGAATGGTCCGTAAGAATAGCGTTATCAATCGCATTGCAATGGAAGAAACAATATTGCCATAAGCAAGCAAGAGACTTCATTAAACATATGTGGATAGCTTAAATGGTTGACACATGTTCAAATAGAGGCTATTTAGTTGGGGGTCATATCAGTTTTTTTCTATAATATCTATGTATGTTTTGATACACTGTCGTATTTGAAGTGTTCCCTTATCATTAAGTAGTTTTTTTTATACACACATACACACACACACATATATATATATATATATTTGTGTGTGTGTGTGTATATATTTGAAAGCAATGTAAGTTCATGTTATTTTGAGACTATATATATATATAGAGAGAGAGAGATAGAGAGAGAGAGAGAAAGAGAGAGATAGATAGATAGATAGATGGATAGATAGATAGATAGATAGATAGATAGATAGATAGATAGATAGATAGATAGATAGATAGATAGATAGATAATTTATCACGCTGATATATTGTTTGCATTATATATAGCGGTAATTTAGCCTACGCAATTTGAGATATATAAAGAAACCGCAAGGTGAAAATTTAACCGGTGGCACATAAAAGCTGCATAATATATAATAGACATGAGTATATATAAATATACCTGAATATATATATATATATATATATATATATATATATATATATATATATATATATATATAAAGTGGTGAACTAAAAGCGAACTTTTAGGAAAAGTAAAACCTATTGTGAAGAGTATACAGCTCAATATCCAGGATAGAGTAGGTAGAATGAATAAGAATGGAAAGGAATTAGAGAAGCAAAAGCCAAATCATAATTCAATTCAATTGCTCAGAGCAAAGTATATTCCGCAAAAGAAAACAATTTATTCAAGTTAAATTTTCCTTAAGCCAGGCTTTTCAAAGATCAAAATCTTATCATCAGAGGATGTCGCTGGGATAGATAAGTTGGCAAAGGCCAAGATTTAAAATTTGAAAAAATAAAATAAAAGTTGTAGGGGAAGAAACACAGGGCAACATTCTGCCCGAATGCAAGCAAATGTCCGATTGCTAAAAAGTCCGGTGTCGAAAAGTCCAGCGGAGAGAATGAGATGTAGATAGGTAGGTCGTTAAAAGGCCCGAAAGGTTGTGAGAGGGGATTTAAAGTTAAATTCCAAGAAGCCACAACTTCAGGTGCGGCGCAAATAGAAAATCCAAAGGGTAAAATGTCCAATAAGAGGTACGCTCGTGGATGCAGGCAGGCAGGCTCAGAAGAGATACTTTCTGGGCAAATATGTCAAAGAAAATGCTTTAAAATGCGAAAAAAGGCAGCGAAAATATTTTAAAGTTAGCCTGAAGAGAAAGCCGGCAGAAACTCTTGTGCGACCAATAGGCAGGTAGAGAATGAGTAAGGGGTGTGGAGGGGGAGAGAGGAACGGGTGCGAAGAAGGAGAAGGGGTGCGGAGAGTGAATGCGGTTAAAAACTAAGAGTGTGATTGTGGGGGGTGAGTCGCATGAAAGTAGAAATTGGATGTTAGCGCGAATTAGGGTTCAACTAGAAAAGGGAAATGTTGGAGTAGGAGTAAGTCAACGAGTGCTGGGAGGGAGAGTTCAAATACCAGAATGCGTCTATGAATAGAGTTCGGGGTTTAGTTGTTTTATCAGGAGACCTTACTTATAAACAATGAGGCAAAATATATTGAAGGGTAGAATTAGAGAAATAGTAAGAATAAAAATTAAAAATTGAAAAATTAAAAAAGTAAAAAAGTAAAATAAGAATAGAATTAAAATTAAAGATAAAATAAAAATAAGAAAATAAAAATAAAAAATGAAAAAGAGATAATAAAATTAGTATTAGTTTTAAGCTCGCAAGGAAAATTATGGGTTGCCCGATAAGAAAATAATAATAGAATGAGGGAAAAAGTCGAAAAAATTGGAACTCGAAAATGAGTATTAGAAAGGAAAGAGTAAATCGACCTCGAAAGGATATCCGGAATGGGAATCCCCAAGGTGGTTAAAGGTATGGGTTGAAATAAAATAAGCAGTTACGAGACGCTAGAGCTTCATGGAAGAGGGGGAATTAAACTTTGAAACAAAAATATATATATTAAAAAAAAGGTATATGGAGGATGATTAAGAAAATTATTAATTAGGTTAATGATGGCAGAAAGAAGCAAGAGACATACGAGGATAAAGTAGTGGCAATAGATTAAACCAGAGTGAGAATGGAGATCGCAGTTAAAAGTAAATATTATGGGGGTTAAAAGATGTAGAGTGAGGGCGGGTTAGGGGTTGAACATGGTCTGAGAGAAGTGAGCGAAGGGCGAGGTAAACTAGGAGGGAATAATCGAGGCTATTAAAAGAGAGAGAAGAATTATTTAAAAGTAAAAACAGGAGGGAAAAAAAATTAACTTTGAATCCCCTCTCACAACCTTTCGGGCCTTTTAACGACCTACCTATCTACATCTCATTCTCTCCGCTGGACTTTTCGACACCGGACATTTTAGCAATCGGACATTTGCTTGCATTCGGGCAGAATTTTGCCCTGTGTTTCTTCCCCTACAACTTTTATTTTATTTTTTCAAATTTTAAATCTTGGCCTTTGCCAACTTATCTATCCCAGCGACTTCCTCTGATAGTAAGATTTTGATCTTTGAAAAGCCTGGCTTAAGGCAAATTTAACTTGAATTAATTGTTTTTTTTGCGGAATATACCTTGCTCTGAGCAATTGAATTGAATTATGATTTGGCTTTTGCTTCTCTAATTCCTTTCCATTCTTCTTCATATATATATATATATATATATATATATATATATATATATATATATATATATATATATATATATATATGTGTGTGTGTGTGTGTGTGTCTGTGTGTGTAAAATAATGAGAAAAATACATATTTTTATATATATTTTTTTCTAAATGTTTACCTGTATGAATATCAATTGTCCCTTATAAAAAACAACTTAAGGAGAACAACATTTTCGCCGAGATCATTCGAGGGTCTTCTTGCCTCAGCGTTACACCTAAAAAACGTCAGCATTTTATTACAGTGTAAAGTATTGAGACAGTTAGCAATACGTGGTATGTTTTAGGCACGGGAAATCGAGGGTTGCAACAAACATCCTCGGTTTAGGCTTTGTTGTCAGGTAGAATGTAATCCGCCTTCTTCCCCCTGTTACGTCTTTAAGCAATGGAGAAAGCAGCTCTAGGATACCATGTGACTATAAAAGACACGTAACATTTATGTTTATTCTTTCCTTCAGAATGTCGCAACTTAAATGTGTTTCAGTCTTTAACAATCTGGACAGACACAAATTAAAATATTTTTCTTAAGTGGGTTTGAGAATAACCCGACCATAACCCCTCTCAGATATTATTCTCTGCTGTTCCCGAAGAATATATCTATCAAAATAATCCCCTGAAATGGCCACAGCAAAAAATCATGTCATTGCCAAGAAACGAATGTTAATCATTGAACGTCAATAAACATAGCCTGTTGGATATTCCTGAATGACACGTTATGTGCAAATTTGGTATAGCTTACAGTTTGTTTGTCATAAATATAGTTTAAGTTTTTATGGGATTTTCAAATTTTATTATCGTTTACGTTAGGGACATTTTTAAGGGCAATCACGCTGTAGATGTAGAAATCTGATTATTTATTTAAGAAATTTACGGATCAGAAATAAAATATGATGATGAATTCTTTCAGAAATATAAACTCATGGACGTTCATTTTAATTAAATTCATGTAGTAGACTGAGCCGCCTAAAATAACGAAAACAAACAAAATATGTACAATTAGGGCTTTTCTGTCCGTGTTAAGCGCTGCAGAAAAGCCTACCAGAGAAAGTAGCGACAATGCCTACTATATTTATATTGAAGTCGCCTTAGACAAATATCCACACAGAATATCGATGTACACATCTCTCTTTTAACTGTTTATTTATATGGCATCTCGTACTTTGATAGTTTGGCCAATAGATGTTATTGATTGCTACAAATGTAATACAATTCCTTTTAACAATCTGTTCAACAATTGTAAATTTGCTGTGTCATAGATAGGATGCAGACTACAATCCGGAAAGATTTTTAAAACCACAAGAAATGTTTTAGAAGAAAAAGAGTGGTTTTAAACATTGCACCTGTGGATTACTGTAATTTTACTTATTCCAAAACACACGGTAACTTTATTTTAATGATGCACAGAGAAACATTGAGAAGTTGAAGAACACAATGCTATTACAGCTATGAAAGTTTAGTTATAATTATTTAATTTGAGATTTAGCAACTCAATGTGTATATCTATTAAGATGTAAAGCAAACAATACACAATTATCATCACTCATAACTTATTAAACTTAGTTTTAAAAATATATATATTAATTAACCATACCATTTACTCTATGAAGTGCTATAGGTTTTTATTATTACTATATCTATATATATATATATATATATATATATATATATAGAGAGAGAGAGAGAGAGAGAGAGAGAGAGAAAGAGAGAGCGATATATATATATATATATATATATATATATATATATTATTTCATTTATACACATATAATATTATACGGTCATATAATATAGTATGTGGAGATTTTCAGTATTTGCTTAAACGGTGCCTTATACGAGAATAGAGCTTAGTAGTAAAGTATGAAAATATATTTATGCCAAATAAGCTACACAGTACGGCAATGAAACTTGGACGCCACTGAGTAGTTTTGATTGCTATAAATATATTACTATATATGGGTGTGTAATATATATATATATATATATATATATATATATATATATATATATATATATGCGTGTGTGTGTGTTTAGGTGGGTGTGTGTGCGTGTCGGTGTGTGTGTTTTTCGCTTACTTGTTCGAATACATGCTTATTAGGTCGTATTTTTTCAAAAAATTTCGCTTAAGAAAAAAAAGCTATTAATAAAAAATATATTCTACAACATAAGGGTCCGCCATGTTGCAAAATTATATAATATCTTTGTCTCATTTTTTTTCATGTTACACGAAAACAAATGAAATCCTGTAAGTGCGGTAAGTGCAGGGTAAAGGCAATCATCGCTTCTAACGAAGCATTAAAAAGCTAGCGTTCGTGAATCATATTAAGGCGAACAATGAAAAAAGAACAAGATTGCTTAAAGGGGGAATTCGCCCCACCCCTATTTGATGTAATGGCCGCTAACATGCTATTCGCACATACGACATTCATTCTGGATTGAAACATAAACACTGCATCAGTCAAGTCAGGCGAATACGCATAAATAATCCTGCGTCAAATTTTAAAAAATATGTTCATTTTTTTAGTTTCTATTCTCGTGTATGATTCGAAAAATGAGTAAATTAGTTAAAAAATAATGTTAGACAAAAAAAGATATATAATGTCCACAGAACATTACTTCTTACATGAATAGAGATATTATCCGTCTGTTTTTAACGTCACTCACAGTGTTTAAAGGTAATAAATGCATTGCGGAATGTGTCTCATTTCGAAATATTAGAAACTTTTTCGACATTTTAAATAGAAAATATTGCATTACTAATAAATAATAAAGTCATTAGGAAATATAGCGGATGCCATGACCAGAAACCATGACAGAAACCTTGCGGTATTCAATTTACGGTTCTACCAAGGCAGCTATTTCGACTTTTGTACAACTAGAGCTTAAAACATTACCTTACCAACATAAGAATAGATTTGGCGTGAGGTTATGGATTTATGACTTACGTCTTGTTTCAAAACATGAATTCAAAAATATGCGATAGTAAAAAAGAATCATTATTTGATGGGTAAACATTATCAATAGCGTTGGAAATGATTGTAATAGTCCGAATACATTTATTTTGCTTTAACTACGTATAGGCGTTTACACAATTTGATATTTAATATATACAAGTATTTGAGTTGTATAAATAGAAATAATGAACATATAAATGTTCGTGTATATTACAGTATGCATATAAAAAATCAAACATGAACTGAACAAATAGGAATATAAATATAAAAAGACATCAAAAATACTTTTAAATCTTGTTTCTAAATCTTATAAAAACAGTTTCAATATTAAAATAGAATCATATCATAGATCATTTTTTTATAACTCAAAGAAAATAATAGAGATACACGTATGCTATAATTCAGTATGATGTGAAGTGCAAAAACAAAAATACGTACACGTGTAATATAAGGGACATTCATATAGAAAGAATAATTAAATATTTCTTCCTTTACAATGTCAGGTTTCTTCAACTGTCTGTTCAATAGGTCTTCTGAAACGTATATATATATATATATATATATATATATATATTTTTTTTAATTTTTAATTTTTTATTCTTTATTTATTTATTTTTTTTTTTTTTTTTATTATTATTTTGTTTATTTTTATATCTTTTTATATCTCTTTAAACCTCCTCCGGTTTTAATCTTAACTGTTACTGTTCAGCCCCACCACCTTTTTTTCAAACCTTCCTTACACTAAATTTAAATTTAAATTTAAACAAACATACACAACGCTCTAAGCAAATAACACGTCCAAACGAGAGTGACACGTGACTTCACATTTCCGAAACACATGACAACAGAAGCTGAAGAGAGCCGGATGGCTAAGTCCTTCAGTGTTTGAAACTGACGGTACGAATTTTGTACTTATTTTTCTGTA
>OY744538.1:31669417-31694417 GCA_963556195.1 Sepiola atlantica | reverse complement strand
GAGCACTAGGAACAATCCCCGAACAACTGGGTAAAAGATTGGGAGAAATTTTAATCGAACGGATCAATGAAACTATACAACGGACGATAATGATCAAAACAGCTGCAATCTTAAGAAAACTCCTCGAATGCGGAAGCCAACCCGCATAAGCTACGAAGGGTCACATGGAATCTACAACGGGAAGAAAACAAAACCACAAAAAGAACACCAAATCACAAACAAAGGAACATACAATGTAAGAAACATCATTTTATGAGCTCCCCCCCCCCCAATAAATTACACACGCCTCAGCTGACACGACACAAAAGTTAACCAATGAACCGAAGTAGCAAGACACATAATAAGCTCTCCCACCCCCCAAAAAATAAACAAATAAATTTTAGATAAAAAAAAAGTATCAGCCTATGCTGACACCACACAAAATATTTGCATAGGGTCAAAGAGGATAAGAAGACCGAGCAGAGACAGCACAAAACATACCTCAACTGAAAGTGCAGAGTGTGCTGGGACCTTGGGAAGCTTATTGCCTTTTAAATCCCAGAGAAGACCAATGGTCCTTACCAGCGAGAAATCAATCGTAAACGGCTGTTGCGATACTGCAAGGTTATTTGTGGTGGCTATCGAAAAGAGGTGGAGAATACTGGGAATATGGAGAAACGTGTTGTCACTCAGACTCCAAAATACACTGGGCCCGAATGAAGATACTGATCGACAATATGTAAGTAGTGGTGGATTAAACAGGAGTCAAGTAAGTATAGAATATTGTGTGGAAGATATGATAAACGTAATAGTAACTACATAAATACAAATGCAGAAAATACTACCAAAATAAACAATAGAATGAACAATGAAACTGAAAACAAAGACAGGAGAATAGAAAAACTATGTGATCACAACCCACAAGACGATTTAGAAATTAGTTAAAGAAGTTCAGCACAAAAAGACATGGGCATTCGCACGAAAAGGACACTAACAAAGACAAACAAAATCGGCACTACAACTCGACAAGACAACGCTTTCAGACTGCACTATAAAAAGCCCTACTCCTCAAAAAATATAATCAAATGTAAACTCCGCAAACAATAATAAGAAAACTGTAAATTACATAATAAGTGAATGCAGAAAATTGACCTTCCCCTAAAATTTAAAATAAAAAGCGGGATACAGCTTAATAGGAAATATACGGTCGTCTCAACTTTGAACATGTAGTTAAATATCACCTTAACCGGAAAGAGTAGTTAAAAATAAAATTCATAAAATCTTCTCGGGCAAACTCATTCAAGCAACAACACTCAACGTGTTAATAATAAAATAAAAGAAAGGGACCTACCTGCTAAATGGTAGATTCTATCAACCAACGATCTAGAATGTAAACTCCCTCTAAGAAGAATCATAGAAGTTTCTAGCGAGGTGAAAATAATCTGTAATATTACAATTATCTAATAGAAATTATAGTAGTCGTGCTAGGAACAGTTCCTAAAAACCTGACAAAAGACTAAGCTACATTAAAATCAAAATAAAGATTGACATCATACAACAAACGACATTTACAAGTATAACGTAAATTGTAGAAGTTGGTATATTCGGACTATTGTTCTCATCTTGAGTGTTTTTATCAAAACGTTTCGGCCGATGTAACTTCATCTCAAGAATTCCGAAACAAAATATAACGTAAATATTCAGGAAAATCATAGAGTATGGAAACGAAGCCAGTTAATAGCGTAAGTGTAAATAGAACTAGAAACAAAAATATAGAAATAACATTCCACGAATCCAAAGGAATTGAAACTACGATAAACCAAATACTTTGGCACCATTTCTTTAAATATGGTGACACCAGCTTCGGTTTTACCATCACAAAATGCTCTTAGTAGGTAAAAAATAGAATGAGCGAGGAGGGAGAGCGTTTTCTATGTCGGAGTATCGTTTACCAGTGGGTATAACTTTTCGCTGTACGCCACTGTGACAACACACATGTGGGGTTACCTGACCCGTTGCTCTCACGCTGTCGCCACCACCATTTGCTGTAAGTCTGTTCGTTGCTGCTGTCGTAATCACGATCGCCGTCATGAATAGACGTATGCAAACACCAAAGCTGAGATTTCAACTGTTTATTCCGCAATAATACACTAAACAGAATGTCTGTGTAGAGTTTGAAAGGAAGAGAGACACCGGGATTAATTTGAGAAAGATACAATATCACGTTGGCCACCTGTGTTTATTGTCCCGCCCCACCCTGTTGGGGTTACTATGACGACCACCTCTCTGGTGAATCAGACACAAAAGCGGTGGCATAGACCTCCACCATAATGACGTCACTTCCGACTTCCGTTTTGGATCCTACGCTCTTTTATTGGATCCCTCTTTCTCTCTGGATCCACGACTATTATGCCCAGACCTTCACTGAAAGAACGCAAGTTATACTACATTCTTGGAGATGCTAAATTCCACTTAAATTCCAAGGATACCAATAGTCATAATCAGTGAGAAATCGATGATTTGCCGAAAGATTATTTACATCGGTTAGCAAAACAGGTCGGAAGTACCGAAAGATTGTGGAGACATGTTGTCTCTTACACTCTAGGTGACACAACTTACTATTCACAGTAACCAATTCCTAAAATGACTCGTTTGAAAACGCCTAATGATGAATAGTAATAATCAACATAAATTAAATGATATAATAAAATAATAAAAATATACATAATAATGCAGAACAAATAGTACAGGAATAAACCGGAGAAAGTATAACATATGAAAAGCATAACATATTTCGTAACATCGTAACACAAACTGACGGAATTACTCAAGTAAAATCCGTATGAGTTAATAGGAAACAAGAAAGATACACCTGACAATTAATACAGTTCTAGTAAATGAAGATTACAAGTTCCTGATGAAGAAACATAACCAAGAGAATGTGAATCATTCTTTGTATAAGCTAGTATATAGCCGTGTCGGGGGGGATTATATTTGGGCTTTGAATAATGTTATTTTGAATATTTGGTCAGTGTTTATGTGTAGTGTGAAGTATCCTCAGATCAGGTTGCCCTGACAAACCCTTGTACATAGATACCGAAGAGACTCGAGAATGGTGTCGTGTAGGTGATGTGTGTGCAGTAAAAAACAAAATTGAAAAATACAAATTAACCACATGAGAAACAAAAACAAATCAGGAGATTGACAGGCTTCGTAAGGATCTACTTTTTTCTGAGAAAGTTCGCGGATCCGGACGAAATCATCCAATTATTTTGTTCTGTGTTCAATCTTTTATTTATCGTTAACTTTTTCGCAACATTCTGTCTACACTACATGAATATAATTTTATATTTCCCAACCACTTTATTGTCAGTTGTAATACTTATTAATTTCTGCACCGTTTGTGTCTGCTCTGAGTTATATTCATATTTTTCTCTAAAATAAAGTAAATTCATGGAACGTACCAGTGTCTGGAAGTAAGTATGGAACTTTAAGAAAACTAGAAGCTTTGAGAAAAAGGTCTGTGAAACTTAAAAGAAAAATAGAAATTCGAAGTCAAAGGAGCACTGTCATTATAAAATCACAGAACTTTGAAAACAGCTGAAATATTGGAAACATTCTAAAAGTGATGGGGAAAGATTATCTAAGATATATCTTGTTGGAGTTACAGAGTTCTTACTAGATGAATCTACTGATTTAGCAGGGGTGTTTCTCACAAGCCAGTTTTGCTTGTATTATGAATACCATATTTTTAAAATAAATAATGAATTTCACATTAGTTTCGTTAAAATATGATTTATTCCGGCTCAGGAATGTGTAAACATGGTAATATTCTCACTAGTTTCCTTCACACCATCGCTTACCTACGTTTTTAGTAATGCAAATACTACTTTTACATATTTATTTCAGCTTTAACATACACAGTTATATATGTTTACAAAAATATTTTTAAAGTATTAGCGTTAATTATTTGTACATCGCAGTTACGTTCATTACTTTAATTAGGTTGTCTTATATTGTGGCCTACATACAACTATATTAGCAGCCTTTTGGTCTCATTTTGAACTTATTATTTCTGATTAAGGTGAGTATGTTTTTATCTCTTTAAATATTTTTTCTCTAAATACGTTTTATATATTTACCTTTAAAACACATATATACAGTAATAATACTTTCTCTTCCAAACAAACCATGATTTTACAGTAAAATAAACGATATAAGATTTGCATTCACAAAACACTGTAAACGTCTGATAAATCTAAAATTTAAGCAAATTCGATTTAACCAAAACCTAAAAACGGTGAACATATTTGATCTTCCTAAATATTAGAGACATACATTAAAAAAATGTTGTTTTTTGAAAACGCGTCGTGAACACCTTTGCCAGAATAAAACATGCAATGAACGACGACACAAGCGAAAACCCCAACAAACCCATTTGTCGCAGCTGTTTATATATATATATATATATATATATATATATATATATATATATATATATATATATATATATATATATATTGAGAAGCCACCGATGCCCTCTGAAGAGACGCGAGAACATGTTTTAATGGGGCTAGTGTTCGTAGAGTGTACTGAAAATATTTCTCATCCTTAAAACTATTAGACAATAAAGTGTGTCGGAGTGTATATCTCATCGGAAGAATGTTCTCGGCTATAAACCTCTTAACAAGATGGGGAATCACGTGACTTATTACTTAGATCAAAGTATATTTAGAGATACTCATTCGTTAATGAAACTTTAGATAACTTTAAATGCATGGCTTGAGGAGTGGTTAGTACTCAAAGGAGAATTTATATCATCACTTTTCAAGCCTCAGTAAGTAGAGAGAACTGCCGTATCTTGGTAAGTAACAGTATATTATAAACTTTAGGACCCTTCAGAAGGAACGTTGACAAAAACTTGACGTTGATTTATTAATTGATTTCTTGCGTGATAACAAGCTCTCATAACATATGACAACATGTTTTTCATTCCACAAGGATGTCTTTATCTTGCGTCGTAGTACTCCAACACATGCATCAATAGTTACTATCGCTTATTTCTACCAGTACTCTTGCCAAAACAAGAACATTATACAATGACAACCCTGTTCTTTTGAGTAGAACCTGTTGGAAAACAGAACATTGTATAAATGGGGGTTTACCCTAGTAGAATAAAGTAAAACTGCAAATATGGCATGTATCACTTTATTCTCTCTCGAATTAGGGAGGTGGTTAACTAAGGAACTGCCTCTACTAGTATCACTATTAGCTTCTTACTGTATCTAATAATGGAAGGTTAATAATTATTTACCCCCATTGTCTCGTATGGCTCGAAGTATTCCCTATCCGGAATGAAATGTTCCGATCCTCAAGATTTCTATTGCTAATGGCTATATATCTGAGTCTGTTTCTACTGGTTCCATATACTTCTTTGTGTCATGACTACATGATCCGCTTTTTTTGTTGGTGAAACTCGTGTGTTTATAGACATTTCTATCACAGGAGACTTTCTACAGGATTTTTATTTTTTTAATGTTTGTATTTGTTTTTAACTTAAAATATTTCTCAGGGTAGGGGGAGAGTAACATTTTTTTTGGGGGGGGGGCAACATTTTTTTTATTTTTCTTGAACTTAAAATATTTTTGGGGTGGGGTTGGAGGGTAACATTTTTGAGGGGGGGGGGTCGAGAAGATTTTTTATTTTTTGTTTGTTTTTGAACTTAAAATATTTCTTAGGGTAGGTGGAAGGTAAACAATTGTTTTTTGAGAGGTGAACATTTTTGTAAAGGGTGTAGAGTTAGTGTAGTATCTGTTCTTCTTCCAACAAAATATGCGACTGCGAGCTTGTGCAGCATACCGCCCATATGGAATACATTTTAGGTGTTTTTGCAGTATTGCACCTGTATAGAATATGTTGACTTCTTCTTCATGAAGAAAGGCACGATATAGGTTCTTTGATACGACAGGGCTCATTGATATGAGTTCTTTTTTTATGATAAATACACTACATGAATGAACTTGATTTTTGTTGTTTGATACGTCAGGGGCGCATTAATATGAGTAGTTTTTAATGATAGTGAAAAAACATGAAAAACACAATTTTGGTTCTTTGATACTACAGGGGCGCATTAATATGAGTTCTTAGGTATGCGGACTGGGCTGTATTTGCACAGGGGCGGCAATAGGTACGTATATAGCATGCGCACCAGGGACGGTGATAGGTACATCTATAGCATGTGCACCGGGGCAGTGATAAGTACGTATTTAGCATGCGCTCCAAGGCGGCGATAGGTACGTATATAGCACGTGCACCGGGGCGGTGATAGGTATGTATTTAGCATGCGCACCGGGGTGGTGATAGGTATGTATTTAGCATGCGCACCGAGGCGGCGATAGGTACGTATTTAACATGTGCACCGGGGCGGCGATGATTACGTTCCATGCGCTCTAATGAGGCGATAGGTACGTATATAGCATGCGCACCGGGGCGGCGATAGGTACGTATATAGCACGTGCACCGCGGCGATAAGTACGTATATTTTATGTGCACTGGGGCAACGATAGGTGCGTATATAGTATACGCAACGGCACGGTGATAGGTACGTATATAGCATGGGTATCGGGGCGGCGATAGGTATGTCTATAGTATGTGCACCGGGGCGGGGATAGGTACGTATTTAGCATTCGCACCGGTGGAGGGGGGTGATAGGTACGTACTTAATATGCGCATTGGGACAGCGATAGGTACTTATATGTATGCGCACCGGGGCGGCGATAGGTGCTTATATAGTATCTGCACCGGGGCGGCGATAATTACGTATATAGTATACGCTTGAGGCTGCGATACGTACATATATAGTATGCGCACCAGGGCGGCGATTTGTATGTATATAGTATGCGCACCGGGGTGGCGATAGGTACGTATATAGTTGGCGCACTGGGGCGGAGATAACTACCTATATAGAAGGCGCAGACAGACGTGGTACTTTAAAAGAAAACATGTCATACCTTTGCCCTGGGCAACGGAAGAGGAATGGTGGGGAAGAAACAGCTTTCGCAAAGGGCAAAATGAGAATGTAGCGGTGAAATGGGGCGACCAGGAAAGAGAAAAGTAGAAAGATAAAGAGACGGCTATAGAGAGAGGGAGAGAAATAGAAGTTTGAATATAAAGATGTTACACACGCGATTTTTTTCTATTTTATGTTTGTATAACTCCGAGCAACGCCGGGTAGCCCTGCTAGTTTAAGATAAACATGAGTTTGTTCGTTTTATCTTTTCATTCTCTGATAAATTTATAAACTAACAAGTGAAGTTGATTACCGGATGAAATAAAGGACAAGACTGTTGAAATATTACCGGTAACTTCAATCGATTAAAATCCTGTTGAGATTATCGACGGTTTTCTAACAGATTAATTGGGTCATAAAACCAAACTTGAAAGTTACATTTTGCACTGGATTATTTATTACAGAAGACTGGACCAAACGTTCTGATTGATGTATGCATTTAATTGCACTTCTAGGTGTATTTATGACGTGTTTTAAATACAATGTTATACTATGGAGTATTATAAATGTCATCGTTTGTAAAATTATACGCAGATCAGTTGAAATATTTCGATCTGCGCTTGTAAGGATGAATAATACGACTTACTAAATTACGTAGATTGTTTATGAAATGTGGTAATACAAATTTTCATACGATGTCGGAACCCAGTGTATATTGATTTTGGATGTTAAATAGATACGTGTATTTTTGTTGTTATTATTATTATTACTTTTGTTATTATTATTACTATTATTAGTAGTAGTAGTAGTAGTAACAGTATCATTTGTATTCATTAGGAGTTATCACACAGATCATTGTCAGTGATTGCTCACCAACAACAACAGGTTGTGTTCCATGGAGTCTGAGTGACAACAAGGCTCCTCAGATTTCCAGTACTTTCCACCTCTTTTCAATAGCCACCGCAAATAACTTTGCGGTACCGCAACAACCGCTTACCATTGATTTATCTCTGGTAATAACCATTGGTCTTCCCTTGGATTTGGATAGCAATAAGGTCCCAGCACTCTCCTCCCTCTTCCAGTGGAGGTCTGGTATGTGCTGTTTTTTATTCGGTCTTCCAATACTTCTTGACCCTTTACAATTATTCTGTATGGTGTCAGCCTAGGCCGGCGCAATTTTGGTGTGGGGGGGGACAGCTTATGTTCTTTCTTGCAGTTTATTTACATGTGGTGGTATTTTTTCTGTGTTTTTTATTCTTCTTGTAATTCAATGTTACTAGTTACCATTCGTAGCTTATGCGGTTTTGTTTCCGCATTCGAGGATTTTCCTTAATATTGCAATATTGATCATTTCCGTCCTTTGTATGAGCTCAGTGATCCCTTTGATTCCAATTTCTCTCAATCTTTTTCCCAGTTTTTTGGGTCTCTCTCTAATGCTCTTTCGATTATTGGTATTATACTGACTTTCTTGATGCTCTATATTCCTTTCAGTTCTTTGGTAAGTTCCGTGTATTTTCTTTGGTTTTGTGTCTCTCTGATCTTCACTCTGTGGTCTGCTACATCGACCAAGTCTACGATTTTGCAAGATGTTTCTTTCTTGTAGATAATTATAGCATCCAGCCCCCTTGCTTGTATTAATTTATATATTTATACATCCATATCCAAGAGGATGTTGTGTTTTTCGTTTTCTAGTACTGTTTCTGGTTTATGTTTGTACTATTTGTCTGCGTATTTGATATTCAATCGTTTGCACAGTTTTTAGTCATGCCTGTTCTTGTATTCTTTATGGTTAGTTTGCTGCATTCACTTATTATATAATTTACTGTTTCGTCTTTTTGGCCACACAGTCTGCATTTACTGTTTTGCCGGGTATTATCTATTTTATCTTTAATGTAGTTTGTTCAAATTTCATTGTTTTGTGATGCCATCCGTAAAGATTCATTTTATCTGTTCATGTGTTGTTTTCTTAGCACATCCTAGCTATTTTCGTTGGTTACTTCTCTTGTCAGCTTTCTGAAGCGTCCATGTTGTTGTTTTTCTTCCCACTTTACTTGGATTGACTACTAAAGTATCTTACGACAGAATCTCTCAATCATAAATAATTAGATGTTTAAAATATACGAAATACCCGACATGAGTATTAATCTTATTAAGAAAGCAATGGAAACATGGAGACTAGAACTGACAGGTGAAAGATATTCATTTTCCATGGATGTTCCCTATTAAAACTACTGTTTATAATAGTCATTATGCCGCTCCACTATATAGTCAGAAAATGTGATGCCGAATACAAAGTTACAGTCTCAGAACAAAGAATAAACGACCTGAAACTATTTGCAAAAAGCAAAAACGAACTGGAAAAGCTATGAATACAACTAGAATATTCAGTCAGGACATTCAAATGGAATTCGGAATGGAAAATTGAGCACTACTAGAAATGAAAATGGTAAAACTGGAGATTACAGAGGTCATATAATTCCTCAACCAAGAGAAGATGAGGGCACTAAGCGAACAAGATTACTACCCACTATTTGGGACTTCTGGAAACAAATCTACAGAAATGAAAGAGGTGATTCCAAAATAATACTTACGATGAACAAGACAACTCTTAGAAACAAAATTATATAGCAGGAAGCTAGTAAAAAGAATGAAAACCTAGGCAATGTCACTTATAAAATACTCTGGACGATTCATAAGGTGGACTAATGTAGTACTCTGGCACATTGACCAAAGGCTCGAACATTAATGACCATGCACAACACACTACACCCAACTGAAGATACGGACCAACTCTACATAAATAGACATTAGAGGGTGAGAGAACTGGTAATTATAGAAGATTGTGCGATAGACACAACAAACAAGAGCTGGAGAAATACAGAATACGTAAAGGCAAATCACCGCAGCAAGAGACACCGTTCCAACGTGCAACTCAGGATAAACCGAAATAGGAAACCAAACGATAAGAAAAAAAGGGAGGTCATTATTATTATTATTATTATTATTATTATTATTATTATTATTATTATTATTATTATTATTATTATTATTAATATTATTATTATTATTATTATTATTATTATTATTATTATTATTATTATTATTATTATTATTATTATTATTAGTATTATTATTGTTATTGTTATTATTATTGTTATTATTATTATTATTATTTTTATTATTATTATTATTATTTGTATTATTATTATTATTATTATTTTTATTATTATTATTATTATTATTATTATTATTATTATTATTATTATTATTATTATTATTATTATTATTGTTGTTATTATTATTACAATTCATACAACTTGTGCCCGCCAATTCGAATCTTAATACGCATGTAACATCATTCTATGAAAGACAAGTACCATATCTCTTTATGCAAGAGGCACGTTTTATTTGACAAATTTTCTGTGTATTATTCGTATGAAAATGTTCATTACATTTTTTTTCATTTTTATGTGTCGTTATCATTTCCGGAAGTTTGAAGCGCGCATTACGTATGCATGACTGGCTGTATGCTAACTCACGTGTAAGAAAATATACATCTCATTCTGCAGTGGATTTATTTTCATGGAGAGAAAGTGTTTCAGAAAATTTCTATTTTACAACTTCTGCTTTAATTTATCATTTAAAAAAATGTTAAAAGCATAAGTCGAAGATATATGTATTGTATTTTTTGAATAAATTTATCTAAGACATATATATATATATATATATATATACATATATGTATATTTGTATAATTGAATATATATAGATATATTGCATTAACAATTATGTATATATAAATATATAAATATATATATATATATATGTACACACATACTTACATATATATGTATATACACTCACTTTTTAGTAAATTTATATATTATATATATGTATATATACAAATATATATATATATATATATATATATATATATATATATATATATATATATATATATATGATGGACTCTCCCGTCGATTGCGACGTATGAGGTTCCAACAACTTTCATTTGTGTTTAGATCGTTCATGACACCCGAGTCCGGCAAGAGACCTGCAAGGAAAGCCGCAGACAGTGCAAGAGTGTGAGTAATCGGATGCCAGGTGTGGAGCACTCTCTCTAGCTTTTCGCCTAACTCTGGCAGTTCTCATATTATCCACACAGGTCTCGTTGAATCTTTCCAGTCCAATGCAACAAGCTGCTCGCCATGTTTTCCTGTCTTTTGTACAGTCTTCAAAGTTTTTGGGGGGTACTCCAATTGCCGTTAGCGCATCTTTCAATTTGTGTTTGTACCTCAGCAAGGGCCGACCAACATTCCTGTTACCACAAGCTAACTGACTGTACATCAGTGCTTTAGGTATCCTCCCTTCGTCCATTCTTGCTACATGACCAGCCCATCGCAATTGAGACTGCAACAGGAAACTTTCAATTCCACCAATATGGCATCTGTTGTAAAGATCGATGTTAGCGACTTTGTCCTTCAAACTAAGTCCACATATGGTCCTAAGGCAGCTCCTGTGGAACACATCCAATTGGCGAATGTGATGCCGGTAAGGCGTCCACGCCTCACATCCATAGAGAAGACCTGTCAATATTACAGCCCTATACACATTGATTTTTGTCTTCAACGTAATACCTCTGCTACTCCAAAGACGATGTTTCAGCTTTCCGAAGGCATTTGCCGCTTTTGCAATTCGGTTTACGATTTCATCATCAAGTGAAGCAGCAGAATTAACTTTGCTACCTAGGTAGGTAAAGTTTTTGACATAGTTAATTGGTCTGCCATCCACTTTGAGTTTTTCTAATGGAAATTCAGTGACAGGCTGATTTTGTTTTACTCCTTGAACTTGTTTAGGGGTAGGGCATGGTTGATGGACCACCTCAGTCTTCTTTAAACTGATTGTAAAACCAAAAGCCCTACATGCACCTGAAAATTTTGTCAAAAGATTCTGAGCTTCTTCAAAAGAAGTCGCGACCAGGGCAGCATCATCTGCAAAGAGAAGGTCCCGAATGATGGCTTCTCGAACCAAGGTTTTGGCTTTTAAACGCTGATGGTTAAAGAGCCCACCTGTGGTTCGGAATTGAAACTTAACACCTGTGCTTTCATCAGCGAATGCGTGCCGAAGCATCACCGAGAAGAACAATGCAAACAGCACAGGTGCCATAACACAACCCTGTTTCGTACCGTTGGTTACTTCAAAAGGCTCTGAGGTTTCCCCATTGGAAACGACCTGTGCTTTTATCCCTTCATGAAAGGAGATTATGACATCAAGCATGGTGTTGGGGATTCCAAGCTTATGAAGAACTTTCCAAAGTGCTACGCGACTGACCGTAACGAATGCTTTTGTCAAATGAATAAAAACCACGTACAGTTCCCGATTTTTTCCCGAACTTTTTCAGCAACTTGACGAAGGGCAAATACCATGTCGATTGTACCTCGACCAGAGCGAAAACCACATTGGGACTCTGGGTAAATCTCATCAATAAGATGTCTGATGATCCTGTTCAGAATCAACCTTGCAAGAATGTTACCTGCAACAGAAAGCAGAGATATCCCGCGATGATTATCGCAAGAATGCCTGCTTCCCTTGCTCTTATAAAGATGCTTGACATTACTATCCTTAAAGTCCTGTGGGACTCCGCCAACTTTCCATATCTCCACAAACAAGATGGTCAGTTTTTCCTCGAGTGCTCTTCCGCCATGGGGATGCAATCTCTGCCCGGTGCCCCTGACGATAGCTGTTTTTTAGCTTGAGATACTTCCTGAACTGTAGGTGGAAAAGACAGTTCCGGAATTTCGGGATGCTGCGGAAGAGAGGAAATGATGTTTTCGTCAGTTACCGATGCAGAGTTAAGGACAGTTTTAAAGTGCTGCTTCCAGCGCTTAAGGATAACAGATTTGTCAGTTAGCAGTGTTTCTCGATCCTCAGCAAAAACTGTGGCAGAACCATTCATTTGAGGACCAAACACCTCTTTCAGGCCAGAGTAAAATGACTTAGAATCCTTCCTGTCGGCTGCGTCCTGAAGTTCCGCAGCCTTGGATGACCACCAAGCCTCTTTACATGCCCTAAGTGCCTTCTGAACTTGTACTTTCTGAGCTCTATACGCCTTCTTTTTCACTGTGGAATTTTTGTCCTCGAGCCATGTTTTGTGGCAAACATGCATTTGGTCGATAAGCTTCTGCACTTCAGTGTTGTTTTCATCAAACCAGTCTTGATGTTTCCGCAAAGGGAAGCCCAAAACCTCAGCAGACAAGTCATAAACAGCATTGCGCAATGAATCCCAAGAACTTGAAACGTCACTATTTACCTCTACAGAAGCTATAGCGGCCGTAACTTTTTCCTTCAGCTCATTTTGTGTATCTGCCTGTTTTAGAGGCAGAACATTTAGGCGTTTTGGAACAGAAGACTTTTTCACTCTCCTCTTGTCTAAATGGAAGATGGTCTTGCCGACTATAAGCGCATGATCTGATGAACAACAGCTACTATGGAAAGAGCGTGTTATCTTAAAATCTTTGAGGTCGCGCTTTCTGGTAATTATGTAGTCAATGAGATGCCAATCTTTTGATCGGGGGTGCATCCATGATGTTTTTCGACAATGCTTTTGTTGGAAGTACGTGTTTGTCACACTGAAGTTGAATTCTTTGCATAACGTCAGGAGTCGCAATCCATTTGAATTCATTTTTCCAACACCATGGTGACCCAGAACACCAGCCCATGTTTGAAAGTTGAGCCCCACTCGAGCATTGAAGTCTCCCATAAAAGCAACCTTATCCTTATGCTGAATTTTTGAGATTAAGCTACGCAAATCATTGTAAAGATCAGCTTTGCATTGATCTGAACAATTCATAGTAGGGGCATAACAGCTGATAAGTGTTGCGAATGTGTTGTTTTTTAGTGGAAGTCTTAGGGTCATAATACGATCTGAATGACTTACTGGGAGTGTTGGAAGTGATCTAGCAATTTCCGTCTTCACTGCAAACCCTACGCCAGATTGACGTGGTTCGTTTTCTGGTTTACCAGCCCAGAAAAACGTGTATCCACCTTTTACCTCACACAGCTGTGAGTCACCAGGCAGACGCGTCTCACTAAAGGCAGCAATATCTACATCATGTTTCCTTAATTCCATTGATACGAGGGCCGTTTTCCTTTCTAGTGACGCATCACTATCCTGCAATGTGCGCACATTCCAAGATCCAATGTTTAGCTTCATAACTTTCTTTGTTTTCTGACTGCTGTATTGGATAACTAGACAGCTGCAGTAGGCTGACAAGTCAAAGAAGGGCATGCAATGTTTAGGGCTCCTTTTATCGCCCCCTCCCTGAAATAGGGAAAGCAGTGCTGATCCTAGATAGGCCTGCTTTGTCACTGGTGGAGGACACGAACGGCACAATTGCCCAAAGGTTTCTGCCAAACGGCCATCACCCACCAGCCGCCACTGTGTAGAGCGCCAGCTAGAGACTTCCAGCAATATCCTTTGCCTGTCCCCGTCGCCTTTACTCTCTCGCCAGTGGACCCAGAAGTACTCATGTCGATTTTAGAAAAGCTGCTAGAAAACCCACACGAATGATTTGATTTGAGTGGTGAAGGCTTGTGTAGGACCATCCACACTTTTTGGAATTGTTGATTGCACAAGATCGGTGCAAATGAGTGCCACAGAAAAAGTCAGCAACAACCCTCAGGTTATACATCAGAGTTTTCCATCTCCTAGACACCTGCCTTAACAAAGGCTTAGGGGGCATCTCTCCTAGTGGGTTAAACGCGCCCCCAGATACCAAACTGGAAATTTCCCTGATCCGGAAATATATATATATACATAAACCCCTTCAAAGTAGGCCGCTTGTGCTTCCACACAATTTGACAACCGATCATTCCACTGCCGGAAAAAGCTCTGGAAGTCTTCCTTTCGAATGGTGTTTATCACCGCCGTCGCGTTCCCCATCATCTCTTTCTTCGCTCCCTATCAACAACAGCGGCACTCCGAGCAGTATGGGCCTGCCAGAACGCTGGCCACTCTCCGCTGATGTGCGGCCATTTCTGAATCAGTTCAACCCTCCTTAACTTGTGTAACACCAATCGCATCTTATAACGCTGAATCTAACGTAGATGACGTAGATGCACACCATTCGAAAAGAAGACTACCGAAGGTTTTTCCGGCAGTGGATGGATCGGTGGCCTCGTATATATTCACCTATATTCATATCAAATCATGAAATTAAGTTAAGAAATTGTATATTTTATATACAAAAGTAGTGTTAGTGCTAGTGAAATGATGAAAACAAGAACAAACCATTGCTTTCTTTTTCGAGACAAGAATTTCTGTTCGACTTTATTTTTTTTCGCTCTAGCCCCATCACAACCATTCGGATACAAAATAAGGCACGTGTTTAACTAGGTCAGTTTTATGTTACGGTATGAATGCATATTTAACTATATACAAATAAATGCGCATTGGCTTTTATAATAGAGAAGGGATGTAGAAAGCGTGTACTTCTCGACTACAAATATGAAATTCTTTCAAATGTTGCTAATAATAAATAAGTTTATGTCAAACATAAATGCATGTAGAATTATATATATTATAAGAATTTAAATTTTTACATTCCAATATGTCATAAGCTAGATATGTATTACATTTTAAAAGCTAATCAATGTGTAAACCTTTATTAATTCTAAAATGTGTGCAGTATTTATCATTGGTCTCAATGTGTACACGTAAGTAACAGTTATATAGTGATATATATAATTTCAACAACATATATATATATATATCTATATATTGTATATATATATATATAATATGTGCATATATATATATTAATATATATATATATACATATATATATATACACATATATATATATACATATATATATATATATGTATATATGCATATATATATACATATATACATATACATATATATATATATATATATATTTATATATATATTATATATACATCCGCTGTTTAACAATACTTATTATATATATATATATATATATATATATACATACCTATAAATATATATATATACATACCTATATATATATGTATATATATATATATATGAGTGTGTCTGTGTGTGCGTGTGTGTATATATATAAGTATATATACACGAAAACATATATATATATATATATATACATAAAACAATGAAATTTTCTGTATTACTATTTATCACTTAGGAAGTGAAAAACAGAAACGAAAATAAATCTGAGCGCTACTATCACCAATAAAAACAATTTAAAATCTCTCTATTTTTCTCCACCTTCTTTTCCTCCTGTATCACTTTCTTTCCATCTCTCTCTCTCTATATATATATATATATATCTATATATATATATATATATATCTATATATATATATATATATCTATATATATATATATATATATATATATATCCCTCTCACTCACTCTCTCTCTCTCTCTCTCTCTCTATATATATATATATATATATATATATATATATATATATATATATAGGTAAAGTAGTCATCCACAAGTTAAACAATCTAAAAAAATATTTAATGTGATTATGTAATAGTGAATAGAGTAATTTACTGGTTATAAAGATATTTATTTCTACAAAAATAATGTTGTTACACATTTGAAAATCTTGTTTCATTCACAGCTATAAAAAGCTAAACTTTATCAAGATGAACAAGTACAGCAGAGACGCTCCGCCTCTGCTGTACTTGTTCATCTTGTGGAAGAATCAGATCAAATCGTTTTAAGACATGTGATTAATAAACTATACTTTAGAATCTAACAAACATTCGATGGCCGCCCAGCCGTCCTGTTTACGTAGGCTCGGCAGAGTGCTTTCGACTAAATCATCTGAACTTCAAGCTTTAAAAAATTCAAAGCTTACTTAGCAAAATATAATGATACATCCAGTATTATTATTATCTGTGCCATAACGATTAACCTGAACTTCACCATCAAACAAGCAACAAGTCTATACGCACACATACTTAATTTACAAGCGCAGCAAAGTATACATCTGATATACTGTCTGAGCTTAATATGGAAAAACTGATACCCGTTGATAAACATACATCTCTTTATAGGCTAGAGGCAGCACAATTAGCATTTTTATAGAAATACGTAATTCCTAAGCGAGGACAAACGAGTCAAAAGGTAAACTATATTTTAATTAAGATAAATGATAAAACATTATAATATAATGTGTATCGGACACGTTAAGGGCTACATAAAATCACACACATATTAATACATATATACAAAACATCGTGTATATGTACTATATAAGCACGCAAATATATTTATACACACTACTCAAATATATTTGTCTGGGCATTTCTATCCTCACCCACGCATACACACACACACAGACACACATATATATATATATATATATATATATATATATATATATATATATATATATATAATTTATTTAGATACTGTATATTACATGTTTCAGCAATGTACCGCGGTTTCATCCAAAAGGGCAGATTTAAACATCTTTAGTACATCTCTGTGCCCAGTGAAATAATCGGCAAGCTGAAACTATTGTAGTCACGTCCCGATAGGGAATGGCGTCAACAATGACAGAAAAGGGTGTATCTCTGAGGGGGTCTCCGAAAAAATTCGGTGTGGGATAGTGATTAACTAAGACTTAAGAGAGTTCGATGTTAGTTCGTGTTTGAAAGGCCTTCATGTTATTCCCTAGCAAGTTTATTTATTTATTTATTTATCTGTTCTTTTGTGGATTTGTGATATTATTGTTTTACCTAGTCTGAAAAAATACGAAAGGGGCGGCTATGAAGTTTGCCGTTTGGGTTTGTGAAATTAGGGTGCTTTTTTGTTGTCGTTTTGGGGAATAACATTTATGTATCCTGATTAATTGTTCGATAAAGTGCTGAAAAAGATGATGCAATAATAGTTTTATGGACTTGACGTATTTGTTTATTTTTGTTTATTGAATTGGTGATTTCGTGTTTTCTGGATCTTAATGGGAGGAAAGCCGTATATTAAAAAAACAGTGTTTCGTTGATATGTCCCGTTTATAACCAGTAGTGTTGAAAACAACAAAACAAAATTTGGTTATAAACGAAATGATGGATGCTATCTGTTATTTCCATTTGAGGGGTATAAATTGAGTCTCTGGGTGGGAGTTGTTAACTTCTATTTTATTTATGGTGTATTAATAATATTACTATTTCGTGAATTTCAGAAAATTTATTAAATTCTTTATCCTATTATTTTATTTTATTCCACTCGTACGCGCACTTCCCTCCATGCGCACCGGCAAATAAACAAACATACATGGAACCACATGCATGTCTATATACAACATCTGCACGCATATGCGTATGCACGCACGTACACACATCTACACTCACATGTACAGGGGGCATATTAATTTAATTTTTTGTGTTTTTGTTTTGTTATTAATTTAATCTTTTATTTGTTTTATTAATATTATTTTATATTTCTATTCATTAAAAATATGCACCTATGCATACACATGCACACCTGCACACACGTGCGTGTACATACACACGGACGTATACACACGCATGTATACTCATCTTCATTTATACATGGGTGGGCGGGTGACTCGAGAATCTATTATATGGACGGTATGAAGCGGGGGGGATTTTTACGGGTCAAAATACCTGTATACCGATATACAAACCTGTAAGTGCATACACTTTTACATGTCAATTCTCTAAAGACCCAACCAGTAAACACAAATTTGTACATTTGAACATTTTTAGGCTAGAAATTCAGATGATTTAATAAATCATACGAATTGATTAGATTCTAAAGTATATTGTATTTACAACGTGTCATTTAAAGATTATATCTATTTTATTCCACTATATGAAAGCGTAAATCAGAGAAGCTCGAGCGTGATAATTTCTAGCTTTTTATATCTCTGACTGAAATATGTTTTGCAAATGTGTAGCCAAATTATGTTTGCATGAATAAAAAAATATATAATATGTCTATCCATCGATATATATATAAATATGTGAGGTTGAAATTATATAAAATGTATATGTTTGTTGTTGTAATCTACAGTACATGACAAGTTTCAAGTAGGTATGTTTTTCAGTTTAAGAAATTAATTCATGACTGACGTTTAATGTTCGTAGAACATATTTTTGGATCATAAGTGTGGCCATCTGTGTGAAAGTATTAGTTTTCTATTAATTGAGTTATATATATATATATATATATATATATATATATATATATATATATATATATGTGTGTATGTGTGTGTGATGTTGTAAATTAAGGTACGCCTACATGTTTATATATTTTAATGTATACGCTACACAGCTACACTAATTAAGCTTACATTATAATTATTAGAACACAACTGCTCGACGTTTATGGTGGCCAATTATTATCACATAAAGTATAATGTAGTTTGAGTAAAAAGGGCAAAAGGACAGGGGGAAACCCTTCGTAAAAATAAGATACCTCCGATTTTTATGAGATTTAAAAAATAGATAATAGATGTCAATTAATTACTATTCCACAAATGTCAGTTTATTTATGTAATGGTATTCTTCGTCGTTGTGTTGTGTCGTGGATTTTCTTAAGAATAAAAGTTACCTTTGATTTCCTTCACACCCTCATCGTTGTTCGTCGTTGCATAGATTTCTGCCTCGCTTTCTTTTCCTTGTGTAGATTTTCTTGGTCGTCTTAACCCTCTTCTCAGCCATCGATCGTCTAGTGTGGTGTATCTGTTCTCTAGGAATAAAACTCTTTAAACGACAAAAGGAATTCGGAAGACAGATCTTGAGAGGTTCCAATATATTTTTATTGATCCTTTCGTTCTTGATAACGCCTGGGAAAGAATTGCCGTTTTCTAGTTGGTTTGTTTCTTTAGATTCCTGACGTAACTATTACGTAATTTCTACTTGGCGACCAGGGGAGAGATGGCTCATTTTCGTCCCATCGAACTTAACTCAAAGTTTCAGATCATATTTTTCGTCCGGCTCGCACGCTGTTCCAAGACCGACTGACTAAAAACTAGTGTGACGACATAGTTCCTTTGTCAACCAATCACAGTATTCAAACTAGTTTTGTGTCGAACCCTGCTGAACCTAAATGTTTGATCTCGGCCAAATCCTGTCTATATGTTATTACATTGAGAATGACGTATTAACTACTATACCCTCGTTTCCGTCGTTGGAAATACAGGTTCGCTGGGCATGGAAAGTGATTCACATGAATGCTGCAATTTCCAATTCATGAAATGGAAATGATAAGACACGGGAGAAATCAGAGAGAGATACATTCACCCTAAAACTTACGAGTTATTTGCATGCACGCGGAGAGAGGTCTAGAGAGAGATAGAGAGAGATGGGGATATATATATAACATGGTGATGGATAGGCAGGTGGATTGCTTGTCTAAGTACACTTGACTACATTGTGCGATGACGAGCGTCCGCTTTGCATAAATTGCCGTTAAGAAAAGTAAGATTACTCTCTTCTTGGGTATCGTGATTTTGCGAACTCCCGTTTTACATAATTTATCACCAGTTCGTCTGTGTCATTTCAACTTCTCCATTCAAGTAACGACTTTTGTTATGTAATATTTGAGGTATTTAAATGTTCTTTTAGAGGGTCTACAGTGGGCACGAACTCTAATTAGAAATAGTCATTAGATACCAATTAAGAAGTAAGACATTAATTTCAATTTCATTGTCAAGACCACTTAAGATTAAGTCTTAAATTATAGAAATTGTTAGAATAAGAATCAGTTAATGGAATTTATTTCAAAATTATGATAAGAATTCTAGACATAATGTTTAGTGGCATTATGTCTAGATTTCAATCTTCGTAATTGGACATAAAAATGTTGCAAAACTGTTCAGTTCGGGGAATTCAATTTACTCGTCTGGAAATGTGTTTTTCAAAGTTATACATACATATATATATATGGTAAAATGAAAAAGGAAAACCAAAAAATGGATGTTTTTTATGTGTACATCAACGTTTCGTCTTTATTTATAAGACTTCATCAGGATGATAAAATAGAGAAAAAATGTCATGCAAGTACAGATACATGTAGGGTAGACATATTGGGAAAAATAGAATGAAATAGTGGCCAACTGCTGGGTGCACGTCCGTATTTGTTGGAGAAATAGAACAAATATGGTCTGTATTTAAGTACATTGCTGAACAGACAGGCCAACAAACACACTACGTTGACTAGATACAATTAAAACATACCTCTACCAGTCTATCTACGTA
Organism: Sepiola atlantica; assembly: GCA_963556195.1. Lineage (NCBI taxonomy): Eukaryota > Metazoa > Mollusca > Cephalopoda > Sepiida > Sepiolidae > Sepiola > Sepiola atlantica. Next base: position 31,673,179 of record OY744538.1, on the reverse strand, counting down.
TGTCAATATTTACGTATCAATTTAAATTCCAGCATGTTATCGTTTATAATATGTTCTGAAAAGTCTAATTAATAACGATTGATTTACATATCAGTTTCACGGATTTTATACAGGAAAACTTAACAGCCATCCTCAAACGAACTCCGTAAAATAATATCTAAATGAATATCCCACGTTTCTCTCTGCTTCTCTCTCTCTTTCATCATATATATATATATATATATATGTATATATATATATATATAGAAATATGGGTTCTACAAAATATGCATATCTTTTATAATATAGGAAAATTTTCCAAATTGCAAGCTCAATTAAGTTACATTACATACGTCAGATCATATATATATATATATATATATATGTATACACACACACACATATATATATATATATATATATATATATATATATATATATATATATATATATATATATATACATTCTCAGCGTGTTCGAATGACTAAAAGAACAATCAGTCCATACCTTATGTTCATTTATTTTCTTAGCTTTAAGATTTCGTCGAACGAACAGAAGAAACTATGGCTGTGGTCGTTCTACAAAATATGATAACTAATAAAATGTATGGATTGATTGTTTCTTTGGTCATTGGATTGCATTTATAATATTTATATATATATATTAATGTATATACATTTATATATATATATTAATGTATCTATATATATATATATATATATATACAGGGTGACCCGAAAAAAACGGACCCCGTGTACACATTATGTGATATCTCCTTTATTTATTCACCGATTGCCCTTATTTTACAGGACAAGGCAGAATCAACGACCGTGAGTACACCAATACCTTAGTGAGAGCTGGGACAAAGAATACATAGTGTTTAATTTTACTACAAGACAGGCTCGTTTAAGAAAACCCAGGACAGTTTCATGCATCAGTTCGAATGTGAAAAAGTCTCCATCTAAAAGCAGAATTAAGAACTGGGTGGACCACTTCGAGAAATATGGGACCGTGGAGAACCTCAACGCTACCAGTGAAAACCGTCCAAGCCACTCGGTACGTCCCAAGAAGCGGACAGCCAAGGTGGTCGAAAGTGTGGGAGAGTCTCTCCAGGAGAGTCTGACACGCTCTGTGCATAAGCGGAGTCAGTCCCTCGGTATCTCCCGTGAAACTTGCAGGAGAGTGCTGGTGAACGATATCAGGGCTTACCCATACAGAATACAGACGCTGCAGACCCTTACAGCCTCAGACAAGAAGCAGAGGATGCTCGATAAGATCGAGGAGACACCAGGTTTCCCTAACCTCCTTTGGACCTTAGATGAAGCCCACTCTCATCTTGACGGAAAGGCGAACTCCAAGACAAATGTCTTCTGGGGGACCTCCAGACCCAATGAAGTAGCCACCAAGCCCATTCACTCTCCTAAGTGCACGGTGTGGGCTGCAATCTCGATCAGAGGCATCATCAGACCAATCTTCATCGAAGAATTAGGCGCAGCAGTGACAGTCACCAAGGAGCGGTATGTCCTCGACATACCGCTCCTTGGCGACTTCATGAGTGAGCTCCAGACCGTCTACCCGTCGCTCATGAGCAAGTTCTGGTTCCAGCAAGACGGAGAAAGTTCTCACACCTCAAACTTGTCCCGAGATTGGCTGAAAGAGAACTTCGGAGACCAGGTGATCAGTCTCAAGACTAATTTTGAGTGGTCCCCCCATAGCCCGGACCTAAGCCACCCAGATGTTTTCCTCTGGGGCTATCTTAATGACAGAGTGTACGCAGGGAAACCCAGAACCATCACGGAACTCAAGGAAGCCATCAGGGAGGAGATGAGAGCCATTCCCAATTCAGTTTGTAAGAACGTCATGGACAACTTCGTTCTGCGCCTCAAGAAATGCACTGAGCTAAATGGAGGCCATCTAAAACACATGCTGTAGAACGGAGAAAAAAAAAATCCAAAGACCCTAGTGTTTTGGTGTGATGTTTTGAATATAATAAACTAGTTATGACCAAAAATTCATTTCATTCGGACGAAACACTAAGAAACGAGGCCTAAGTAGAGTTGGGGCCCGTTTTTTTTTGGGGGGGGGGATCACCCTGTATATATATATATATATATATATATATATATATATATATATATATATATATATATATATATATATATATATATATGGGGTAAGGTACACGATGATTCATGAAAATGAAATGCCGTGGTGGACAAAATGTGTGAAAAATGACAAACGGAAAACAGGTTAAAGTGCAGGAGAAAAACAAAAACAAGAGATTTGATTGGTTTCGTTCGTGTTGGCGAACGTCTTCAGAAAAAGTGAAGATTTGGAAATAATTTTATTTTGAAAGGCACACCCATGGGATAAGGAGAGGATGATCTGATTGCACCATATGAGAAGACTTTAAGTGACGTTGAAATATGACAACTGGGTGACATATTCTTCTTTGTTTCTTTAATCTCTTGTTTTTGTTTTTCTCCTGCACTTTAACCTGTTTTCCGTTTGTCATTTCACACACACACAGACACAGACACACACACACACACACACACACATATATATATATATATATATATATATATATATATATATATATGTGTATATATATATATATATATATATATATATATATATATATATATATATATATATATAAACGTATACGGGCATCAGAGAAAATCTAGTGAATCCTGTTTGTGTTCATATAAACATGTTCAATAATAATAAGAGCCAGTTACTAAGTATAAAACTTTCTAATTATACAATCATTTGTTCACTACCAATCGGCAGACATGTTTCGGACACAGCAATACCTTTTCAGATCATGTTTCTAAAATGTGTACAAATTAGAATGTGTAAAATTTCTCAAGATGTTTATATATAACTCATTAAAAATAATCTCTGTTATATTATTCTTTTAATATGCTTTAGTTAATTTTCTTTTTACTTTTAAAGATTTCAAATATTTAAAATGTGTATATACTTTATTATTTTTAGTTCAACTATCATGAAAGTCAGTTCGGAAAGCAAAACTCATTTCTTTTCAAGCAGATTACATTTTGGTTTTTACCACAATTCTGAAATGTTGAAATTGTTGTGCATTCACACTCATCGACAAACGTCCACATGTAAACGAACCACACATGTACACACACATGTGTACGCACACATTAATAAGTACACACTGCTCTATTTTGTGTATCGATATGTTTACTGCATTTCTGTGGTGAACAAAAGCGTCTTATTTAAATTTATAAGTCACTGATTCACGCTATGAGCCAATGGTGTGAGCCGAAAAATATATGTTAAACATGCGAGTTAGTAAGGATAACGTGTTTAGCTTTGACTCACTGAGTTACCACGTGTTAGAACTTGTGGATTTTGTCATCTAGAATCCGCTTCGAGATACAAAAATACGCTTTGGTATAAAACCTGCGTGTTACAATCACACATTCATCTTACTTCGCTTGTCACTGATAAGAAACTTTGGAAAAAGAGAGCATGCTGTGTGTAGAGTTTTTAAATAGTATCACTGGTAAACTCGAAATGTGTGAAGGGCCCAAAACATAACAAAGAAAAATGCTTGTTCAATGTGTAACCTGATCAGGAATCAAAGTGTAGTATCTGTTCCGATGGATACTGCACGCCTGTCCTGTGCAGTTCTAGGAGGTCCACCCTCCCAGGCTTTGCCTCCCCTCTTTGGGGAGGAGTAAGTTTATTGCTTACTGTCTGAGGTGCCCCTACCGGGGAATGCCGACGGGGCTGCCCAGGCAATTT
>OY744538.1:31646917-31664417 GCA_963556195.1 Sepiola atlantica | reverse complement strand
ATCTTTTATAAATATAGAGGTTGTCCGTCTGCCCGTCAGAATTGTAACAGCAATCACACTTTTTAAACGTAATAAATACATTGCAGAGTTGTTTCTTATTTGTAAATATCAGCCATCTTAACTACTTTTAAAAATGGAAAATATTGCAATTATAGTAAATAACAAATTCCCAACAAATATAGCGGAAATTTAAACGTAAATCTTGAGATCTTCATACTAAAATAATACCAACAGAGCTATTTCGATTTTCTCATGAATATAGCTTGAATTATTAAAGTAATAATATAATTAAAGAGTTGGTGTGATATCATAGATTTGTGCTTTACGTCATCTGTCAAAATCACTAGTTTATGTTTTAACTACGAATTGGCGTAAAAGCAATCTAATATGTAATATACACTAGAATTTGGAGCCGTAATACCCATAATTCTCATAATATAAGGAAAAGAAAAATATATTATATGATTTCATATAATTGTATTTTAAACGGTTACGAGGGGTAGAATCGAAAGTGAACACTCGATGTTTTTAATCTTTTACATTTCGAAGTAAACATGTCAGATATTGGTAAAGTCAACTTTTAAAATAAAAGTCATTAGAAAAGTCAGACACACATATTTGAAGTTTTAAGGCGGTTCTGTCTCCCTGCGTCACTTAGAAGTAGAAGCACATTGGTATTTGGCACATAAAGTCAAACATAGTTATTCGTGCCCACTTATATTGTCTTCTCTGAAGAAGTTTATACATATCATATAAATATCAGTAAAGTTAGTTATATTTTAATTTTCATGAAAAGGTTCGGCACACATAGCCCCCATAAGTTTGGAAGTTACTTAGAAATTCGGGGCCACTTCCGTTGTCTTCCACAGGCCATGTCATACAAATGATAAACATTTCATAAAAAATAGAATATATTTGAAGGTTTAAGAGCGTCATTTGATCATAGCCCATTAAGGGCTTCACTTTGAGATTCGAGGACACTTTCATTGTCTTGCCCGGTATTTACATCTTATGTAGATTCTCTAACGTTTCTTTCTATATAAGAGACACAAACATCACACACACACAAACACAGATACATACACATATACACACATATAGTGAGTTATATGTGAAAGATATTCAGAACATATAATTTGTATACATAGATATAGATATATACAGAGCGATGACTTTAGAACGATGAAGCAACAAGAGGGACGAGAAACAGTTAGACAGAAAAAAACAAAGAGTAGAGCATCTAGTAGAAAATATACGAAAATTTTTTACTTATATTTTATCACATCAAAATAAAAGCAATCATATTCTTTGTTTTTTTATTTAAAAAAAAAACTCGGGGGAGGGGGTAGAGTCGAAACCGGGCAGTCGGTACTTTTAGTCAAATACTGTCCAAACTGAGCTAATTTGGCAATTGTTTTGTGGTGTTTTAAAATGGCCCTCATTAGGAAATTCCGATTTTGCATTCTAAATGTCTGAAAGGAGTCGTAGCTTAAGAAAGTCATGATTACTTTAATTGTGTTCGGAGAAAGAGTCTACATGCCCATAATCCTTTATATTTTAAGTAATCGCTCTTGTCGGTCTTTCTACAGTCACATAGATATTTATTAATAAAAATAGAATCGGAACAGATTTAAGGTATCTAGCGAAATGATTGATCAAAAATCAAAGTAAAAATGAAAACAAACTCTGTTCTGATTTTATTTTTAGTAATAAATATTGCATCTTTTTAAGGCTTGTAGCCTCATTTATAATTATTACATTCATTAAAAAGATATTTATGAAAAAGGTATGAACTCCTCTATTTTAATATATATATATATATATAATGTAATTTTATGTAACTATTTTTTATTGGTGATTACAGCGTTCGTTCTTTTTTAGCTTAGTATTTTTTCGATTGTCTCACATTCTAAGTGATTAAGATGCAGGCACTTGCATTATTAGTCGCCCATAACTTTATAGTCGTATTATTTGTTAATATATATATATATTTGGTAATTTTATACGCACGTAAAAGCAATCCATGGACACGTGTTTCTGGCTCACATCAGTCATCAGCATGACTAACTTAGACAAAGACGCTGGACAATAGACATCAATATCGAAGGTTCGATCCTTGTCTAAGTTAGCCATGCTGATGACAGCTGTGAGTCAGAAACACGTGCCCATGGATTACCTTTATGTACGTATAAACTTAATATATATATATATATATATATATATATATACGCGTATTTTGTAATGTTTGGAACTTTTGCATACAATAGGCAATGTGTATAATCGGAAAAAAATTGTGGGAGTTGGACAAGACAATACGGTCTGTCTATATACTTTATTTCATTAGCATAATACATCTACATTTCATAAGTATAAGATATATAAGTTTATTTTATTGAAAAAGGAAATGAAGTTCTGTAAGCCGTCACTGGTAAAAGGATATGATATATTTACTGGCCTAATAGAAATATTGATTGTGTAAACAAATATTTAACAGTGAATTATGAAGAAACGGAAATGTGGAAAAGTAAGACGATAACACAAGTTAGACAAGCAAGAAACATCAGCAATGAACATAAAGATAAAAGTAAATGAAAATAATGAACACAGATAAAAGTAAATGAAAATAATGAACACAGATAAAAGTAAATGAAAATAATGAACATAAAGATAAAAGTAAATGAAAATAATGAACACAGATAAAAGTAAATGAAAATAATGAACACAGATAAAAGTAAATGAAAATAATGAACACAGATAAAAGTAAATGAAAATAATGAACACAGATAAAAGTAAATGAAAATAATGAACACAGATAAAAGTAAATGAAAAGAATGAACACAGATAAAAGTAAATGAAAATAATGAACACAGATAAAAGTAAATGAAAATAATGAACACAGATAAAAGTAAATGAAAAGAATGAACACAGATAAAAGTAAATGAAAATAATGAACACAGATAAAAGTAAATGAAAATAATGAACACAGATAAAAGTAAATGAAAATAATGAACACAGATAAAAGTAAATGAAAAGAATGAACACAGATAAAAGTAAATGAAAATAATGAACATAAAGATAAAAGTAAATGAAAATAATGAACATAAAGATAAAAGTAAATGAAAATAATGAACACAGATAAAAGTAAATGAAAATAATGAACACAGATAAAAGTAAATGAAAATAATGAACACAGATAAAAGTAAATGAAAATAATGAACACAGATAAAAGTAAATGAAAATAATGAACATAAAGATAAAAGTAAATGAAAATAATGAACATAAAGATAAAAGTAAATGAAAATAATGAACACAGATAAAAGTAAATGAAAATAATGAACACAGATAAAAGTAAATGAAAATAATGAACACAGATAAAAGTAAATGAAAATAATGAACACAGATAAAAGTAAATGAAAATAATGAACACAGATAAAAGTAAATGAAAATAATGAACACAGATAAAAGTAAATGAAAATAATGAACACAGATAAAAGTAAATGAAAATAATGAACACAGATAAAAGTAAATGAAAAGAATGAACACAGATAAAAGTAAATGAAAATAATGAACGCAGATAAAAGTAAATGAAAATAATGAACACAGATAAAAGTAAATGGAAATAATGAACACAGATAAAAGTAAATGAAAATAATGAACACAGATAAAAGTAAATGAAAATAATGAACACAGATAAAAGTAAATGAAAATAATGAACACAGATAAAAGTAAATGAAAATAATGAACACAGATAAAAGTAAATGAAAATAATGAACACAGATAAAAGTAAATGAAAATAATGAACACAGATAAAAGTAAATGAAAATAATGAACACAGATAAAAGTAAATGAAAATAATGAACACAGATAAAAGTAAATGAAAATAATGAACACAGATAAAAGTAAATGAAAAGAGATGGAGAAAAAACCTCGAAGAAAAATGTATAGGGTGGGCCAAAATAAGGGTCCTATCTTTAAATTTGAATAACTTGAATTTGAATAACTTCCACAAAATAAAAGTTAAACTCACCAAACTTTATGTGTGTGTAGACTGGCCCTTTCCGAGATTTTTTGAAATAAACAAAACAAATTTTAGCCGAAAAACACTTCTTAAAACTTACAAAAACTAAAGTATTGTTTTTTACACTGTTTTGAGTTTTTTAAGCAAAAATAATGTTTTCTAAATGAGGGTACGTTCCTTAGGGCTAATACGGCTCATGCTTGCTTCGGAAGGGGTCCTTTACTTATTCTAAAAAAAAAATTTTTTTAAATCAATAAATAAAAAAGTTATGAATTTTTAAAAATAGGACCCTTATTTTTGCCCACCCTGTATAATTGGTTGTGTTTAGCTTCCTAATAACCCCTTCTTGGATGTAGATCGTGTATCCGATCTAGACTGTTTACTCGATTGTAGAAACTATGCAAAGATAACTTAATACATACTTTTTTATAAAGTAAATGTTATCTTTATATAATGATATCTTTTTTGGGTTGTATTACGTTAAAGACGGGAAAAGAGGCAGGAAACTTTCTCGTTATACATGATGTATTAAAAAGCCAACAATTATGCTAATGTTTGTCTCTCGCTATTTATGATTCTCACTAATTGAATTCGTAGGTTCGTGGAGAGTAAGGGATGCTGAATATTAAGTAACATTTGCCTGGACTGCTTTAGTGTTTAGAGGAGTTAATTTAGACGTGTCTTCAATTTTAGATTGCGAATCTTGCTTTTTTATATTGATTTTCATTCATGAATTGAGATATCAACTTTCCAATCCTTGACTTGGTTTTTCAATTATTTATTTCTAATAATATATTGCCTCCTCCCAATCAACTAAGTATCTATTATAAATATACATTTGGTATCTATCTGTCTGGAGCAACACTTACAGTAATATTCTCCTTAATGTAATATTTTACTGTGTTTCAAGGCATGATTTATGGTGATAGTATAGTATAGATTGCATCATTATGATACATATTCTCTCAGGCATTACCATCTCCGTTGATAGTAGTTTACTATCAGTTTTGTCGTCATGAGACCATCCTACTAGCAATTATGTTCACTTTGGGTGTAGTGTAGTATGTGGTTTGTAGTCATACTATGACTTTCCAAGGTGTTACTCGTACCTTTGGTGCAGTATAGTATATATTTGTTCTTCATGATACCATACTCACAGGCATTACCTCTTCCTTTTCAGTGCACTGTGGTGTAGGTTATTTCGTTATATCACAATCTTGCTAGCCATTACCTCTTCAATTATTGGCTTACATTAGTGTGGTATCTGTTCTCTGGTCATTATTACATCCCCCCCAGGGATTACCTTCTCCTTTTGAGAAGTAAGGAGTAGTGGAATACTTGCAATAGATTTTAGCAGCATGTAAAATTATTTTTTTCAAATATGAAGTAATTTATATTATTTAAGGGAACCACCGTCTTTAATATGTATGAACCACTAATTGAACACACTGTCTTTAGAAGGAAGATGATTCATCATAGTTTACATTTACTTTCGTGACGCTCTGCTAGTTAGTACTGATAGACGTTCGCTGAACTTAATCCATCCACTCTTTACTTTTGCAATCAAACGAGCACTGGCTCCTCTATGTACTTTGATTGTATCAAAAAGGTAAAACAACATATCAAAAACTTCAGTAGCTTCGCCATCCAAATATACTTTGTCCACACCTGAGTTCGCATCGATCTTGCTTGTCTTACAATTCTTTCACGCACACTAGTTATTCTCTCTGAAACTACAAATATGCCCACTGCAATGGACACAATTCTTATAAGTACCACTAACAAATTAATTGCATCCAACTCCTTTTTCTGCAAACTGAGCAGGGAGCATTTTCTCTTTGAGGAGCTTTCCAACAACAATGCCATTGGTCATCATTCTCAGACATTTATTTTTTGTATCATTACTCAAACATCTAATTTAAAAAGGTGTTCCATTGTTTAACAGGAAAGTAATGTATCCTCGCGATAAAATATTTCTCACGCAAACTCGTAGATAACTCTCTAGACAATGCTTCTCAGACACAAATAAACAGTAACGGAAAAACTACAAAACTACAAAACCCGAATACACGCTTACTTCAATATTAAGGTTTTCACTTATGTGCTGTTAAATCTAACACGACTTTGAACATTTCTGTACATTGCTTGAAGAACGTCTGTAATTACCTCTATCAAGTGCTTCTTCTTCTCCCTTGTAAATATTCACAACTGTACTCAGTTCCCAGTCTTATCCCAGGATAAGCTATATGTTTATCATCTAGTTTTTCAAGTCTGTGATGACCTCAGTGTCTGTTTCACACGCAGCCATCAGAATATTTGCAACGACGCCTGACTGTCCTCCAGTATTCTCTTTTCCATCTTTTCCACATGTTAACGTACCATTTCTGTCTCAATTCTCATTGGACCAAATATGATTCTGCAACTTCTAGATGTTCACGATTCCATGAAAACTCATTCTTCAATAATTTCACATAGTGACATTTCTAAAAAACACTTTTGTCCTGTTAATTTGTTAAGAGAAGTCCACTATCTTTTCGCAAACACTATGCCCGAACAATATACATATTTGTCTTTGTCATCTGTGTAATTATTATGAATACTTCATATTTCCAGTCATCCCTTTGTAGTATATCTAAAAGCCTGAATTTGCCAATCGTCTTCCTGGTGTTCTATATTGCACTTCCTGTTTCACTGTTACCCTAAAACCACACATCCTTATTCACTAAAGCATTTATATACTTATCCCGTTGTTCCCGCTTTATTTTAATACAGCTCTCAAGCTCCTCGATCCACCATCATGTCACACTATGCCTTGAGGGGCCTTCCGCTCACCAACAAGGTTGGCTTATTACATCCAACAGTGTATCCTGCAGCATATTCAAACGTTATTCCACACTTCTTCTATGGGATCTGGTAGCTGAAACCCCTATCAGTTGGTCTCTTAAGTCCCGTGTCAGATGTTCTTTATCTAACATCCATAATTTACCCTTTGTGTATAATCTTTTATTTTGTTTGTGAAAAAGGGCGTGTTCAACCAAAATGCCCATTGAAAAAAGAATTCTTGAATGCTGCCTACTGCTCTATTCCTATCACTATCTCCATTTTTTATGCAACACCACGGGCATTTCCAACATGACCATTCAAATCTGCTGCCACAGTTTCTACTCACCAACATCAATGATTACGACAACGAGCATCATCACCAAAGCCACATTGTAGTTTATAAACAGATATAAGTGTAAGCATTTCCTCACCAACCATCAACATACACTTTATTATCCGCTAACTTACACGATCTACTTCAACTATTGTATCTATCCATCTCTCTCAAAGAAAAACACACACATACTGTTACTTTTTCATTCCAATGCTTCAGTCATCACATGAATATTCAATATTTATAATTACTGGTTATAATATGAATGTCTCGTTCTCAAATCCAAACACATTGGTTACCCTCACTCACCAGCCAACTAAACAACCACAAACACAACAAGAATCATACAATCATATATTCTTATACACGAATGAACTTATTTCAACAAGCACAAAATTGATATTCAACAGAGCAAAACCTACATGTTTTGTTTTGTAATTCCTTTTTATGAATAATGGATAATCTAAAGTGTAATATATTTTTTAATTCAATTTTGTATACGTCAATTTATTCTTGGTTCTTTTTTGTTTGTGTCTGAATGCCACAATTTCATCTTACTTAACAGTTTTGTATGTGCGCTAAAATCAAATTGATCGGGTTTTGTCATAGCTTATTGACATTTTTTCCGGTCATCGATTACTGCTGGGTTACATTCCGACATTTGTAGTATTCCGGACATTTCACATACTTTTTATGTTATTAAAAATGTGAGAAAACCGAAAATGGTATCGTGTTTGTGTTACTGATATTAATGGGCTCTAAAGATTTAAAAATGTTTTCGTTATCTGGGCACCATCGAACAAAATGAAACTAGATTATTGCCAGTCGAAAACAGTCTCCTAATTATTAACGTTGGAGGTCAAAATAAAATAAAAACATGTTTGTGAATAAATTCAAAAGTATTGGAAATGTCATTTTTCATGGTTCTTTTTTTATAATTTGTATTTCTTTGTTTTGGGGAAGAAGTAGAAATGGCGGTATATTTTCCCGCAAAGTGATTTTTTCGCTTTATACGTAACATTCTTATTTGTGTATTTCTTTTTTTTCTTTTTTTTATTTTTAGTTCCTTTTATAATACATCTATTCCCAATTCACAGTTAATCTATTTTTCTACATTCTAAAATAAACATATTTGCGACTCCGATATATTCTCTCCCCCGTTATCATTATTCATCATCATACAAACATATATATATACATATATATATATATATATATATATATATATATATATATATATATATATATATATATATATATATATATAAATGAAGAGAGATAAAGATGTGAGAATGACGAATCTATTTCATCTTCGGTTTTTCAATGCAAGGTGTACTCGATAAAAAATATATAACATGTTTATTTTTTTATTTCCTAAAGCAAGGCATTTCAAAAATTAAAATCTAATCATCAGAGGAATGATATAGATGGATAAGTTGGCAAAGAACTATCCGTAATAAAAAATTGGAAAATTATACAGAAACAATGTAAAGTAATGGATATACATTCCTTAAGGAAAGAAATAATATAGATGTTTTTTCAAGTAACACCTTGTATTCAACACCCAAAGATGAAATAGATTTTTCATTCGTACATCTTTATCTCTCTTCCTTCATTTATCTTCATAATTGCTCTATCCCGTATATTAAGATATACTAATTTCACTATGGGTTCAATTATTTAAAAGCATACTTTTAATCTCATATATATATATATATATATATATATATATATATATATATATATGCATACATATATATATATGCATACATATATATATATGCATACATATATATATATATATATATATATATATATATATATATATATACAGACACATGGTAAACAGCTGATCCCCATGTTAATATTAGACGCTTAAGGTCTTCTGTTTTTGTTTCACTGTTAGATACTTAACCACCCCTTTTTTATTTATTTTTTTTTTTTTATTTATGAATTTTCCAACGAATGTTAGGTCTGCAATATCTTGGATTTAGTTAGTTTCTCTGGGAATTTAAACTGCATTTTACTTCGTTTTTTCTTTTTTTGTTAAAATAACTTAAAGCTTCTTTAGACTATATATCAATATATATATATATATATATATATATATATATATATATATATATATATATATATATATATATATATATAACCCGGGCATTATGTACCATTATGCACCACTTTTACTGTGCTTAGGGCTTACAAGTTCCATAATAATGTGATATAGAGGTGTCTGAAGATTACCTATAAACTAGTAGACAATGCCCCAGATAGGTAATACCACAGGTTACACTTGTTTTAAATTTTTAGAACAAAGCTCTAATTATATTTATCCAAACTAACTTCATAATAGATCTGGCTTATATAACAATCAACCATTAACTATTAATAATAATGTCTATATTTTAAATATACTTATATTTATATTGCTTTATAATTATAATGCCTATTAACACTCTACTGAAGTCAAACAATTATTCTGATTCTGAATGTATATATATATATATATATATATATAAATACACATATACATATACATATATATATATATATATATATATATATATATATATATATATATATATATATATATAATGTATTAAGAAGGCTGGATGAAATGCGGAGAGCTAGATGATAGAAAAGCTGTAAAGAACAAAATTAAACATTCGAAGGGAATGGCTTTAACATATCTATTTTTTTTTTAATGTCCATCCTATATATAAAGTAAATATGGTGTTATCTGTGTGTGATTGTCGGATGATTATTATGAAACATTCGATATATCGGGAAAGTTTTCTCCGTGTGAAAAATAGTCACAAAGGAAAGGTCCGACTGTGGAATTCACTAAGATGAGTGCGAAAAAGTAGAAATGAAAACTAGTTCCACAGCTAACATAATACTTGCTGTTTATGTAACATTGATAAGAAAAATAAATAGATAATTGTAAGTACTCTTCTTCGATTGTTTATCTTTGTACTTTCCAGTTTATGCTTAATCCGGCTCTCTACATTACTTCAGCCTCTTTAATACATTTCGTACAATTCACAGCAGTGCTCCAATCAAACTACAATTATATATATATATATATATATATATATATATATATATATATATATATATATATTTAATATTAATAATATATATATATATATATATATATATATTTAATATTAATAATATATATATATATATATATTTAATATTAATAATATATATATATATATATTTAATATTAATAATATATATATATATATATATTTAATATTAATAATATATATATATATATATTTAATATTAATAATATATATATATATATATATATTTAATATTAATAATATATATATATATATTTAATATTAATAATATATATATATATATATATATATATATATATTTAATATTAATAATATATATATATATATATATTTTATATTAATAATATATATATATATTTAATATTAATATATATATATATATATAACATTATATATATATATATATATATATATATAGAGAGAGAGAAGAGTATTCGATCATATATGCGTATTAATGCTAGTGTAGAGATTGTATATTTCTGCGTATCTATATATCTATCTATCTATCTATCTATATACATAAATACACGTCTGAGTTGATTGTCTAATTTGTTGTTTCTTTCTCGCTTCCCATCATCGTTTGAAATGGCTTGTTTGCTAGAAAGAAAAAAACACAGTCCATACAGTCAAGCAATGGTGCATACATTTTAATATGGTATGTGTATGCCAGGACAATATATCAAACACACAGCGTCTAGAAAAAAATAACGTAATGTTTGATGAGTGACGTCACAATGATATGACGCCATCTACTTTTCACGGTTACTATGAGTTGTGCCTTAATCGATGACGTAATCATGTGTAATCATTCAGTGGTATCGTCATGAAGGTGACGCCGTCTATTTGTGAGGTCACACAGTGTGCACAGGGACAAACACACAACGAATAAATCAAGCAAAGAAACAAGGTCAACATATCTAATAGTATATACATAGATAAATAGAACCAATCGAATACAACCCCTACGTACACGTTATGTAATTAAATGACAGAACTACTAATTTAGTCATGATTAATTTTATTTAAATAATTATGAATTCAGCAATTGTTTAATCCATTTAATAACATTTAATATTTTACCTTGGTTCTGCAAAATTTCTGGTTTTATTTTAGATCGACAAATAATTTGTGAAAAGAAAAGTAAATACCCCTATTCGGATATGAATAAGTTGGTGCGCATGACATTAATCTTAAAATGAAAGTAAAGGTAGGTATATATTTAAGTTGTGACACTATATTAATTTAGCAATAGATAGATGTGAGCATATGTCGATATATTTATATGTATAACTAAAATTAATAAAACGATCATACAAAGTTATGGCACGGGCAATTCAATGTATATCTGTAATATACATTTCTATTTAAATATTTTAATGTTCAATGCAAAATACCAGACATTTAAGATGTGGATAGACGCACCCTTATGTTACAGATAGCATAACAATATTCGGCAAACCAGAATAGTGGCCGAGTCAAAGTCAGCAGCTAACAGTGTTCGGTTAGATTTAGTCATTAGTATTAAACTTAATAAGTAATATAACTTTCGGCGAGAGTTTCAGTTTCACAAGTTTATTAATTTATTTATTAAATTGTTCAAGGAAAGTACAGAATATTTACCAAGTCCCCTTTGTTTCAATTTAAAGAATAGCTATCTAAATGATAACGTTATTATTTCAGCACCGTTCGTTAAGTGTATAAGATCATTTAGAAAACCAGTTTAGATAGGTAAGGAGGCTATGTTAACTTTTCTGTACTTCATCTTACAATTTAACGAATTATTAAATAAAAAAATAGTACACACCTTGGAAAACTAAGATAATAAAGGACTGACAAAAGGTAAGTCTTTGCTATCAAGAACGTAATCTGACCGAACATCGTTTCTGCTGACATTGAGTCTAGTAATCTACTGGTTTGCTTAATATTTTTGCCATAATCTGGTATTATCGTTTCCGCATTATTTCTAAATATAATCATATTTATAATATTACAAATGTAAATGAGAAAAATAGTGTTGAATAAATGTTATTTTATGTTTCGCATCATTTAAGTATTGCTTACGGACGTGCTGTCTAGCAGTGCAAGATGTTAAGTCAGGTAAACGTGAGAACTGGGGAACAGCAAAATGTAATCACATGTAGAATTAGATAATCAGAAAAAGGAATACTGCATGTTACGTCATAGTCAGTCAACATATTTGGGCGAAGTCGCAGAGACTTGTCTATATGCTCTTAGCGGGACGTAATAACGGGCTCTACCTCTACACATTTCGCTGTATCTGTTGTAGACTGACGCTTAATAAAATGCAATCTATTCACTTATTAACAGTTTTTTTATCGGGTCTGATTTTGATAAACTAAAATAAATAGCTGTGAGTTACTTCAGAAACAGCTCCGCTCACCACTACAGATGTTGAACAAGATAAGCATAACATAAAAGAAGAAAACATTATTTATACATAAATATTTAAAAATCGAAATAAGAATAAATACGAAATAAATATTTATGTAATGCAACATTAAAAATAGATATGAAAATACAAATAGCCTCACCATGTGGTTACAACCTAACTTACACCTCTATATATATCTATATATATATATATATATATATATATATAGACATATATATACATATATATATATATACATATATATACCTATATATATATGTATATATACATATATATATGTATATACCACTATATATATACATATATATATATACATATATATATATATATACATATATATGTATATATATATACATATATATATATATATATATATATATATATATATATATATATATATATATATATATATATATATATATATATATATACTAATCCGGGTAAAGTAAACATCGACATGATAAAACTTCAAATAATTTCAACCGGGCTCATAAAGAGTGCTCAATATCAAATCGACGTTATATATATATATATATATATATATATATATATATATATATATATATATATATATATATATATATATATATTTAGGCAAACATTATTGAATAACACGGAGTGGTTTTGTTTGATGCTACTTTTTTTTATTTTTTCAATTTTCCGAATTGGCCATCTAATGTTTCGGTCAAATTGATGTAAATATGATCCATGGGTTTCTTGTTCCATTCTTTTTTCTTTTTTGCAAGTACTTTCGATTTTAATCGTCAAATCATTTTCAGGCGGTATTAGTTTTAGTGTCTTTACTGTTGTGCTTATTTTTGAATTATAACGGTAAGTAGTTTATATTTGAAAAGGCGTCTGTAAAGTTTAAACGTACATGAGAGCGTGATGGCGTTCTACACATACTAGAGATTTAAAGTTTGACTGTTTAAACCGTTAAGAAATTGATGACGTTAAATAAAGTGCATACAATTCAAACGCATAACTACCTAATGGCTAAGAATTTTGTGATGTTAATTATTGTGCTAGACACTTTAAAATGTTGCGACTAGTTTCATAATTGACATTATTAATTGTGGGATGTTTAGTTTTTATGTAGAGGGCTTCGAGTATTTTAAATTTTTTGATATTGGTATCATGGTGTATTATTTTGGTATTGTTAACAAGGATGTTTCTATATTGGGAGGGGGCGCAATTGTGTTTTTTTAGGTGTTGGCATATAGAGCTAGTGTCGGAGAGAAGTAGGGTGAGTCTTCGGGATAGTGTTGTGGAAGTGAAACCTATGTAAGAATTAGTTTTTTTTATTGTTGTCGGAGATACATTCTCCCATAGGACATTGGAACGGATATATTACATTGGTTCTTCCTAATGTATTTTGGGTTTGGGAAGTGTTATTTTTAACAACATAGTTTGATGTTTTCATTTTTTTATAATAAATGATAAATCGTATTTTATCATCAGAATTGGTGGGGGATATATAGCGATCTATTATATTTTTAAGAGCTTTTTCATCTAATTTAGAGTTTTGATGCATTTTGTTACAATAGAATAGATTTATGTAGTGGGAATTATTTAGCTTATTATTAGTAGGATTATCTAAATTTCTAATCATTAATTTTATTTGTTCATCAACCATATAATTGGGAAAATGATTATTAATTAGGACTTGTTTTATGTTTTTTAATTAATTAAAAAATATTTTTTTGGATGAGTTATTTAATAATGTTTGCCTAAATGAAAATATGCTGCCTAAATACACACTATATATATATATATATATATGAGTATTTGTTTATTCATACAGACATTTACATAATCTGCGACAATGTTATTCATCGATAACATCGACATGCGAGTGTCGCAGATTATGTACATGTCTGTGTAAATAAATATAATCATATATATATATATATATATATATATATATATATATATATATATATATATATATATAATAATGGTAATAATCCAGGTGAAAAATATCCACAGGGTGGTAATCCAGAGAATTTTAACCGGGTTTATAAAAAGTGCTCAATATCAAAATAGAGCTTTATATATGATAATTTTATTTACACAGACATGTACAAAATCTGCGACACTGGCATGTCGATGTTATCGATCAACAGTTACTATAAACTGAGATCTCATCAGGCAGAGTTAGAATCCGATCTTAACCTCAGATCATATCCCTCCACTTCATTCTCTCCAAATATGATCTGAGGTTAAGATCGGATTCTAACTCTGCCTGATGAGATCTCAGTTTATAGTAACTGTTGATCGATAACATCGACATGCCAGTGTCGCAGATTTTGTACATGTCTGTTTAAATAAAATTATCATATATATATATATATATATATATATATTAAATACACATCCATTATCTAAATGACATTTGTGTGTGTATGTGTATATGTCTAGCGAATAGTAAAAGACTACAAAACAAATAGCAGCAAAATTTGTATATTCTTGTTCAGCGTAACACTAAAGATTAATATCTAAAGAATTGTACATGAATTATCCTTTGACCCTACACTAGCGCAGATTTCGTTAGGAGTTTTCGTCGTTCATTTTTGATGGTGTTTACACTGAAAGGAGTAACTCTGATTTTTTTATCAAGGAGTTCCGTCCCTTATCTTGATTCATTCCTCGACATTACCATATCAAGGAGAGTTGTATATGTATGTGTATGTCCAGAGAGAGAAATGACTGAGCGGAGGGTAAAAACGGGGGTGGCGAGAAGGAAGGGGAGAGGGAGGGAGAAACGTTTAGAAGGAAAAAGAGTAGAGAGAGATAAGGAGATAGAAGTTTTAACAGAAACATGTTACACTTTTTCACCGGGCAATGCCGGAAATCCCTGCTAGTTTAATTTATTTGAGTTTTAAAACGTTCTAAAAATGGTGTGCATTTTCTTATAGTGAATGTTGATAGGTAACCGTATTAACTCTTTTTACGTATTTATGAAAGACTGGTAGTAATTGAGGTATTTTCCGGGAATAAATGAGATCCACTGTATCTTTATTTTGTAAACAAAAATTATATATTACTTTTGTATTATTATTTACTTTATATGTCTAATCTTCAATTTTCAATTATGAAATAAAATGAAATAATGAAAAGTAAAAAAGACACATTTCCTTTTTATGAATGTCTGACACGAAACGTGACCGCTCGATGTAACTGTAAAAGGGTGTACATTGGATTTTTCGTAAACACATATTAGTATTTTATTTTCGATTGCATTCACGACAGAAAGTAAAATGACAGAATCAACATAAATATATAATAGATTATCCAAAATAATTCATGCAAAGAATTTTGAAAAATAAAGAGTAAATTATTATTTACAAAATGAATTATATAGCAGTGCAGTTTTGTTCAGATATTTTTGGAGAAAATAAACGCAACGGTACATTCAATGCATTCGATGGAAACTCAATACTTCATTTGGTTTCAAATTTCTGAAAGATGTAAAAAACACTTTTTAAAAAATATGAAAAATTAAGAGTGGTTACTAAATATAATATAGATTTACTTACCTCAAGACACAGTTAGATTTTTGGAGAAAATATATTCTGGTCACAAAACTAAATTTAATGAAAATCATATAAGGCTTTTTTCGTAAGACATTAACATTTAGTTTGATGTCATTTGAAAGAAAAAATAATCCAGTGTGCATATATATATATATATATATATATATATATATATATATATATATATATGAATAAGATAAGTTTGTTTTATATTCCAACAATCGTAGTGTTTATTTTCAACTTTTATGTTTTCACATTTGAAATAAACTATAACTTTCATACGGGGTAAAAATCTGGTTAGAACACTATTTTGCATTTTTTCTTTGTGTTTTCTCTTTGTTTTTTCTAATCCACAGTATGGTGTAGTTTTTTTCCCAAGAATTTTCAACTTTTTTCTTAGTAGATTTTTCGGATAGTCTTTAGGTGTAGCACAACGAATATTGATATAATAATGTCGGGTGGCTACCTTCCAGGTGAAACTAGTCTTAAAAATTCATCTCACAGAAAAGTTATGTTTTTCTTAAATGTGAAAAAATAAAAATAAAAAATAAAAAATATTGGAATATGAAACAAACTTATCTTATTAATATATGATCTCTTGTTACTGGTTGACAATCATCGAGCCGAATCTTTTTCGAATAGAACACTGATTAAAAGGTACTGATAGTATATGCTAATACATATATATATATATATATATATATATATATATATATACATATATATATATATATGATTATATTTATTTACACAGATATGTACATAATCCGCGACACTCGCATGTCGATGTTATCGATAAATAACATTGTCGCAGATTATGTAAATGTCTGTATAAATAAACAAATACTCATATATATATATATATATATATATATATATATATATATATATATATATATATATATATAACATCGATTTGATATTGAGCACTCTTTATAAGCCAGGTTTAAATTATTTGGAGTTTTATCATGTCGATGTTTACTTTACCAAGATTAGTATATATATATACATATATTATATATATATTGTGTGCATTTGGGGAGAATTTTCTCATTTATGCAAAAATTGTTAAAATAACAGAATTCGCCTGTCTAATTATACCTTTTTTACTTTTTCAATTTTTCTGATGGTCTGTTTTGTATTAAAATAAACCAAAATAATAAATGTTCCATAGGTTTCACATCTTTCACGAATGTTTTCAATTCTT
Organism: Sepiola atlantica; assembly: GCA_963556195.1. NCBI lineage: Eukaryota > Metazoa > Mollusca > Cephalopoda > Sepiida > Sepiolidae > Sepiola > Sepiola atlantica. The sequence goes on along the minus strand of OY744538.1, from coordinate 31,646,991 downwards.
CGTCAAATCATCATCAGGTGTCAAAAGCAGATGCACAGATAAGCTGGAGAAAGAAGAAACTTCTAAAATAACGG
>OY744538.1:31616917-31644417 GCA_963556195.1 Sepiola atlantica | reverse complement strand
GAACAGAAAATAAAATTTTAAAAACTAGTAAGATAAGACTGGTTATGTCGGAGTTTGTTTCGATGATACATTAAACACTGAATAGCATACTTGCATATCTTATTGATGATACATTAAATTATTAAGTGGGTTATTAAAATACTGTTAGAATAGAACAAAACATTGGCCTAAACATATATAAGTTGTAATCAGCTCTCATATAGAGTAGTGCACTGAGGCCTGTTCACCAACACCAATACAATGGAATTAGAATGTGATATTGTAATTGGAATGTAGGCAAAGGATGTGTAAAGAATAATTGCTATATCTAAAGATGAGCTAGTGATTATGTTTGAACAAATTGGAGTAAACACTTTCGTGGTTAGAATCATTAGACCTGCTGAAATTGAAACTGTAAGCAATGCCATTTCTTATTATGGTTGCTATTCTTCCCATTGATCTGTGAGATTATTGCATAGACAAATCAAACATCAACTAGTTTTATAATCAAATCATTTTTTTGGCGAAGAGAGTTATATTTTTTTTAAAAGCAAAAATAATAAAAAATTAATGAACAACGATAGAATAGGTTATTTGGAAATGTAATTACAAGTTTGGTTGGGTGTTCGTTTTGTTTTACGGCATATCAACCCTTTTGAGGTAGTCATGCTGACTCAATTTTTACCATCAGTCACAAGATTTTATGCTTGAAGATTATAATATTTTAAAATGTTAAACAGATTTTGATGAATGCGCATATAAAAGTAATATGCGCATATTTCTTGAGTAAATAGTTTCCAACTTTTTTATCCTAGGAATGTTTGATTTATTGAATAAAATCGATATTCAATTTTAGGGTATAAACCCACTATTTTCAGAAAGGACATACTGATTCCTACTCTGATATTTGTAAATAGTTCCTTCATAGTACTAATATTGTAGTATGTTCGTCGTTTAAGAGCAAAATTAACGTATTCTAACATAAATAGTTTCACCGTGCCCAAGCAGGAATAAAAGCGCTGCGTTTGCGTTGCCAATACTGAGTCGGGATAGGATTTATTGTCTCCCTTCGTTACTTTAAACAGCCGTTTCTCCATTCTCCTAGGTCAGGTTGTATTGTCAATAACTTATTGAACATAGTGCTGCTCCATCTTAACTGGCATTCCTTACGGATATATGCTTCGATGCTAGTCTTGACGTCTCTCTATGGAAATTACATTTTTTTTGTTGAGGGTCTTATTTGGAGCAGTTTTGGCTGCTGTGTCAGCCTCATCATTTCCCTAGTGTCTTATGTGACTTGTGATCCAATAAAATATAATGTATTTGGTGTTCGGCAATGATGTTATTCTACATTATATTTTAATGAACAATGGGTTATCTAGATTTCTATTTTTCAATTTTGTTAATGCTGATAAGGAGTCGGAAAGAATAATGAAGTTTTCTTTTTACTCTGAGAGAGATAATCGAGTGCTAAATCTATGCCATTGGATTTGCCACTGAAAATAGATGCTTTTCGGGAAGATGTTTTGGATAGTCTAGTTTCCATGTACAGCTTCACATCCTTGTGTGTTCTTGTCCTGAGATCCGTTTGTACATATAACGGTATATTTCGGATAACAATCAATTCTTTAATCAAGTTTTTCTTAGAAAATGAGAGGATGTGTGGTAGTTTTATTGAGTTTATTCATTTTCAGGTCTACTTTTGGTAGTGTTATTTCTCACTGTTGTATTGTTGGTGTGATGCTATCATGTATATTTTCAGGTGGGATGTTGGTTTCTTTGATTATTTATTTTATTTGGAGGCCAATAGGTTTAATTGAATTTTTCTTATAGTTTTTTGTGATTTGGTTTGAATATGCTATTGTATGCTGGGTTTCGTAAACATATTTTAAGATTTATATAGCATTGTACGGCTAGTTTCTGTTTTCGTAAGGTTAGGGGAGCTTTATGTGCTTCTACATACAAACTTTTAACATGAGATTTTTGGAAGACTTGCAGCGCTACTCGCTTGTCAAATAAGTATTGAATAAAAATTACCTTTGGGATTTATCACATTAAATATTGTTGTGACCTTGTAGAGACGATAATAAGTAAAACATCACAGTGGTATATTTACAAGAGTGTATTTACAGAAGTAAAGAAATATTTATTTACAGAAAGTATACGTTCGATACTGCGGCTATAACTGCCACTAATGAATGCAACCGATGGCTGCCGCCACGGCGGTATTTACTTCCTTCGCACAACACGAATGTTTGGCAAGAAAACGAAGGTGTGGAGAGTCAAGCCAGCGCCTCTAAAGAAGGGACAATCTGGTCGTCCTAAAAATAGCCTGGACAGCCCCGTCGGTATTCCCAGTTAGCAATAAACTAACTCTACCCTAAACAGGTGAGGTAAGGCCTTGGAGAACGTACCTCAGCCTGACAGATAGAAATGCTACCTTAATAGCACAGTTTCTGGAAGACTGATTTTCGAGATCGAAACCTCAACTGGTATATCCCTCATCTTCATCGGATGGCAAAAGAATATCGCAAATGAAGTGTTTACTTCCGTCCTACAAAAGGAAGGTGTCTCAAAAGACCAGAAGGTGCGGAGAGTCAGGCCAGCGCCCCTATAAGAAGGAGAACTCTCTCCTAGTAAAAATTGTCTGAGCAGCCCCGTCGACATTTCCAAGTGGGGGAGCCTCGGGCAGTAAACAACAAACTTACTTCACTCCCAAAATGGGAGGCAGGGCCCGTGAGGGTGTACCTCCTAGGAAAATTCAGGACGAATACCTCAGTCCGGCAGATAAATCTCTACCGAAATTACCCAGATTGCCCAAATCAGAACCTCGACAGGTATGTCCCTCATCCGCAGCGAACCTCAAATGAATGTCGCCAATGAGATTCACAACACTTAGTCGTAACTCTATTCATTGTTTCTCGAAGAGTCTATCTCCACCCGAAATATGATACATTAACACCAAACCATAAAACAGAAGCTGATCTATATATTAACATTTTATGAACAGTGCAATTTCCAATGCTATAAAAAGCAGTTAAAAGCGTGATGGAATGTGAAATACATACAAATATGCGTGGTAAACAACTAAAAAAAATAATGATTTGTAACGGAAAACTGACATGTGAACAATATTCCTAAACGCTTGGGTAACCGCCAAAGGTCAGATTAGCTGTATTACGATGAGGTATAAATTGCGTGTTTTTCAAGTTCATAGGTAAATATTTTAAATCTATGTTTTTTAAATTATTTTTCTAATCTAACTAGTCTCATGTAAGCATGATTTTTCTCTTTGTTCTCTTAATTAATCTTTTGACTTCCGATTAAATGTTCCAATTTTAAGTAATCTGAATATATTTATAATCCGAGTATTCAATATTTAATGTTTAACACGATATTTTTATTTTTCAGAGAAAAGTAATTGAATAAATAAACTTTTACGAAAAATGAACAATTTGTTGCAAAATCAAAAGAGCTGAATATCTATAACTGTAGTATTGATTTACTCCTAACCAGGAGTTAGGCACAAGGCCAGTTTGTATCTTACTCCCACAAGTAAGATGTGACCCAAGGTCGGGTCGGGAAAGTGGGGTTTAAAAATTGCCGGGGCAGCCCCGTCGGCATTCCTCGGTAGGGGTGCCTCAGGCAGTAAGCAATAAACTTACTCCTCCCCAAAGAGGGGAGGTGAAGCCTGGGATGGTGAACCTCCTAGAACTGCACAGGACAGACCCATAGACAGGCGTAAATCAAGCCCCGAAGGCCAACACAATACCAGCCTATGGGATGCAGTATCCATCAGAACAGATACTACACTTTGATCTTAGCCAAAAGGCCAAGAACAAACAAGAAGAGAGATAACCTTTAAATGTCATCAACAATTATGAAAAGTAATAAACTCATTGTCGTCTAATCTTTTCTTTTTCATCCGGTACTACACCCTCCTCCCATTTTCCATCTTCTTTTGTTGTGTTAAGTACGAAAGAGGAAAAAAGAAAAAAGACAGTTGCCTGCTGTGAAGCAATGCTTCCCCTCTCTATCGCTTGCGTGTTCATGTTTTGATAAATAGAAAGAAAAAAAGAAAGAATCATGAAGTAAATTTCACTTATGAGGTTAGAGTAAAGGTTAGGGTTAGGGTATTGTTTTACCCTCGTTTTCTCACACATGCTCGTCTAATGTTACGCTCGCGTTACAGCAAGTATTCGTCTTGTTTTCATTTATAGTGTTATTGAATGTTTTATTTTACATTAAATCTTTTAATATTCTGCTTTGGAAGTATTTGCTTATGTATGGGTAACGCCTGCTTACCCCCGTTACTGTGGACTCATGGAAAAACATTAATAATAACTCCAACCTCCTTAACTACTGCAGCAAATATTCCCCCAAATACAAAATAGCTTTAATAAAATATGGTATTACTGGACGAATATTTAATATAATTAGATCTTTCATATCCAACAGAAAGATGCAGGTTGTCCTCAATGGCCGTTCATTCTAACAACATGAACTATATTCTAAAAAATCGATCATTGTTCCTGATTTTCATAAACGATTTACCTGATGATATTGTATCTGAGATGGGTATATTTGCTGACGACACCACGCTTTACTCTTATCATGTGAGTAAAACTGACGCGCACATAAACGAGGTAATGGCTCAATTCTTTAGAAAGTGTACTGCAGTCTGTAGTGGAATTGGGTCATACATGGATGGTATCATTTAATGCTTCGAAGACAAAGCTACTTTTCTTCAACAACTACAAGAAACTTATTCAGCCACCGATCGGCATGACAAATAAAACCCTACATTAGAGTCCAACGTTAAAACTCCTCGTCCTAACATTCACAAGTAACATGAATTGGAACAAATACATAGAATACATTGCCAAGACTGATGCAAAGAATGTTGGCTTCCTCTACCGTGCTATAACACTTCTCACACATGACAGTATCATATATCTCTACAAAGCAACAATCTACCCATACATGGAGTATTGTTGTGGCATCAGAGCTGGTGCACCATTCATTAGTCGCTCCATTTTAGACACAGTCGAAAAAGAGGCTCTAATCTGATATGTCACTCAGTATCCACTACATACACTCGACAGGCCGATCAATCAGCTAAATCATATCCATTCACTGTAGAGGTCCCTAGATAACGGAGAGCATTCTGCTCAATAGCTTCTTTCCTCGAGCTGCCGTTTTTTGGTACTTCCTCCCTGCTCCCCGTAACCCCGACTGTAACGACATGCAATAATTTAAAATTAATGTAAACAAGCAGCTCCGTGCACAGTACCAATTCATGGTGACCCTAAAAACTTTCACCGTAACTCTCAATAGCTGCTTACGTCTACAGTGGCAACTTGCCTTGTTTGGGGTGAACTAAGTTTTAAAAAATAACAGCGTCTATCGTACATATAACATATCCTTCACTAGAACAATTTTATATAAGAACTTAGCAGCATAAAATAAATGTTCATCACTATAATGTCGCCAATAAAATCGACGACTAACAAATCAAACTCTATATACATATGTTATTAAATTGTGAAATACGAGTACTCACTCACAAATACTTCCTGAGTATATGCATGTGTTTAACAATACTTGAGACACATTTTAAAGAATGTTCATTAAGATCATGCTTAACGTTTTACTGAATTATAAGGTTTAAGTTTGAGCTCCCATCAGGTGTTGGCCCCTGCATGATTTAAATTGTTCAAGCGCGTGGTATTTTTTGTTGAAGTATATGGGGTGAGTATGTTCTACTTTTCTGTTTCTAATTTTGTTTCTAAATTTAATGTCTTCCATTTTTTGTTCCGTAGGGATAGGAAGTTTATTTTAATGTATTTGCGAATACTTCTTTAACTAATTCTTAACATATAGTTTATTGTTTATTTAAGCTCTGAATGATGTATATATATTTAAAGGTTAGCGTAATTTACAAATATAAATCATTTCAAATATATTAAAATAACACAGATAATTAAATATAAATCTGTATTTTTTGTTGGGTAAACGCTAAAATCTTGAGTGAAATGAATTAATCTTATATGTTGATGTAACATAAAATCATTGCGTTTTTAAATTGATTTCGATTCATATTGTATTTTATTTTTCCCGCCACGTTTTCATATAAGATTTCAACTCACGTTCTTCATCCTCCACCCAACATCACTTGTCATTCGCATTTTTCACTTTTTTATTCTGTCTTCTTCGCAATATAAATTATTTTCGACTATTTTCTAGTCATGACCAGATTACGCTCTTTATTCATGAAAAAAATTGGTAAAGTAACATTTAGAAAGAAGATACATAAATAAGTTCGTCTTTGAAATGCTTCAAGTGATATCAATAACCATTATTTTTGTAGTCACTTTAAGCTAAAAGTATTGCAAAAAACAATAAGAACGTCACTTATTTTTATTGAATTTGTTCCGAATTTGAAAGAAAGCCAATAGATAATGGAATAGAAAAATAATTTCTATGAAATGGTTATATAAAAAAAACGTCAGATATAAAAAGATATGATTCATAGAATATACTTAAATAGTTATCATTACTAGTTGAATACATGTCCTTTGGAAAGTGTAAGGTCAGTATGATGATATCATTCAATAAACGTACTGCTATAATCACATTTACGTACCAGTTTTTAGTAATATTCCCGACGTTAAACAATACTGAGCGTGATTAGTACACAATGGATAACCATTTACGAATCCGAAAGGTTGTATTTACGAAACATCTCTTCAAATGCTAAGTAATCTGCAAAAAAATGTTCCCTGTTTTTATGTGGATTAATAATTTATGTTATTTGAATTATTCAAACTTCTATTGTTTTTTTAACAAACATTCCTACGATTAAAGTGTTGGCCTTCTTCTTTTGCAGCTTTTCGAAACAACTATGAGAATAGTAATCGTAAATATTCAAATGACCCATCTACAAATTATCGTATGGAATATATATATATATATATATATATATATATATATATATATATATATATATATATATATATATATACACGACTTCGGCATAAACTAATTAAAGGATGGTTGATATGCCGTAAAACCTAGCAACAACCACACAAACAACAAAATAAAGCGAATCAGCCCACAATGGAATAAGAATTATATGTAAAAAATTAACAGTGAGAATCCAATGTAAATGCTACGTACAACTTAAGCTTGACACTTCCGCGGACTGACCGTACAACCAGTCGGCCTAGAGACATATTCGCTTTTAGAAATACATCGATGCATTTAAAATAATATTGAATTTGCGGGTTAATTTCAAAGTAAATTCTGACCAACCGACAGATTAACAGACACACAACTCTCATATTGGTGTTTTCACGTTAATTCAAATATATATGTATATTTTATTTTTCAAATATGTGTAACGAGAGAATGACAGACAAACGAACATACCAAACGATCAACATGCAAACAAACGTAGTATTTTATATAGATTATTCGATAGGTCTAAAAGATGAATGCCTCCACTGTATCTGTAATTTAACATTTCTTCAATTTAAATAACAAAATAATATTATATTTCGAATTTAATGGGGTCTGATCGGTCGACAAAACAAGAAGCATACCTTCTTATTCTTTATGCGAATCTATATGGCATTTTGTCTACAAGCTCTATGTGAGTAACAAATCAATGCTATTGCCTCCGTAGTGGGATGGAACAAGCGACGAAATGATCAACAGAATGACTTAGGAAATAACCTCGGGGAATTCTTATTACATATTTTTCTCTAATATTGAAATCTAAAACAAAATGCGACAATGAAGCAGTACAAACAGAACAACACGCCGACATTGAAATTATTGCATAACTAACAGTTTGCGGTTTATGAAATGTCAGCGTGCAATACACAGATGAATACGCACGCCACTTACACAGATGTATCAGAGTTCACGTATTCCAAAGTAATCATGCTAATAAAAAAGTATAAGATAAATATAATTTTACGTAGATAAACACGAAGATACATAGTCTATTAAGTATTATGTTTTGTATCTTCATTCAATATTTAATAAAAGCTTTTCATAATTCTGATTCATGAAAATGTCTAATCTGTGGTTTAAGTCTAAGGAAGCTTAAAATGAACTGGAATTTTGAGTAGCTTCCTTAATAGGGGTCTAATCACGATGGATCAAATTCAATACAAATTTGAAATATTTGTATTTTAAAATGCAAAATATTTACCATATTATACACCTTAAAATCCTCAAAACCAACCTAAATAAACTTTAAATAGAGTAATATTACTGAATATATTTCGAATCGGGGGTATCTGAATCATGACTAAGGGCGTCCACCTTACTTTGTATCCCTTTTCCATAAAAGTAAATTAACCTAAATATAGTCTAAATTTCGACCCATTACGTCTAACATCTGAGTTAAAAAATATAATGATCGGTTAATTAGTTAAAGAGTTAATCCTGTACATACACATATATAAACATATAAACATACCTACAAGTATATATATATATATATATATATATATATATATATATATATATATATATATATATATATATATATATATATATGCAGTATTCTTTTGATTATCAGAACTACTGTTTTCATATTGGATCGTAATCTAAGAACGGTTCCGCCGAGTCAACCTCCGACCTCCTCCCAGGTTGTCAAGATTATTAATGTCGAATTCAGGAATGTGTACGGGACTTTTGATGCAACACTTTAATTACTCCACGAAGGTGAATTGCTCTTGTTCTTTTAGCCATGACGGGCAGAATTCTAAATTCATTCTTAATTATATTTATAGTGTCGCCTCTACTGAGGCTTGCCCCTTCCACTTTTAGAAAACTGTCACTGAAAACTGATAATTAATCAGTGCATTATCAATTGCAGCACGGATCTTATTCCTCTCTTAGATATGTAATGTTAGCAGTTACTAGTTATTACTACTTATTACTATATATATATATATATATATATATATATATATATATATATATATATATATATATATATTATATATATATATTATTTATTCATTTTCCAACAAATGTTAAGTCTGCAATATCTTGGATTTAGTTAGTTTCTCTGGGAATTTAAACTGCATTTTTCTTTTTCTTTTTTTTTTTGTTTAAAATGGCTCAAAGCTTTTTTAGACTATATATATATATATATATATATATATATATATATATATATATATATATGAAGTTGGTGCAAAAGCAATAACGTTTTTTCACATATGTTATATTTATATATGTCTTCTGAATTAATTCATTGATAAATCTAGCGTTTGTATAGGTCATTTTAAAGCGCGTTTCACGTTCTATCGAATCGTGTTATTCGTCTCAATCTTTAATCCCATCATTTCTTGTTTTTGCAGGCTTTTCGACAGCATGGGCAAAATTGAAATGCGCACGATAGCCTTGTCCCAGTTCAAACTAGGTGTCTTCTACGCTCTTGTTGAGAAACAGAAACTACCCATTTCTCAAGCGAATTGTGACGTGTGATTAGAAGTAAATCGTCTATGGTAATCGGCGACATTCAGCACAGTGGTTAGATCCCGGCGAAGCTCCAAAACACTTACTGAAGCCAAAGTTGCACCCCAAAAAGATTATGGTGACTGTTTGGTGGTCTGCGACCGGTCTCATCCATCACAGCTTCTTGAATCCGGGCGAAACGATTAAGGCGAATAGGTACTGCTAACAAATTGACGAAATGCATCAGAAGCCCCAAGGTATGCGCCCGAGATTGGTCAATAGGCAAGGACCAATTCTTCTCCATGACAACGCTCGCCCGCACAACTGACCCTGCAAAAGCTGAACGAATTGGGCTACGAGACTCTGCCTCATGCGCCGTATTCACCGGACCTCTCGCCCACCGATGATCACTTTTTCAAGCATCTCGACAACTTCCTGCGCGAGAAATGCTTCAAAAACCGAGATGATGCCGAATCGGCCTTCAATGACTTAATCGCTTCCAAACCTACAGAGTGTTATTATAATGTAATAAGTAAACTTGTTTCCCGTTGGCAAAAATGTGTAGATTCTGATGGTTCTCATTTTGATTAATAAAGTTTGGTATAAAAGAAGTTATTGTCTTTTGAAATTGAGCGTCAAAAACGCCATTGTTTTTTGCACTAACCCAATATATATATATATATATATATATATATATATATATATATATATATATATATATATATATATATGTATATACAAATATTCATATAGTTAGTTTTTTTAAAGCTTTAATTATGTTTTTAATGAATTCCGCCGTTAAATTGGATAGATTACATCCTCATAATGTACAAGCTAATTGGATCCTACTGGATTATGTCAAATACTTTTTTATAAGAAGAAGAGATATGCCCAGTGTAGAAACCGGTCAATAATCTGATTTAATTATCATGAATTTCTTGTATTGTTATCCTGTCTCAAAACACTACTTTAGCATTAGATATCTGAAACGTTCGTAGCCAGCATTATTATATCAATATATATGTTGAACTTGTTTATGGTTGGAATTATTTTTATGACACAGAAAATATGATAAATATAAATATTTTCATATGTGAAAAAAGAGCAGATTACCGTAAAACGGTTGATTTCAAATTGCTACATCATCAAATATTGTCGAAATAATTATTACATTATTACAAATAATATTAATTGAAAAAGCATATTATAGGTGTGTGATTGGGTGTCTGTGAGTTTACATGTGGTAAAAAGATAAGTATGATAAAACTATAACGTTAAAGAATCCAAAAGAAGTCCTCAAAAATGCAAGTCGATTTTAGAACTTTCAGATCGTCCATATACATCAAGTGTTTTTTCTTTGTGCTGTGTATGCAAACTTGTTTCCGGCATCCATTTTCCTCAGTATGTTGTTTAGTGGCATCAAAGCTATGATAAACAGTAGTGGTGATAGAGAGTCTCCTTAGAAGATGGCACTCTTATATCAGATGTGTGTTTGCCTCTATTTGTTAGTTCAAGTTTTGATGTTGCTATTGCGTTCTTAATAAAATTAATAATCTTGTCAGATACTTTGTACATCCCTCAACATTCAATGTTCGATGGTTTAGGGAGTATGTCGTAATCTTTCTTGTAGTCGATCTATTCCATGACTGCGTTCTTTGTTCTGCTTTTTAGTTCCTTAAGAATCTTAAGATCAATGTAAAATAGGTTATTAGTTCGTCTTTGTCATCGTTTCCGTTCCACAATTATTTCAGAAGTGATAGATGCGTTTGTTCAGTGTATTATTATAATCATTATTATTATTACTATTATTATTATCATTCTTCTTATTATTATTTCTATTATTATTATTATTATTATTATTATTATTATTATTACTATTATTATTATTATTATTATTATTAATTCCGTGGAATATGCGCGACATAAAATTACATTAGCTCTTAGAGGTTATCTATCGCTGATAATGATTGAAGCTGAGTGAAAGTGTGTCTCGTTTATACTTCAATACTTTTATATGCAGCTTTTATTATTAACTTTGCTACGGATGTTATGTTCCCGGTCAAGTTTTTTTTGTTTAATAATTGTTGCCCAGATTAACGTTTGAATCGTTTGAGCAATGGTCAGCGCACTTGGTCAGATTATCTGTCATTGTATTATATAGAAGTGATTCGATTTTGGAATATGTAAGTTACATGTAGAGGTCTAGGTGAACCTCAGAGATGTTGCGATAATTCCATTTTTGTTTATCGTAAAAACTAGCCATTGGACCCATATTTTAGCCATCGAAGTCCCGCATCTTATATGATCTTACAATTTTTAATTGGCATGGCATAACCTCGGTAATACTTCTCCATATTGTATGCAGTAAGTGCCAGCTATGATATGGGCCCATCCTTACATTGTCACGTACAGGTATTCAGTCTTACAACTGACTCATGGTCTCATTCTTCTTCGTCTACTTCTTCTTCATTTTCTTCTTATTATTATTATTGTTATTATAATTATTATAATCATTATTATTATTACTATTATTACAAGTATTAGTAGCAGTAGTTGTAGTAGTAGCAATTATACCAGCTTATCTGCTTCGTTCATTACTTGGCTGGGTTGACGATTTATTAATATGTTTATGATAATTGCCATGTCGCATTCTGGAATTGTTATCGCCATTAATTCTAATACTTTTGTATGTGTTTCGATTAGGAAAATGAATCAGAAAGCAACCTAGATAGACATAGAGATAAATAGATAGACAGACAAATAGCTTAATGCCAGTTTGAAAATGAAAATGCGCGATTGGGTTCAAATAGAGGAATGGAAACATCAATAATGTATACTATAATCGGTAAAACACAACATTAAGAAAACATTATGCTAACCACCAGATCTGATAAAATATGCTTCTTTGAATAGAATATGGTTATTCCGATTGACCAACTGGCCAACTCGTGTGCATCCTGAGCTGGTTCTTCAGGCCGAAGTTTATATTAATGTGTTATCGTGTTTCAGGAGCGGGTGGCTACTCGAATATAAGAGATAAAGACATTGTAATATTAAGGATCAACGCCACCACGATATAGTTGAAAACAATGGGTGGAATAGGCAGAAAATTACTTAAGGAAAATTGTATTAACCAAATAGACGGCTCAACATATATTTTTTACATTAGACTTGAAGACGACCATATCGTAGTCGGTTGGGAAGCAGTCGCATTGTGTTTTTTTTCACAGGTGAGATTTTCTAGGAAAGAAGAATTGTTCATAGAAAGTCTGTTTTGTTTTGGTACAGAGAGAGAGAGTAAGAAAAGTTATTTGTTATAGTTGTAGATAGGCGGGTTCTTGTGAATGGTTTACAATGGGCAGATATTATGGCTCAGCTAAGCACCTATCATTCACATAACGATACAGTATAGATAGTCAAGCAACATCTCCCACTTTGTGAAAGAGGCTGCATATAACATAAAAGATACTTCCCTACTAAAATTCGAAGTTGTTTTCTAGTCTGTGACGAAATAGAAGAGTGTCCAAGGTGGAATCTCCCCATATATTAGAGGTATACTCCATCTTTGAACGTTAATCGCAATTCCTTGACTAAAATGTGTTTCACATCCATACCGCGCATTTTCATCTTGATACCAACACGAGTCAGCACTATTATAAACGCTACGAATTAATGACATATCTGCTTGCATTCTTGAAGTTTGTGATCAAGACTGGTCCGGGCACTTTTTTATTTTAAAGCCTTGTCTTTTTAAATACAACATATACTCTAATTTTCTTATGAATTAATGGTATAGTTTCTACCTTTAGCTTTTCTCAAATTTCTGTGTTTTGCAGCTGATTCCGGAAGTCATTTCTTCTGTGTCTCAGGAAACTTTGGCTTCCATTTTGTCGGACGTGATTGTTTCGTTTTTATTTGTTGGATTGTCATCTGTATGAACTAGCATGACTGGTGTGTAAGTGTTTTCTTTTGTCGACATTTCTTTTCACGATTCTTTCCTATTGTATCCGGTACTCACACGGCGGGCTACGTGAGGATTGTCAAAATATATAGTTTATATGATTATATTAATACATCATTAAAAGTCAGCACACCGACTCTTAAATCAACGCTAATAACGACTTCGCCACAGTTCTTAGCATTTTCCATTTCAAATAAATAAACATACATTTTTAATCTTATTACAGTCACGTTTTTATTAAAAAAGCAGAGAAAATTATAAAAATATAGCATCCCACGCCATATTTGAATTGGCTAACCGTCGGAGTATAGTTGCTTTTTCATGGCGTCCTCAGCCTATATGAGTAACTTTTATAACATTACAACCTCGCATTTAATTTTAACCCCTTTCACATTGTGTCTAGCTTGAGTATTACTTACATTTGCTAGAATCAGTTCGATAAACAAATATTAGAAATTAAAATCATTATTTCTTTTAACATAACATTAAATTGTTACAAATAATAAAGGATCGCGTAATTAATGTAGCATAATTAGCAATGATAGGTAAGATAAGGTTAACTAATTTAATCATAGGATAACTTGATGTAGAGATCTTGAATATATAATTAATGACAACAATACATTTTTCTTAAGGAAAATAAAGATAGGTTCATCAAAACCACTATTAATTACAATTTTGGAAAGTATAGATATTAATGTTAGTATTATAGATATAGTCTTCACATCATTTTGGTGGGTTATTATTATACATATTACGTTATGTAACTGATTGTATTGGTATGACTCCGGATGATGGGATAACTATTAATATCCAGGAAATATATAAATTAATATGTTACAAAGTTTAGAATTCATATTGAATTAACAGGTTTATTGCAGGGTGAACATAATGATAACATTAGTGAAATTAAATTAATATCAATTAAACGTCCAGTGGACTAAATCAATATAGATGGCCACATAAAGAGAGAATATAATTAATCTAAAATAAAATAAAATAAAAAATGCAATTCCTTTATAAAATGATGCAAAATCATTACAAAAAATAAAGTTTTAAGTAAATGATCATAAAAAACTAGATAAAAATAATAACTAGTCGATATTAACAACGTGGTTTCTAATTCTCAATTAATTAGGAGAATAATATTGCGGTTGAATTAACTTTATTCGTCGGTAAATATGATTGATATTTGTTAGGAAATTTAATTAAATAATAAATAGCGATAGTCTTAATGTATATAACACTATATTTAGTTGCTTATTGGGAAAATGTTTAGTAAATAAATAAAATAAAAAATGAAATCCTTAATGAATTACGCAAAAAAGATAAATATATATATATATATATATATATATATATATATATATATATATATATATATATATATATATATATATATATATATGTGTGTGTATGTGTGTGTATATATAGTTGTGTATATATATATATATATATATATATATATATATGGGTGTGTGGATATGGATATGTATATATGTTTTTATTTTTACGTATATATATATTAGTGTGTATGTATGTTTGTGAGTATATAAATGTGTACGTATAAGCGTGGATGTGTGCGTGTGAGTGTGTCTCGGGGTGTGTGCATGTGATTAAGGAAGAGGAGACGGATATATCTAGTCGGTCCTTCCATAAGTTTTAGCAAAATTGATAAATATATTTATAAGTGTGTGTGTGTGTGTGTGTATGTGTGTATATATATATATATATATATATGTGTGTATGTATATATATATATGCATATATATGTGTATGTATAGATGTATATATATGTGTATGGGGATGTATGTGTGTATATTTATATATGTATATGTGTTTTTAATTTTACTTCTATATATAAGTGTGTATGTATGTTTGTGAGTATATAATGTGAAAGTATTAGCGTGGGTGAGTGTATGTATGAGTGGGTCTCGGTGTGTGTGCGTGTGGTTAAGGAAAAAGAGACGGTTGAGTCTAGTCGGTCCCGCCAAAAGTTTGAGCATGAATGAATTTCTATTACGTAGATAGATAGCTGACAAAGTTGTCATCTTGTGGAAAGGGGTTTCTGGTCTGAAGATTTTTGAAATGTAATTTGTCCGCTTGTTTTTTTCTTTTTCTTTCTTCTTTATGATTATGTATAGGCGGGTATAATCTTTGCTCACCAGTATATCTCTGAGGGGGAACCGAGAAGGTTCTGAAACGATTGTCGGATACTTAAACAATGTTTATTTATATATATATATATATATATATATATATATATATATATTTACAACAAGAGAGTAATCAACAAAAACAACAAACCGTGTTGGAATTCGCAATGAAGCTAGTGGTACTGCTTTTTATTAAACTCACTCAGAGTGCCCAGCCTTAGTAAAGGGGGCTATATAATATACTATTATAAATAAATATTAATCATTTATTACCTACATACATCGATTTTTCTTGCTTACGCAATCTTTAGTGCAGGAAGTATATTCCTGACGGTCGGTGGGCGCGAACTCTGATCACAAATCGCCACTGATTCGCAGTCAAGAAGGTTACCGGTTGGCTACCACTAATTAGCTTGAAGTTAAGAGTAATTTATCTTTGTAAATGTCAAGTCGGCAGGTATTTACAACAAGCAGCGAAAAGTAATCAACAACAACCACAAACCGTGTTGGATCTTGCAATAACGCTAGTGGCACTGCTTGTTATTAAACTCACTCATATATTTATTATCATCAATACATCCAAAAGACAATACTTATATTGATATTATGCTTGTGGCGGATAAATATTACGATCCGCAGACTATATTATGATATTTTGTATTATATTATCATTCTGTTTTAACATTGAGTGCCATCCCCCCATTATAATAGCCTCATGAAGACCACCATAATGATGCACTGCATACCCTTTCCAAGCGCCTCCGCATTAGTTACGTAAACTATCCAATTAAAACTTAATATTATCCACAAGCAATACTAAGAAAACACTTTTAATTGCTTCACATTCTACGATAGGTCACTCAAGTCGCTCGGGCGTACATCAAACGATATGCCTTAGAGACGTGCTAAACTTTTAGATTGATCCCGATTGATATACTTACTACAATGCTACCAAATATTCGATTTGACCTGTAGAATATAAGGAGATGCTTATATGCTTATCCTATTTCGGATTGATTATTTTATACTTCTGTTCCTCTGATGTTTTAGATATCGATGGAACACATTTACTAGAATGTAGATTTTTATTTATATAGATATATTGATAGAATAAACAGAGAACTGAGCTGATATTTACTACATATTTACAAGAGAAGGCAAACATCCAACAAAAGCAAAATGTACATTATCTCGCTCGGTCGTATGTCCCCCTTCTTTTGTTGAGTCACAACTTTTATTCTCGTATAACAGTTTACTTTAATGCCATCGCGGCCCGGACTGTGTTTTGTGTCGAGTCATATAGAACACTACACTAAGTGACTCACATAACTCATTTATTTTCCCCGAGTCAAACAGGACAATTCCTCTGAAAAAAAAAGAAGAAATGCCGCTAAGATGCTTTCCCCAACGTTCCTAACTAGTATTACGGATCTTTAAATTCACAACGTGGACGCAGAATTATAAACAAAGCATCTGCTAAGAACTGATCCGACACATTTTTGCGTCAAACCATCCACAGCATGAAAAGTCTTACAATTGTTCCGCAAACCAGGATTCTACCGAGAGACACATCCCCAACAGGAAAGTGTTACAATGGTTGCACACACCAAAATTCGACCTAGAAACAAATCCATGGCAGGAAAGTGTAACAATGGTGGCACTAACCAAGATTCTACCCCGAGACATATCCACAGTTGGAAAGTGTTACAACGGTGTAATAAACAAGGATTCGACCCAGAGACACATCAACAGCAGACGAGTGTTAAAATGGTGCTACAAACCAAGATTCGACCCAGAGACACATCCACATCAGGAAAGTGTTACAATGGTACCACGAACCAGAATTCGACCCATAGATACACGCATAGCACGAAGATGTGTCACATTACTATATCCGCTTATATATTTTATGGTTATGCTAATTAATTATACGGAAATCAGCTATCCGGTATTAATCTAATGATATTTAAACGTATTAAATGAAGAATACAAAGTATTCCATAAGGTTATTTAGTACTTTGCGAAATGTATATAATGGTTTATATTGCCTTGACTATATAGCATTTCAGAAGGCACTATAAAAAATAATAATATTAAGCGACGAGTTCTGGAAGAAAAATTATACCACGCTTTTTTTTAATTGTCACGTGATATCCTAGAACCGAACCTTCATTGTAAAAATGCGCCAGACAGGTTAGAAGGAATAATCACTTCTACTCGGCGAACAAGCCGTAACATAGTAATGTTTTTTGTTGCAACCCTCAACTTCTCGTGTTGATGTTTAACAGCCTAACATATTGCTTCAATTGCTTTAGTAGTAAGCTATCGAATAACTGTCTATAAACATACTAATGAAAGTATATTAATGTATTGATGCTGCAACATTGTGGGTAAGAAAGAAGATAACATTTTCTACAATTTCATGTTTTGTTTACGGTGTTGCTAGTAACGTGTTCGTAACAGGAAATATCAACGTAATTGTCGCTGGTTTATTCTCATTAACGTGCTTAACAACAGTCTATATATACTGGAGTCGAATGGAATCACTGAGTTAAGAGCATAGATGAATACAGTTTACGGACCTTAAAAATTGAGAATATCCTCTGATTAAAGAGGCAGCCGCAAAATAACGACGAAAAAAATATCTATTAACTTTTGCCTGGGTTATCCTCTGTAGATTTAACTTCGAACAAACAACGTAATCGGTAAAATACACGAAATACTTCCGTTTTCAGATTCTAAAACGAAATCCAGAATAATCGATTGGTCAGTTGGGATATATAAACTGAAGTTATTCGTTTAAGGAAGCACTTATCAGAATGGGAGACAGCTGCTTCACGAGACATATACCGCGAGGGAATTAAACGCACATTGGTAATCATTCAATATATATATATATATATATATATATATATATATATATATATATATATATATATATATATATATATATATATATATATGTAATCTCGGAAGTTTTTCAACCATGAAAAGTATATGGAAAAAAACACTTTCATCTCAAGTACTTCGGTGGAAAGTTACTTTTCTTGTAAGTCAATTTACTTTTTACAGTCACTATATTAGTTTGCTTCCAAGAATTTCCGCTAGTCTTAACATTATTTAATGTAATCATCAGTTGTTTACCATGCCAAACAGTTTCGGGAATTGAAAAACAATATATATATATATATATATATATATATATATATATATATAAACGGGGAGAGAAAAAGAGTCATCCACAGACAGATGTTTCGTCGTCTATGACTCATTAATGTGGCTAGACTTGGCAAGTCTATTAAAAACCCGAAACACCGTTATATGCGGATGTGATAGACAGTCAAATTATCTTATTCGTTGCGCCAAAAACTCTGGCACTATTAGTAGGAGACATTTTAGCAATATATATACTACCGGTACTCTTATAGAGAACACACCACGTTTCCGTGACTTAAAGTCGTCATCGTTCGCGCAGGTCTCGGAAGCGCCCGGGAGTTTACGAAACTGTTAACCAATCAGGTTGCACTGCCGTAGGGATTAGACAATTAGGTTGCTAGCAAGCAGGCGATAACTTTTGGAAGAAATTTATTTTTACGATCTGCAGTGCGTTGAATCTCCCGAAGGACTCATTGAGTTCTGTCAGCAACGGTCACTTCTAGCGAAACCTAACTCTAATCCTGAACCCTTAACCCTAAACCCTGACCCCAAACTTTACCCCCAAAGATGTTAAAAGATAAAAAATTGAAATAAAAAACTGAAAACAAAGCAACAAATTGGTTAAACACAGTGATTTCGTTGTTTGTGATATATAAAAAAAGATTTTATTTAAACCCATTTGATTAAAATTGTTCCTTTAACAAAAAATAAATAAACATCCAATTAATAACAGTTAGCCATGTTTTATTGGTTCCTTATTTTTATATATGTATTTTACTTTGATTTTCTTCGTCTGCAATTATCGTGCTCAATTAATCGTTTGGCAGTGTTCGCCTCTTTAACTCTCAGGCGTTTCTGAGACCTGACCGAACGTTTACAACGCAAAATCACGGAAACGCTGTGCGTTTTCTAAAAGAGTACCGTGCTTTCTTTGTTTACATATTTTTTCCTACTTTGTCGATTACCCGCGAATTGTATTCTTTGGAATGTGTTTCTCAGCTGATGATCATGTTTGTGTTATATTTTCACTTATCGACGCGTGTATAAACAATTATACCCAGGTTCTATCTGTCTACTGAGAAAAGCACTCGGACGCCGATGTTAATTAATAAAACAGGTTATAAAGAACGGTCACAAAAAATAAAGATACGGGCCACTGGCGTACGAGTAAGAATGAAAGAAACAGCCATATTGATATACGGATTGCTGGTCTCCGTACGTTACATTGGACACGCCCCCTACATATTTGGTAACGGCGCCCTTAAAACGTATTCTCTGTTTGAAGTGTCGCCCTAAAAAGAGACAGGAAACACTCAGCCGAAAGTCACGCTTTTTCGTTTACTTTCATATTTGGGGTAATCTCTGACCTTTAAGTGTCAATCAAAGTGTTTCATTCTCTTTGACGTTTAGTTAACAAGCAATAATGGTACTCTTATGGTTAGACAACATTTGTGGTAGGTTGCAGCAGTAAAATAGATACTGCGCAGTCTGATAACTAGACCAACTGTGTTTTACTGCGATATGATACATCGTATTGTTTCCGCTAGACACCTTGGTGTACTATCACGGGCTCCATTCGAGCACTTCGTTCTGAATATTAATAATAAAACAGTAACAAGAAAATAGAATCAATCAGGGCAATAAACCCTTACTTTATAATCCATACACATTTGATTTGCATTGATTTGCATTGTTATAGGTATGTGATGTGTTGTCGGTTTGATAGAGCATATAGCTTATACACATTCCGTTTGTTCATATTGCTAATACATCTTAAATCCGACTTGTGCATTTTTATATAAACCGGATGGCCAAATCAACTGTTTAATTGCCGGGGATTTTAAATATCAGATTTATTGTCTTTTTCAGTTGGGCATACAAAAATAATGTAAAATATTATTTAAGTTAATTATTTTTGATGTTGTTAAAACTCTATTTTAATACATATGTGGGCAAATAAGGGCAACAATGTTAGTATAGACAAGTAGAACAAATGTTTATGCTTTTTTTCTTTTTTATCTGTCCTGATGAAGTATTTTATAAACATATCTTAATAATTAACTTAATCGGTGTCGAATGTTTGGGAGTCGTATACTTAATAATGAATATGTCATTATTTTATTTCTTTCTATGTCGTTTTATATAAGCTCTTGTTGAACTAAAGTCCTATCCATAGAGCGGATTTAATACATGCTGTGTTCATTGTTATCTTACTGACGCGATTAACTTCACCTTCATGTATGTGTGTTTGAAGTGTGTTTCTTTGTCTACTTATGATACTGTCAACGTTGAAGCATTTGACTTTATTTATCTTTTTTAAATACGTTACGAAGGTGGGACCCGAAATCCCTTTCAAATTAGGCCATTTGGGCTTGCACACACTTAGCCCACCGACCCACCCACTGCTGAAAACACTCCTGGAAGTCTTCTTTTGGAATGGTGTTGATCTCCGCCGTCGCGTTAGATTCAGCAGGTTTTTGGGGAAGATGCGATGGGTTTAACACAAATTAAGGAGTGGTTCAACCGATTAAAAAAAAGCCGCACATTAGCGAAGGGTAACCCGCGTTCTGGCACGCCCCAAACTGTTCGCGGTACAGCTGTTGTTGAGAGGGTGCGAAAAAAGATATAATACGGAACGCGACGGCGGAGATGAACAACGACTCCATCTAATCTCCTGAAGGGAGAAAAGATCAATCTTTCTGTGAGCTACGGTCTCTACTACTTCTTCAGTTCCTTATCTCTTTGTACTAACATTTCGAGATGAAAGTCCAAACATATTCTGCGAGATTTTGCTGGACGACGATCTTGTCAGCCCACTTATGAGCATACCGTTAACGACACCGGCGGCGTCCTGTGCTATATTGATTGATTGCTGTCTATCATTATTTTATATGGAGCATGCTTTTACCGTTGAATGTTCTTCCTATCAACAGCCACAGTTGTAAGAGATTGATCTAAACTTTGTCGTTCCACGGACATAACCTACAAGGCAGTTGGTGCTTTCATGGTGTTTAGCCCGCCAGCTGAGAGGGTTTACCAGTGTATTGCGCTTGGAGCTACACATGAAATATTTAGGATATGCGTGAGGACCAGGCATGCCTACCTATCCAGATACTTACTGAATACAGCTGGTGAGTCTTGAAAGGATCTACCACTAACACATCGCTATAGCACCCACAATCAAAACATCTTTTGAACAAACACATAAAAGTAGTAATAATATATGGTCTCATATAGTATGTTTTGATAAGAATAATGGTCCTATGAGACTTTAAATATTCCTTTCTTATGAATAACTAAATATATAATAATGTTAGTTCAGGTAAGTGACACTCAAATATTTGATATTATTAATGTTTGCATTGCAGTAATGTTGGACTTCTAAAAATGAAAATGGAGTTGTTCCCGAGAAGGGCCACTGTAAATCCAAATACGGTATGTATATATATAAAAGGTTAGGGTTAGGGTTAGAGTTAGAGTAAGTCTGTGGTGTTATAGCCCCGTTTTCTAAATATGTAGCTGTAGGAATTGCATAGTATATACACATATGATGACTGCAACGTCTCGTCAGACGAGTGCCACTCCTTCGTTCAATGCCCGTTTATGGGTTCACAGATGACTCTTAAGTCCCGCCAACGAATTACGTATCCTTAGGCAGACCTGTCACTCATGTCGATCATTAGCCTGGGTCAATCTAGATGGCACGGAACTTGCTTCATTGTGGGCTCTCATGTGCCGTTTAAGGCCACCCGCTGATTGGCACACTTTAGGGCATCAAGAGCATGACAAGTTGTGACTCTCAGCTTGTTTCAGGGAAAGAAAATACTGTAGATATGACGCTTGGTGTGATTGACAATACCTGCCTTTCACAAAATAGTCCAGTCTCACTGCCTAACGGTGATACACATATATATGTAAATATCTCTCTCTATATATATATATATATATATATATATATATATACACACACCTACCAAACAGTATTCTATTTCTTTCTCTAATTGTGTTCTAGTTTCCTGTTCAAACATTGCCAATTATGACACGGACTAATTCACTTATAAAATAAGTTAATTTTATTGCATTGATTTTTTTACATAGTTTGTAACGAATATATGTTTAATTCCATCCTCAGACTGGTTACATTTCTACTTATATAAGTTATTTCGCATTTTCAAGGATGAAGGAAAAGATTACTCCACTTTCCATCATTCTATATTGAATAGTTTCTTTGAAATACAAACTCTTCTAACGGAACAGCATTTAGGTAAAACGTACGTTCCGTGTCTAAGGTATTATAGTATATAGATTAAAATTATGAACAGTAAACCCAGGATACACATGCATATGCTATTACTCTATACCGGGTTCCGCCGTTGCCCGAGTTAAATACAAAATAATAATTTTAGGCCTCAGTTCACTGAAACAACATTTTCTTGAATACAATGTTATCCACAGTTTCACTAAAGTAGCCGTTTTGCTGTAAGTAATTTACGTCATCAAAATATAGTACATCTATAAATAATGGATTGCAAATGCGAAAATAGGTCACAAATTTGAAGATAGCCGAAGTGTATTTGATTCAAAACAATTTATGTCGATAATACTAATAAGTTTTATGAAATGTGTGGCTAAAATTGTATCCATGTGTCAGTTGTTTTTTGCTACACGGACTTCCGTTAGTTTGTTTGTTTTACACGTGGACTTCCTGCAGGATCTAAATACACATACTATTTTAAAGCTAATGCATATGGATGTTCGTTCAAAATATATGTTTTCTGTTTACCAATCCATTTGTGACATATTCTTGTTAAGTCACTGTTTCAATGTAAGTAATTTACGTGATTAAAATCATATGTATCCATAAATAGTCTGAAATAGCTAGTGGCAACAGGACAAAATAATCTACATGGACAAAATAGGTTTCATGTAGATGTTGTTTTTGCAACACGGACTTTGGTTTATGTGTTTTCCACATAGATTCCATGTCGGAGGGAAGTAAACAAATTAAAATGATAATGAGTTGTCGAATGTAGAATATTGAAAAAAATCTGTGTTTCCCACCAAGCTCTTAAATGAAGAGAAGAAAGAAGATAAGTGTTTGTTCTAGCAGAAATATTGGGTACCGGTGCATTTTTGTACAAGAATAGAACTATTTTCTTCGGCGTGTTCCGGCCATCAACGTGAACATCGTGAAGATACCGAAACACTTGTTCTTTATAATTGTTAGTTTATTAACAAAAAAAGCATATTTTCTCGAAAAAAGAATCGAAAGTAAATTCAGCTTTCAACTTTCCTGTTACGCCAAAAAATATTTCATAGAATTTATTTGTAAAAAATAAGTAAATGATCGTAAAAAATAAACGTATTTTTCTTTCAGTATGTTTTGGTGTTGAAAGGTTGCCGTGTTTTGATTTTAACACCGGTTCGTTTTCATCCGGTTTTCTGTGGCTGTTTACATATGTCTGCGTCCGTAAAAATGGGGTTGTCTAGTTTAAAAACTGTACAGTTGTAATTAATGGTTAAAATAAAATATTTTAAAACTTAGTCGAAGACTTTTAATATAAAATTCAATATACGAAGACATTGTTATTGTATATCTTAGTGATGAAGTAAAACAAAAAGTCTGCTCTGTTCATGGGCAGGGAAGGTGAAATACTTCTCGTTTGAAGTAATGATCAAAGAAAAAATTGTAAGAAGATTATTTTAAAAGATTACCTCACTACTACTGAAGTATCTGATATTCCTGTCTATCGCGATAATGTGTAAATCGGTTTGGCGTTGTGTGATGTGAGCTGAAAAATAATTTAGGTAACTTCTAATGACGGTTAGGAATATATGACATTCTTTTCTAAATATCTGTGTTTAGCTCTTAGGTAGAATGTTTATCGGCGTAACTTGTTTAAAAGTTGAAATAGTAATGATATGTTTTAAATAAAGTAACTATCAGAATATCAACTCAGATAAGGAAAGAAGTCAATTCAAATAGAAATAAAGGGGAAAGAATAACGACGCAAGAATCCGTAGTCTTAATGAACAGTTTTTGTTTTTCAGAGATAAAATACATTGATACATTTGAACGCTCGTGATAATTCTTGATGAAGTCGTGTTTGTATCTTTTTAAACGATTAAAATGTAGCACACAGTGATTCTGGTTGCCGTGTTAGTTAACAAAAGTAGCAGGTGAAATGTAATGCTACGTTTTCTTTGAAAGGTTTTTTTGGGTAAGTCCAAATAGAATATAATAACTATGGACTGAAGATGAATTGAATGCATGATGTCTGAAACACTAATAAGTTCTTAAGGTAATTGGAGTGCGTAAGAAATGAGCATATGAAGTTAACTATTATTTTGCTATAATGTCTGAAGTTGCACGGGAAAAACGACTTTTTATGATATACACGATAAAACTATGGTTAAATCGTGGAATACTTAATGACTATCCCACTATGTGTCATCCCTGTATAGAGGGAACATGCAGTCATTGGTTAGTTAGCAGAGAAACACAATGCAGCATCAAATGCGATACGAGACAAAACTTAAATGGCAAAGTAAAATAAATGTGAAAAAGGAAGTGACTCATTACTTAGATTTATATCAACAGAATAACCAAGGCACAACAATGGTCCACAAGTTAAATAAAAGAAACACAACTCTCGAGAAAGACCACAAACAAATATACGTTGTGTATAACTTAGTTCGAACTATGAGTGTGTGTGACACCGACGCAGTCTGTCTAGACTCCCATAGTCGTTGCTAAAGTCGTCAGCTCATCTCATCGTTTTCTCAGTCCGATCCACTCTTTCGGGAGGTTCGATCCTAACTGCCCGGCTTCTCTCCGAAACACCAACTCGTCAACTCCTTGCCATAAACCTTACTGTCGTCAAACTGTCGTAAAACTTACCTACCTTATTGTAGTCAGATGTCGTAAAACACTGTCACTCCTAAATGTCGCCTGTCCTGAACAATGGAAATTGACCACTCCCGCAATTCTTTTGTCTTTGTCAAGTAGTCATTTCCTATCCCGTATTTTCTTTTGTCTTTGTCGATGAGTCACTTCCTATTCTCGCGACCTCCATTGTATCGCACACCTCCCATGCCCAACTTGTCACTTATTTCATAAATTACAAAACAAAAACCATATTACATAATTCAAAAAATAAAGTCATACATTCGTATTGCACAGGTTAAGAAACGTTTCTACATGACAAACAAACAAAAACCGACTGGGTGATCTCCGAACTGGAATCACAATGATGCATTTAACCCTCTCTCCAGCCCAAGGGTATTTGAGTACCCTAAAAAAAACATCAGCGAAGCAATTCCTTTTTGGACAGGCTCCTGTATACTGGTACATGCTTCCCATACCAGAGAGAGAAAATCAACATCGCCTCTCCATCGAGGTAGAGAAAAAACTGGAGGAATTTTAACTCACCTCAAACAGAAGGACTTTTGACACACCTTTTACCAAGAGGATTTTCCTATCACCTCTCATAACTTAAAAAACAACAAAGCAATTCCTTTTTGGACAGGCTCCTGTCCACTGGTACATACTTCCCATACCAGAGAGAGAAAATCAACCTCGCCTCTCCATCGCGGTAGAAAAAAAAACTGGAGGAATTTTAACTCACCTCCCACAGAAGGACTTTTGACACACCTTCTACCAAGAGGAGTTTCCAATCACCTCAGTCATTCCGCCATTTGGTTTTCACCCCTCCCCCTAAAAAATAAATCAGTAGGATTTTTTTAACCTCCTACCGAGAGGACTTGATCCACACCTCAACTCTTCTGGCCTTCCGCCATTTTTTTTACCAACAATAAAAACAACGTCTTTGTACAATTTTGCACGGACAAACATGAAACTGTGTCTCTTTGCAACAACAAATTCCTTTTTTTTTTTACATAAAAATACAATATCTCTACCGTTTTTATTTCCTTTTTTTTAACATATACAAAAACATTAAGCAAAACAAAAAAAAACCTAAAGAAAACATAACTAATATATAACACACATGGGTCCTTTTTTTCTGATTGTCTCTTTTTCTTTTTTTTTCAACACATAAACAATGTTAATCAAGAAAATCAGACCTATAGAATACAAATACAATTGTTACATGATACATATAAGTCTCTGTTCTTTTTTATTCTGATTGCCCCCCCCCCCTTTTTTAAGTGAGGGGGTCTCTCTCTCCCCTGACCGCACAAATCATCGGCTTACCTCCCTTATTTTTACGTTTACCATCACACGTATTATGGACCATCTTTGATCAGAAAATCACAACATTACACTCTCAGATTCCTGATTTATACCAGCCAACATCTATAAACATCACCAACTGAGTTAACTTCATACTAACCAATTACAAAATTTCTTACCAATGGAAATGCTTTTGTCTCTGTCCAGTAGTCATTTCCTATCCCGTATTTTCTTTTGTATCACACAGGTCAGTAAACCGCGTTTTGTTTCGTCTGACCAGGTGTGTGTCTGTGTCAAGTAGGTGTAATTAACGGCACACTAGACCAGATATCCAACCGCATTAACATATTCGTATTTCGAATAATGCCATTTTACTAATTATATTTTTAAAAGACTGGACTCACAATTCTCAAATATAGATCACTAAATATCATTCAGCACGATTTATATGGTACATGGCACTAGGACCATTTGCTAATTAATGCTTTTCCCAGGTGTGTCTTTGCAGAAAACACTATAAACAATATTCTGAAATGTTAACAGTATTTTTTTCTATTTAGAAAATAGATATTTG
>OY744538.1:31576917-31611917 GCA_963556195.1 Sepiola atlantica | reverse complement strand
TTTTACACTTTTATTGTCATTAATTTAGGGTATGACAACATATACACCAAACCATTTCATTATCACATAACTACAGTATAAATCTCTATGCATGAGTGGATGAAGTGTGTGAGGTGCACTGAGAAAAAATCCTACCAGTAAAATACATAGCACTGTTGTGCTCGCATACCCTTAATGACTATAAAAGTGTAAAATTTGGAAATGTCCTTGCTTTTTTACATTTAGTGTATATGACTTTTCATCTTAACCCTATTAAGGGCATATTGTTTCTGTATACTGGCATTTATCATGGAATGTCACTACTTTTGTAAAGGCTATGCCGCAATACAATGGTAATTTTAAAGTTTTTTTTAAATTTTCTGGAAAACTAAGGTATATGGTAAACTGAAATTAAAATGCCATCAACTAGACCCTAGAACCTTTATCTCTGCCAAAAATCAGCTGAATCCATCAAATAGTTGATGAGATACAGGGTGGCACATACGTACGTACGTACGTACACACAGATAACATAGAGGAAACAAGATCTGAAAACTGCAGTGTCAACACATCTACATCATTCAATATAAAGATATAAATTTATGTTCGTTAAACATGTGCAAACGATTAAAAATCTTACATACAATATTAAAAAGATTCGAAGAAAACATTTTACGGAAGCAATATATGAGTATGACTTGTTCACTTACGAAATGATTTCGAGTCATTCAAAATATTCGTAAATTACATAACCGAATCAAATGATTACTGATACATTATAATAATGTCGGTGGATTATTTATAATGTTGTATTGAACAATTATATGATAAAATAATGTTGTTCCAAAAATAAAATCTCAATAAAAATTAAAAAGTAAAAAATCAAAAAAATCCAAGGAAATTTTCTAAATAAACATTTTCAAAAAATATCTTACAAAAAGAGTATCCATTTACCCAGCCACCCCGAAAAAAAACTTATAATAACACTAGTTATAGGTGATGCTTAGATGTGTAATACTTATATACGCTCTAATTAGGGAACATATATTTAGACTAACCTAAACCGTCTTCATTATATATATATATATATATATATATATATATATATATATAATATCCAATTGTTCGAAAGTTAGAGGTCACAATATGTAATTTATTATTTAATAAATTTATGTAAAACTGGTGTAGCCGATTGTATTGTATATTAGTAGTGTTTAATTTCAATTCGTTCAGAATTTCTATATTTCTAACCGTAATTCTAATTAATAAATTACGATCGATGTGTGATCACAATCAGAAATAACGATTTTATCGCATAAAGAAAAGAAAACATTTATGCTGGCTTAACACAAGAATAGAAATTTCCGCAGGCATTGCAGCATCTCAGAAAAAGTGTGTGTGCACAGATAAGCGGACTGACCATAGAAATATTGTATAACGTTATCCATGTTGCTGAAAATAAGGTGCTGCTTTCAACGCGTGAAATAGGAAATTTTGTAAATATGTCATTTATCACAATTAAGCTTATTTCCCCGGGTTCTATATAGAAAAGGTGAAATATTAATTGTTTCTATTATTAAAATGTTATTGAGTGTGGTAAGCCTTAAATCACGTTATATATATATATATATATATATATATATATATATATATATATATATATATATATATATATATATATATATCATTACCCACAATTACACGCACGATGCTATGTGATTAAATTAATGATGATTGGTGAAATACTGAATCATATCTACAGACCGACCTCCTAAAAAAACCGTGCCTTATATATGTATATATATACATATATATATATATATATATATATATATATATATATATATATATATATATATATATATATATATATGTCATCCACAAACATGACGCTCCTTTATATCACAGATCTTTAGTGCGGCTAGACTAGCACTCATCATATACTGTGGATCAAATCTACAACTAGGTAGTTGATAGTGGGCAGTACAAACCACCTACCGACAGGATGGGTGCCGTTCGTAAATGATATATCATTATTTTAATATAAACATTGCCCGCTATTAGACAGTAATCCGTACAATTGGAGAGGAAGAAAGAAAATGATATACTGGATAATATAGTAGAAACAGCATCAATACGCGCGGATTATAAATATAAAATCGAGTACAATTATATTATTTACTTCTGATGAAAAAAATATAATCTTAAGTACGACTACGTTGAGTGTCCATTGCTTTGACCTATATGGGACAAAAAGAACGACTTAAACTCCAGAAATAGGTAAGAATTACAACTAGAAAGAAGTCGTAATCAATCTGAAAAAAGAAGTCTATTTGCTCGATAAATCAGCTTTCTAGAATGTGTGACTTGGATAAACTACACGCTCTTCGAACTTGTCTTGAATCAGCACGGAAGAAACGTTGACTATTAGCAGAATAAGTTTCCCAAAGAAGCATGCCAGATAAAACAGGACATTCTAAGGATCTTCAAAAGCAATATATTGAGTGTGTCAGCGGAGTCTCGACTGTCATGTTAGATCTGAATAGGTTGTCATGAGCATTCTCAGACTGGATTGCTACATGTGAAGAGAGGATCACTCACACGTTTTATACATATACACATATACTCCTGGAACAATTCCAGGCTTAAATTGGCGTAGTACAAAAATGAACAAACACAAAATTAAAACCTGATTGCAATGTGCAGAGTGACGTTGGCGGATCACATTAGATGGCGCATTTTTTAGTAAATACGAAACATACTTCCTTGGCTTCTGTAGTTGAATGGAAAGTTTGGGAGAGTATACACACAGAAACAGATCAAAAGTCAGAGTTAACAAGATATGTCTAGAAGAGATGGTGAAAAATGCAGAAAAAAGAAAACCCGGATATGATGTTGTTATAAAGTATATAGTTATACTTTCAGATCAATTAGCTAAACAAAGTTGTAAGAGAGTGTTGTGGGGACAATTAATGCATGATAGATCGAATTACATTACGAACACATTTATGCTACTGAAGGTTATAGTAAGTATTCTATTGTTATTATATGGGGACACATTGATAACATTTCATAGATTGCAACACGGAGACGACATAATTAGAGATGCAACAATTGAATCGGATGCAGTTATCCATAGTAATTATTTATATTCATATATTAGTTAGTTATTTATTGATTTTTTTTATTTGAAATCCAAATATTATGACTCATAATCGAACGTACCGAAAATCAATTGTAATAATTCATTTTAACCGATAATCAACATTTTTTTGTAGTATGTATGTTTGAACAAGATATTGTTCTAATGTTTCTGATTTGTATTTAGATGAGATTGCTATTATGTAGTATTTGGATTGTTCAACGACATTGGTTTGTTCGAGGAAAAAAAACATTCCTTCCACTATTCACTTATATGAAGCCATTGTCAAGATACACCTAAAGGAGTTCGGAGGTTACATCGACCGAAACGTTGTGAAAATAATACACAAGAGTAGAACAACTGCCCGACCAATCCAGATAATAAAAGATAGTGATCGTATTCTTATTTACACCATAATGTCCTGAAATATAATCAGCTAAACCTGCCTCGAACAAACAGCTGTTATCGCTAATAACATGACCAATAACATGGACGACAGACAGGTTCTGTGATCAGCATGACGACCAGGCGAATTACAGTTAACTCAGAGGTCGACACGTATCAGATTCATTGCACCTAACATTTTTCAATATTAAAGACTACATTAAATTAAAGCTCCTGCCGTTCGATGTGTTTAGGTCCGGCACAGGCGATCTTTCGTCGTTTATTTTTAGGAGGGAGAAGGACTGGCCTTGCCAATTGCAAAATAAGATATAGTAGTATAACTATTTATAAATCGCAGAAGTTTTAAGAAATAATCACAGAAAATATAATGTTGTTTTCGTAATATTCATGCAATTTCGAGTCACATAAGTAATACAAGGGTAGATAAGATAAACATATAAGCTTTTCAAATACGAAACGGAAAATGTCATCCATATGATAATATATTTGCTTTTCTAAAAACATATTTTTTCTCCTTGATAGATATTGCCTTTGCCTATTCTCCTGTCATCTTCTGGTCGAAATGGAAACCTGTGCATGTAGACCGATCAGATACACAAAACATTAATGTAAGAAAATTTATTCAGCCTTGAATAGAAAACAGACACGCACTTTTCAAGAGATACACTGAGGTAATTCAATTTCATTAGATATAGACATGCTCTTAGGTACAAGATAGACATAAACATCATCAACGATAATTTAATTCCACATTCCGAAAAGTCCTTGTCTCTGTGTGCGTTCTTTTATGATGTACCATGAAAATCTTTCTCAATAGAAGGAATTCAACATTCACTCTCCCTGTTTATATTCTGTGGAACAGCCTGCCAGAGGTTCCAAGTTTTAAATGGCATTGGAAAACACATTCCAACTGTTAATCGTGTGCATATAATCTAAATGTCGTTGTACATAGCTTGTTGGACTTAGCAATTTTTTGCGAATCAGTATTATTTGATTAGATAAACGATAACGAAATAGATATAAAGATATATAGATAGATAGACATATAGATAGATAGATATCGGTTGGTGCAAAAACAATCGCGTTTTCTCACATATGTTTTTTATATGTTTTCTGAACTAATTTATTGATAAATATAGCGTCGTTATAAATCATTTTAAAGCGCGTTTTCGCTCTATCGAATCGTATCATTCGTTTACATTTTTAATCACTACATTTATTGTTTTTGCAGACTTTTCGACAGCATCGGCAAAATTGAAATACGCACGATATTCTTGTTCCAGTTCAAACTAGGCCGAAAAGCTGCCGTGACAGCTCGTGACATAAATGATGTGTTTGGCCCAGGAACCACTAACGAATGTACGGCACAAAGGTGGTTCAAGAAATTTCGCAATGGTGACGAGCGCCTCGAAGATGACGACGGTCAAGGCCGGCCGACTGTGGTTGATAACGAAGATCTGAAAGCCTTAATTGAAGCTGATCCTCGCAAACCCACACGAGAAGTTGCTGATTAACTTGAGGTCGACCACTATACAGTCGTTCGCCATTTGAAGCAAATAGGGAAGTCAAAAAAGCTGGATAAATGGGTGCCGCACGAATTAGACGATAATCAAAAAAATCGTCGTTTTGAGGTGTCTTCTACGATCTTGCAGCGCAACAGAAACTGCCCATTTCTCACGCGAATTGTGACGTGTGATGAGAAGTACATCCTCTATTGTAATCAGCGACGTTCGGAACAGTTGTTGGATGCCGGCGAAGCTCCAAGACACTTTCCGAAGCCGAAGTTGCATCTAAACAAGATGATGGTCACTGTTTGGTGGTCTGCGACCGGTCTCATCCATCACAGTTTCTTGAATCCGGGCGAAACGATTACGGCGGAGGAGTACTGCCAACACATTGACGAAATGAAGCTCCAACTTATGCGCCCGAGATTGGTCAATATGCAGATACCAATTCTCCTGCATGAGAACGCTCGCCCGCATGTTGCACAACTGTCCTTGCAGAAACTGAACGAATTGGGCTACGAGACTCTGCCTCATACTCCATATTCACCGGACATCTCGCTCATCGATTACACTTTTTCAAGCATCTCGACCACTTCCTGCGCAAGAAATCCTTCAAAAGCCGCATGATTGCGAATCGGCCTTCAATGACTTCACTGCTTCCAGAACTCCGAATTGTTATAATAATGGAATAAGTAAAAATTTGCTAAAATGTGTAGATTCTAATGGTTATCATGTTGATTAATAAAGTTTGGTATAAAAGAAGTTATGGTATTTTGATGTTTACCGTAAAAAACCGCCATTGTTTTCGCACCAACCCAATAGATAGATGGATAGCTAGCTAGCTTGCTAGATAGATATATCGATAGATAGACATAATAAAGATAAACACGAATAATGAGGGAATGGAATCGAGAAATATATATATATATATATATATATATATATATATATATATATATATATATATATATATATATATATGTATATATATATATATGATTTTCATAAATAAATATTCAATTATATTTACTTACAGGCGAAGTCGTTTCGAGCTTATGCGCTCATCGGTTTAGGGGAGTGATAATTTTAGACGGTCACAAGGCGCGAACCAGTTCACAGAGTCAATTTGATTCCGCACGCTTCCGCTCTATCATCGAGGCGATAGGACATTATCACGTGATACGGAGAAATCAAGTTATATTTATGCAAAATATAGCGGGATATAAACATCAAGACAATCTAGATGACTCAACAAACTTAATGGAAGCCTTGCTGTGTAGCATGATATAATGCCAAGTTTTTAATATTTCCGAACAGTGCTCAACTTCAATTTTCTTAAAGGGCTTTTTATGATGATATATTTTATTAGTTAGTAGGCTTCCGTCTGTTGTGTCCGACCACGAATGCCACTTTGCAAATCTAGCTGGCTTGTTTCGGTATTCACAAAGTATAATCCGTAAACTGCCTCTCATCCGTGTTGCGCTTCGCCAAGATGAACTTGATGGACTGGAGTGTCCTTTCCAGTGCAAGTGCTGCCAGGGCCAAATAATAATAAATAGCAATGCAGATGCTGCCCAGTCAGCAGCATTCCCCTCTATTTTCCAGTAATTACAATTATTTCCAGTGATTGTAAAACATATGCGTTGCTTTGTGACGAGTTGATGTCAATAATATATATATTATATATATATATATATATATATATATATATATATATATATATATATATATATATATATATATATATATATGAAGGAGAGAGGAAAGGAATAGAGAAAGCAAAAGCCAAATCAAAATTCAATTCAAAAGTTCAAAGCAAGGTATATTCCGCAAAAAGGCAATTTATTCAATTTATATATATATATATATCTGAGACAACAACAAATAATCTGATTGGTTAACCAGCTAGCTGTGTATATAAAAACATCCGGCAAAAATAACTCCATGCATATTAGCCTGAAGATTTCCCCGGGGATGAAACGCGGGAGCCTCTATGTTGCTTTATTGCCATAAATATATTTTCATAGCTTACTACCTAGCTCTACTAACGTATCGAGCACTGTTGAAGTAAATACTGAAAATTGATATATCAAAAGTATACCTCCTTATAAAAGTGTATGTGGATACACGAAATACTAATATATATATATATATATATATATATATATATATATATATATATATGATGCACATTTACTGAAAATAAATATAAAGAGACCGAGGGTGTTAATTATTCCAATGGATAAACTCAGTGATATCAAAACTATGTATGTTGAGTCTAATCATATCGGGTCTATTTTATTTACTGTGGTAATAATATCAGTTTACAGAGTATAAATTCACAATTTACCCCTGGTAATGGTTAAATTAAGTGACATGTGTTTAACAAACTGCATACGATTTATTAAGAATGCGTATTGTGTTTCGGAATGTTTTACATTAGGAGTAATCATTTGTATTATTTATATTATTCGAATTACTGTTTCCATCTTAAATGTAATTCACATAGTTCTAGGATCCTTGAGGTCGCTAAGACACACATAAAAAAGACCGAAGATTACATCGGCCGAAACGTTGTGAGAATAACATCCAAGATGAGAACAGTAGTCCGAATAATTCGAATATGCTATCGCTATTGTGTTTCTACTTTATGTCTCTCAAAAAAAGAAGAAATTACGCTATAGATGCATTAAAAAGAACATGACGATAAGAAAATCAAAACAGAAAACAGAAGAAAAAGAAAATATATACACACAAAAGGGAATTCAGAAAGTGAAGCCTATCATGGTGTCACCAACAGCACAAGTGAAAAGAAGACCGACACAAAAATTGAATTAGCTGAAACAGGATTGGAAGACAAAATGGCATGACTCTGACAATCTTATCGTTCATTCTTTTGCGCTTGTCTCTATTTAGGTGTCTCTCCCATTCCTGTGGACACTTACTTGAAGAATCTGATGGAATGAATCTCGATAAAGTTTATGGATATCACCTGAAGGCAAATGATTATCTGCACTCAATGTGACACGTACTGGTAAACACCAATCCTTAAACAAGAGTTCAGTATACAATTAAAATGAACAGCGTTTTAAAGTGCCGTAAGTATATATGAAATACTTTATCAGTACATATAGCATCAAACAAAGAATACAGCTTAAAAGCTATCTTCACTTTGCTCACAGTTGTTAATAGTGAGAATCCCTCCTTCGAAAAATGTACAGATTGGATATGCTCAGCAGGACATCATACACCGATTGGATAATGAATCCACTATCGGTGAAATCTCTCATTTTCTCAATGCACCCTGCTTATCAAGACCGACCATTTTTTAATGTAGTGTTGAATTATGCATAAGGTAGGCTCTACTTTTTTTACTGTATGCATTGTTGATTTCGGACAGAATATGAAACCTAAGATTTTCTATACTTTTAACTATGGGCTGCAATAGAGCTTCATGCTTAAGCGTTTTACTGTCAGTCAAACTTGTCTTTAGTCGTTCATTTCCTGCCCGATTTCTCTGAATTTTATCTGCCGCCATTTTGTGATCTCTGAATTCGGCCTCATCCCTTACTCGTTACCTTAAATTCTTCTATGTGGCTACTGAAGGGAAGCTGCAAAGCTTTGCTGTTACCTTAGAGAACAATTATACGTAAGCAAATTTGTAACCATGCCATAGTTATCAGTAGAACATATAGTAGATACTTCATCATTAGCAGGTATACAGAAATTGATAAAACTTCATAGATGCTGATATGAAAACGAACTGCATGATTAAAGATGCAACAATGGGTATGGATGGAATGAAGTCCCCCCCTTTTTGTGTAGCGCACTCGTAAGGAAATCGCTAACTGCAACTAGCTTTTTAGGCATTGATCATTGAGTAAAACCAAGTCAAGCTCTCGAAACTTGACAATGTTTACATTGAAATTTAACTTACATTCAGCAGGTGTCGGATGATAGCGTCGGGGTTAGAGGCTCCAACTGTAAGCTCGACACTTGCTTGTCTAGCCGCACTGAAGAGATGTGATGCAGCGAAACAGTCTGAATGTGGATGTATACCGCATAATGACGCTGACACACCGATTCCCATGAGCAACGTTGAATCTGGCCAGTACTAAATGGGGGATCATTTGGGAAGACCAGGCGGTGTATCTGGCCTGGAGAGGATATGGGCACTACCAGGTTCTATCATGCCCACAAAAAAGTTAGAGTACCTGTCTGACTCCCCCAGGACGTCCCCGGACGTTATTAAAATGAATATACATATATATATATATATATATATATATATATATATATATATATGTATATATATGTATATATATATATATATATCCCCATGCGAAAATTCTTTAGCAAGCCTCACTCTCCTCAATGGTTCACCTCGGAATGTGCAGCTGCCATTTCTGAGAGACAACAAACATTCCGTAAATTCGGCCGCCATAAGTCAGCTGCTAATAGACATCAATTCATAGAGTCAAGAAATAATTGCAAGGCCGTTATAGGTGAAGCGAAGAGAAGGTATAATGAGTCAACACAAGAAAACACATCCAGTCACAGAAACTAGGTACTCGTGATTTCTGGAAAATCTACAATAGTGTAGTGAATAATGGTCAATCCACGATTCCCTCACAATCAAACCACAATGCTGTCGTTTGCACGGCCACTGATAAGGCTAGACTACTTGCCAACCGCTTCGCTTCTAACTCTACTTTGGACTCAGATAACCACACCCTCCCCAAATTCTCTTTGCTGATCGAATCCACACTTGATAACCTGGTCATCACCCCATCCCAGGTCAGAAACATCATAAACAACCTTGACACCTCCAAAGCGTGTGGGCTTGATCTTATACGTGTAATAGTAATAAAGAAATGCTCTGCTGAACTGGCCCCTGTCATCTCCAAACTCTACAATAAATGTCTAGCTGAATCTTGCTTCTCCGATAGCTGGAAAATTGCCCCTGTGGTACAAGTCTACAAGAATTCTGGGAATAGAACCGATCTTCAGAACTATCGCCCAATCAGTCTACTGCCGATCTTTGCGATAGTACGGCACTTAGTTAATGCTCAACTTCTTTCTGACCACCAGTATGAATTTAGACAAGCACGATCTACTGCAGACATCGTAACGGTCATCTCGGAACGAATGTATCATACACTCGACAAGGTAGGAGAAGCTAAGGCAGTAGCGCTTGATAGATCCAAGGCCTTTGACGAGGTATGGCATAAAGGGCTTCTCCTGAAAATACGCTCATACGGCATTACTGGGCAATTACTAAATATAATTAGATCCTTCCTAGACAAAAGAAAAATTCAGGTTGTCCTCGATGGCCGTTCATCTAAGCAACATGACATAAATGCTGGTGTACCCCAGGGATCTATGCTTGGACCCTTGTTGTTCCTGATCATATAAACGATCTCCCTGATGACATAGAGTCTGAGATTGGTTTATTTGCTAGTACCACCCTTTACTCTCGCCATGTTGGCAACACCGACGCGATCATATCCGAGGCAATGGCTGAATCTTTAGAAAATGACCTCCAGGCTGTGGTGGATTAGGGTCATAAATGGTTGGTAACTTTTAATGCCGCAAAGACAAAGCTCCTTTCCTTCAATAACTACAGGGAACCTTTTCAACCACCGATTGTCATGGCAAATAGCACCCTACCTGAGAGTTCATAATTCAAACTCCTCGGCCTGACCTTCACAGGTAACATGAGTTGGAACAAATACATTGAAGACATTGCCAAGGCTGCCGCAAATAAGGTTGGCTCCCTCTATCGTGCTAGTAAACTCCTCACACCTGACATAATACTTTATCTCTATAAAGCCACCATCCGCCCATGCATGGAGTATTGTTGTCACATCTGGGCTGGTGCATCATCTACTAGTCTCTCCCTTCTTGACAAGGTCCAAAAAAGAATCGCCAACCTAATAGGACCCTCACTGTCAACCAAGCTTCAGCCTCTGTCCCATCGCCGCAATGTAGCATCCTTATGCTTGTTTTACAAATACTTCACTGGATTATGCTCCGATGAGTTGGCTACTCTGGTGCCCTCTCGACGTAAATTCACTAGACCAAATCGACAATCAACTAAATCTCATTCAGTCACTGTGGAGGTCCCCAGATGTCGGAGAGCCTTCTACTCAAATAGCTTCCTTCCTCGTACTGCTGGCCTCTGGAACTCTCTCCCTGCCCCCTGTTTCATCGACAGAACAGACATGCAGAAATGTAAAACTTATGTAAACAGACATCTCGCTGCGCAGATCCCAAGTTAGGTTGAACTTCGTTCCTTCTCCCCTGTTCCTTTCTCAGTAGCCCCTTACGTCTACAGTGGCGGCCTGCCTTGTTTGGAGTGAACTATGTTAAAAAAATTTAAAAAATAATAACATATATATATATATATATATATATATATATATTAAGTGTAAGAACTATGGATTTTTTAAATTTAAATGCAAAGTATTATGACGCATTTTGAAGCATAATTATTTCAAATATGTTATATTATTAGTTGGATTATTCAGAGTAATATTCTCATCTTCGAAGGTATTCTCACAAGGTGACGGCCGATGTTACCGCCGACCTTCTCAAAGTGTATTATATCGAACTTATAAATCCGTGCGGAATTCCGACTAAACTTTTTATTTAATTAACGTGATTGAATTTTTTTCGTTTACTCGGCCATGGCTGCCTTATGAAATTCACATATTATTTGCATCGCCTGTACCGTGGATTGCACTTTCGTTACGTAGGGATTGAGTGCAATGAAGAATCGGTTCTAAATTAGAGTTTTGCTGTGGTTAGGGTGAAACGTTAAGTACATACGATACTAAGAATATCATAAAAATTACTTCATACTTCTACCAGGACATGGTTGGCGGCAAACAGAACAATTTACCGCGATGCATTTTATAAAGTGTTCAGTTCGGACTGTGGTACATATTTTTGAGTTCGATATAAGTATTCTCAATATCGACAAATCACACTTTACGAAAGTGGGATGTTACTGCGGTAGAAACGCTGTGAAAATAACTTTCAAGATGAGAACAATAATCCGTGAAATCAAAATAGTCTAAATCACACAAATTACTAATCCTTATCAAATAAAATAACGAAAGAAGATGATTTATTCTAATTAAGATGTCTGAAAGAGATGGTATATCAACAAATTAGGGAATCGAAATTTCTGTTTAGAAATAATCACAAATTAGTTATATTATTTTCGGAAACGTTCTAAAGAAATCAGCTCATGTAAGTCATACGTGCTATCTGGAGGAATTTGGTTCACAAACATGTGGCGAAGCTCTCGGGAATATGTAACAAGTTAAGTCCAATTAGTGAAGATTTAAACTCATTGCATAGACGGGTAAACAACGAGATTATGTATATGTGTGATAAGGGATAACGTCGTGGGCTTTACAAAGTGATACACCGAGTTTGAATCCTATCGGATTCATTTTGTTGTAAATACGTACTAATAACGCCGAGAAAAGTATAAACTCACATTCAACTAAAAAGTGTATTGTGTGTAACCAATTGTATACAATGTATTCTT
Organism: Sepiola atlantica; assembly: GCA_963556195.1. Classification (NCBI taxonomy): domain Eukaryota; kingdom Metazoa; phylum Mollusca; class Cephalopoda; order Sepiida; family Sepiolidae; genus Sepiola; species Sepiola atlantica. Next base: position 31,599,325 of record OY744538.1, on the reverse strand, counting down.
GACATATGTATCGTGTTTCGACATTACGTGTCCCAAACAACAACAAAAACGAAAGGTAGAGCCTAGAACTATGGATGTATAAAAAATAAGAAATATTCAGTAAAATCAATGTAGAAAATAGAAGAAAATAAAAATGCATAAAAACAATGGGGACTCAGAAAAAAGAAGTAAATAATGGTGTTACTAACAGGAAAAGAAAAGTGAAAGGAAGACCCACGCGAAATTGAATTTACAGCTAGAGGATTGAACAGAAAATGTCACGTGTCTAGCAATTTTATCGTTTGATTGTTGAAGCCCAATTCTCTCGTCTCTTTCTCTTTTTAGGTGTCTATCTCATCCGTGTGGACACTGATTTAGGGTATCTCATCAGGCGAATTTCGATCTTTCTTCGTGTATAAAAGTTAAGCTAATCACCTCGAGGCAAGTGACCAGGCACGCTCAATTTGACACTGACTGAGAAAATCACAAGTCATGTAACAACACTTCAGCATTTAGAAAATGAACAATATTTTGAATTGCCGTTAATTCATATGTAATTATGTATAATAACAAAAAAACAAATAGCAAAAAAGAAATCCGATTGAAACACTTAAGGCACATGTCATTATTCATACACCCCGTGATAAAAGTCGGCTTACCTAATACATTATAGTTATAAAATAAACAATCTAGTATTTCTCATGAATCAGTTACAAATTGTGTATACGCGTAATGTGTTGCATTATCTGTTCTTTCGGGGAACCCAGTAAGATCCAACAAGTATGAAAAAGAACAGAACGTACATGGAAAAGCTTTGGTTTTATTTATTTCTCCATAACTGGGTGGTTTACGCCGGCTACGCACAAACATATAAAAAAATTGACATACTATTGTCTCATGAAAGTCTTTTTCTTGCTGAGGTCACAGACTTGGTTTCCGCTAGAAACTCGTTCATATATACATCCGATTGGAAAGCAATTTTCTCTGCATTGTCTATCCGAGCGTGAACCGAAGAAATTGTTTCACAATCACTTCCAATTGTCTGTTTGATGAAATACAAGTCAGGGGATTCCTTCATAGTACCAACTTGCTTATCAGTCGCGTTTTAAGTCACCAAACACGAAAGCCTACAACAGCAAGACGGTCTTGGGTACCATAGCTAATAGAATTATATCGGTGTCATAAACATCAGTACACTCCCAGTCTTCCGGTACTTCGATACTGCGATCACCAAGTGCTCCGGTTCGTCGTGTTTCTGAAACCGCCGCCTTTCAAGTCTCGCTTGCACTGCGGAACCTTCTCCTTTTTAAAATTCATCAAGTCGCTTTGTTTCTTTCTCGACGTCCTACCCACAATGGACTCGTCTACGATTAATTTTTGGCACTCTTCATTATATTACAAATGTATTTCTTGCGAAACTGTTGCAAATGCCCTTTTTTTATATACGAATATAATATCATTTATGTGATATAATTGAATAGCTCATTGTTTAAACAAATATTGATTTAAAGTTGTTAATTAATGAAGGAACAATCTATAAACTCTAGAGTAAGGGGAGATAAACAGTTACTTACGAAGAACATCATATTTTATTTGTGGCAAAAATGTAAATTGTTTCAAGAGTTAGAATCATTTGTTCGCTGACCTCTACCCAGACACAAGCATATGTAAATAACCTTTGTTGCACAGAACTCAAAGCAACAAAATGAGTGGTTCACTCACTTATTCTTGTATACTCATCTATGTCTGGACCAAGTAGGACTTGTTGCTAGATATTTATATATATATATATTAGATTATATTGCCTAAAAATACCATGTGGCATATGCACACACAACACAGGTTGAAATTGTCAGACTGGCATAGATTTAAATAAAACTTAACAAACGTGTAGAAGATGAGTCACCAGACACGGGAGTCAACGGTACAAAATAGGCGTTGCCACACTATACCTCGCCAACTTCAAAATTGGCAAATTGTTATCAGTGTATATATAGAAAAGACCTGTCCCTGTCTAAGTCGAATATTTTCTTTTAATATAAAACAATTGAACATTGATAATCTAATATTTACAATTTGAAATTGTGTGCAATTATTAAGTATAGAAAAAAACAACAGATTAAGGTGTACTTATTTTGATAATTGTTCTACTATTTTGATCTTGATTATTATTTTTACAATATTTCGGCTAACTAATCCCCCGTCGTTTTTAGGTGCATCTTTTTGAACTTTTGGATTTTCATGTAAAACTTTAACTCAATAGGAAATTCGGAACTAAATACCTTCATTAATCCACCTGGAGAGATTGTTCTTGTGTTGTCACCTATTACTTGATTGAAGTGTTTATCATTGTGTTTTTTATTATTATTATCGCCTTAAGTAGAGATAAAAGGTTTAAATTCTAGAAGATTGTAACATTGAACTGATTACTAATTACGGTTTTAATCATTGTGGCACAGGTGTATATGGACGGTCTTGAATATTCAATATTCGCGACAGGCGTTTCCTATTGCTTTTATATTTGAGTAAATATAAATCCAGTAAAATAACAAATTATATTCGTAGGTTTAATTGACTTGCTCTCTGTTACTTATTTCCATGAGTCAATGGGTGTCCAGCACTTTGTTTTACAGGGGTGTTGGTGCTCTACACTTTTAAATGGGTCGAATTAGCAAAAGTGACCTACTCTGACACGTGAACACTAAAATAATTATTCCGCTCTATTTTGTTAGTTGTGGCCATTTTAGATTTATTTTTAGTTGCCGTGTTTGTATTTATTTTTTTAAATTTTTAATAGTTATCCTTAAATAATGTTTATTCGGCTTTTACAGTTAGTTTAGTTTTTGCTTCATTACAATCAAACATTTCTAGTTTCTCGTCAAAGTTTAATCTACACGTAGTTTAAATATCTGCATGTCTTAGCTCATCGTATAATCATTCATAAATGCCCACTTTTTTATAATTACAGTAACTTGTTGATTATAATGCACTAAACTCTACCTACTGTAATAAAAGTTATTTTGTTCTCATTATATATTTTTTAACAATTGTATGGCGGTTTCTATCATGTAGTATATTTGTAATTCGAATTTTCATGTGTAAATAATGTTGCTTGGTCAATCAGTTATTCGTAAAATACAATGTGTACGAATTTTCAATTTAAAGTTATCTTTGAAAAATATTAATTTTCTTATTTTGATTTGAAGATTTATTATCTCTTTAATTATTATTATTATTGGTTTCATAATCATTTAATTTATATTTTTTAATTCAATACTCAAATAAAAGTAAATATTGAAAGGTTAATTACAATCGTGTAATATGAAGTTATTATGAGGATCGGCACAATAAGTTTGTCTTCATATATGCGAAAATACACAGACTACAAGAAAAAAAGACACGCAGAGATATACATGCATGTCGTATACGTAGCCATTATATACCCACACACACACATATATATATATACACATATATATAGATATAAATATATATATTGATATACATATATATAAATATATAAATATATAAATATATATATATATAAATATATATATACATATATAACTATATATAAATATATATATATATAAATATATATATATATAAATATATATATAAATATATATAAATATATATATATATATATAAATATATATATGCATTTTATATATATAAATATATATAAATATATATATATAAATATATATATAAAGATATACATGAATATATATATAAAGATATACATATATATATATATATTTATATATATAATATATATATATAATTATACATATATATAAATATATATATATATAAATATATATATAAGCATATATATATAAATATATATATAAATATATATATATATTTATATATATATGTATAATTATATATATATAAAGACTATGTATATATATATATTTATATACATATATATATATATGCATATATATATATATATATATATATATATATATGTTGCGTGTATATGTGTATATAATATATACATTTTAGAAATACGTACACGAATAGTTTCCATCCGGTTTATTTTTCTTTCCACAACTACATATACATTTTCATCACGTTTGATGTAATGAGAAAAGCTTTTGATGATGAAATAATAACATAACCTAAGCACTCAATATGATTTTATTTGATTGTGTTATCTTAGTTAATGCTCTTTTCTAGTGTTTACTGTATTCTATCTGATGTTTTCCAAACTTTATCTCTCATATATATATATATATATATATATATATATATTATATAATATATATATATATATATATATATATATATATATATATTAATATATATATATATTTTATATTATATTTGCATTCTTATGTTCAAAGAAAAACCGATCCATAGCCATACCTTGAATATGCTTTGAAATTTCTACATCGTAAATCACTAGTAACAAACTTTACCTCTGTACTTTCAATATTCGGGAATATCTGTAATTCATATTCGCTCCACCGACAGACAAACACGATTTTTTTTAATATGTTTGTTTCTGTATGTTTCTATTTCATTTCAATAGAATTATGATTGCCTACGTGCCTTTTGTAGTAGAAATTAAGGAGAATATGTAATATTTTTCTCTGCTCATAAGAAAATTATTCATTCATTATTAACAGGATAAATGGATAGAAAAATGAAAAACTGAGCTCCCGACAAAAGTTAGGGCAAGTATGAAAATAACTCACAGTAAAAATTGTGACAAAATCCAGCACAGCCCCACCCACCAAAAAAGACAGACACACTTCAAAACTCTAGTACGATACGTTAAGCTGTCATCTATGAATATATATATGTATATCGAGGCAGCATTTTTTCCTTAAGACACGTATTATTATAAATAACCGACAATTTTTGTCTGGTTATTTTAGTATTGATCCCTTCAATTTTCCGGATTAAAATCTTAATCTCGGAAGAAAATTGGCTGATGAAACTGCCGTAATGTACATGTTGGTCCAGAGTACTTTCTGACCCGTCTGGGGCATCGTCAGTGTTAAAATTCATCTTGTTAATAGCAGTTTTTTTTTGTTTTAATGAGTAAAGCTTCTAGTATGTTGAGTTTTTGTGTGTTAGTGTTATGTTCTAACACTAGTACTAATATACTTAAATGCTTATAATACCTAATGAATATAGTTTCATTTTAAAATTTTCCCGCCATAATTAATAATAAATTACACTCCAGGTCTTTACCTGTTTGTCATTATTCCACTGACGATGTGCCCAGACGGGTCAGAAAGTACTCTGGACCAACATGTACATTACGACAGTTTCATCAGCCAATTTTCTTACGAGATTAAGATTTTAATCCGGAAAATTGAAGGGACCAATACTAAAATAACAAGACAAAAATTGTCGGTTATTTTTAATAATACGTGTCTTAAGGAATATATATATATATATATATATATATATATATATATATATATATATATATATATATATAGAGTAAGTTATGAAAATATATTTATGGCAATCAAGCTACACAGAGGCTTCCGCGTTTCATCCCCGGAAGGAAACTTTGGGCTAAAATGCATTTTAGCCTGAAGATTCCCCCCGGGGATGAAACGCGGGAGCCTCTGTGTAGCTGGATTGTCATAAATATATTTTCATAAGTTTCTACCTAGCTCTACTTTCGTATCGAGCATTGTTTGAAGTAAATACTGAAAATTAATACATAAAATATTATATCTCCTTATAAAATATTATGTGGATACATGAAATACTAATATATATATATATATATATATATATATATATATATATATATATATATATATATATATATATATATATAGTAATCCAGGTAGGGTAAAAATCCACAGGGTAGAAATCCAAAGGGAATCAAACCAAGCTTATAAAAGAGTGCTCAATAAAGATATAGAGCTGTATTGCGAATGCTTTTATTAAAACATGTACAAGGTCTGCTACACTGGCATGTCGATGTTATCCATCTACAGCTCTCAAGAGCTGAGGTCTCATCAGGCAGAGAATTATTTTATGATCCAACCTGGTCGCTTAATTTCAGGAAGAATGAAGTCAAGCAAAGAAGAAGAGGAGAAAGAAATAAAAGTCATGTGACCGATTTTAAAATATGATTACCGTTAGAAATTAATATTTTAATTTTTTTATTTTTATATCCAACGCTGAGCTAGGGTTGAAAAGGGGGGGGGCGAGGAAAAGAAAAAAGAGAAAAAAAGGAAAAGGACGAAAAATATATTTGCCGTTAGAAAAGTTTAATTTACAGCTATTTATATTTTTATTTTTATTTTTATCCAACTCTTAGCTAGAATAAGGAAGGAAAAGGAAAAGAAAAATAAAGGGAAAAGGGAGATGGGTAGAGGGAGGTTAGGGGTGGATGTCCATAGCCATTTAGGATTTGTTGCGGGCTGAAACGATCTTTAATAAACACAAAGAATTCTATAATAAAGCACTAAAAACACCGGGTACAAGAATTACAAATTAAATTCACTAAACATACAACGACTATTAATAAAAACAATAAAGCAAGAAACAGGAATATAATATGGTTTACACCCTCTCCAATCAAGCAGTTGAAACTAAACTTGGTAAAATATTGTTAAACCTCATAAACACATATTTCCCAACAAACAATATCTTACATAAAATATTCAACAAAAATACACTTAAACTAAGTTACAGTTGCAGTTAAAACTTAGAAATGATAATAAACAAACACAATAACAAAATCCTAAACAACAAACTAAACCATGAATTAGATAATAATAAAACAACTAAAGTAAAGTCCTGTAACTGCATCAATAAAAATGAATGCCCCTTGCAACAAAACTGTTTAATAACAAAAACTATTTACCAAGCAACAATCTCAACTAAGGAAACTCCAGAAATAAAAAAATACTACATAGGTAATACTTTCAAAGAAAGATACACCGGCCATAAATGTTCATTTAACAACCCAAGCTACCAAAACAGAACATCACTCTCAAATTACCTCTGGGAACTAACTAATAAAAATAAATCACCAACTGTAATCTAGAACACTATCACAAAAACTAGCACCTGTAGCTCCTTAAACTCACCATGCTATTTATGCCTCGGCGAAAAACTTGATGTAATTAAATTCACCGACAGAGGAAAGCTTTTAAACAAAAAACAGGAAACATCGATCAACTGTAGGCATAACAGATCACATCTCCTTAGTAATTTGTACAACACCCCCTAAATAATACCATTAAAACAAAAAACCCAATACCCAACAACCCCGCTAAAATTAACACTCATAAACACCTTCAAATCAAATAACTTTAACCCTCAACTACAAATACAATACAATTACCCCCCTTTTGAATAAATACTATAACACGTACAAGTAGAATTTTTTAGAGATACATGTATAGGTGATTTTTGTGGACATATGTATATGCATATGTATGAGAATATAAAATTTATAACTATTTATGTGTGTATGTGTACGCTTATGTACTTGTGTGTATACGTATACATATGTGCACATACATTTGTATCTGTGTGTTCGTGTATATGTGTATGGGTATGGGTGCATGTATGAATGTCTATGTATATATGTGCATATATGTATTTATATGTATGGACACGTACGTGTATGCGTTCAATATCCAGCTCACAAAATCCCACAAAAGTAAACCACATATTGCCAAAATCAATTTTTAAATAATTATATACTGATCACTTTAATCACAATTACTGGCCCCCACCATTTCTAATCCCCCCGCTTCATAGACCATAACTTGCGTTAACAACTTTAACTAGAACAACTTACCGCTAATATTATAACAGGGTTTAACCCCACCACTAGTAATAGGATTACAGCGAATAATAAAATTTATCTATACCACTTAAATTTATCCATATATGACTTTCATTAAAAACAAAAGAAATTACCAATATGTTTTATTAATCCATCACTAACTATTACTGATAATCGAAATACATTTATGTATACTCCAAAATAATTAAAACTAAATATAATAGTATAATCCATCAATATCAATGTCATAAGATTATATACGATCCTTACCAAGAATAATTCCCAATATATTTTAACTCTAGAACTAAATCTACTAATATTACTGCGACTAATCCATATATGAATCTTACTAAAAATAAAAGATAATTACCACTATGTTTTATTAATTCACTGATAAATACTATTTAAAATACATTTAACTATCCATCAAAATAATTGAAATTAAATGCCAATTGATCAACATATAACAGCATAATTTATTAATATTAAGGTCATAAATCCATCACTAATAATAAATTAAACTAAAATATCCTCGTAAGCTTTTTTTCATGTAATTGTTATATGTCTGCATTGAAATAAATTGAGACAATGCCATACAGGAAGCAGACACGATAACTTTCTTAAACGGCCACAAACATACAATCTTGACACCTCCCCTCCTTCTCTTTCTTTATCTTCTCTTTCTCTCTTGTTTCATCTCCCCGATCCCCTTTTTATCCAGCCCAGCGCTGGATAAAAATAAATATGAATTCAACTCGAATCTTACATTAACCATTCTCAGTCCGCAACAAATCCTAAATAGCTATAGACGTCCACCCCTAACATCCCACTACCCCTATCCCCTTTCCCTTTCTTTTTCTTTTCCTTCAAACCCCCCTATCCTAGCTTAGAGTTGGATAAAAATAAAAGTAAAAATATAAATAGCTGTAAATTAAACTTTTCTAACGGCAAATATATTTTACTTCCTTTTCTTTTCTTCTCTTTTTCTTTTCCTCGCCCCCCTTTTCTACCCCAGCTCAGCGTTTGATATAAAAATAAAAAAAATGAAAATATTAATTTCTAACGGTAATCATATTTTAAAATCGGTCACATGACTTTTATTTCTTTCTCCTCTTCTTCTTTGCTTGACTTCATTCTTCCTGTAATTCAGCGACCAGGTTGGATCATAAAAAATTCTCTGCCTGATGAGACCTCAGCTCTTGCGAGCTGTAGATCGATAACATCGACATGCCAGTGCAGCAGACCTCGTACATGTTTGAATCAAAGCATTCACTATATATATATATATATATATATTATATATATATAATATATATATATGATAATTTTATTTACACAGACATGTACAAAATCTGCGACACTGGCATGTCAATGTTATCGATCAACAGTTACTATAAACTGAGATCTCATCAGGCAGAGTTAGAATCCGATCTTACCTCAGATCATATTTGGAGAGAATGAAGTGGAGGGATAGAGAAAGAGAAGAAGAAGGAAAGAAATTTAAACATTCAAAAATTAAAGCCGTTTAAAAATTAAAATTAAAAATAAAAATCTATTTAGTTATATTTGAAATGTTAAATTTCTTTCCTTCTTCTTCTTTCTCTTCCCTCCACTTCATTCTCTCCAAATATGATCTGAGGTTAAGATCGGATTCTAACTCTGCCTGATGAGATCTCAGTTTATAGTAACTGTTGATCGATAACATCGACATGCCAGTGTCGCAGATTTTGTACATGTCTGTGTAAATAAAATTATCATATATAAAGCTCTATTCTGATATTGAGCACTTTTTATAAACCCGGTTAAAATTCTCTGGATTACCACCCTGTGGATATTTTTCACCTGGATTATTACCATTATTATATATACTAGCAAATATATGCTCCCTCCGGTCGCATATTTTTGCTAGGCTGCCGCATTAGAAATGAAGGCTCACGCATAAGCCAATGGAGCCCCAGTCATATTTCTGTGGTGGTTAGACATTGATTTTCTGTGTTTATGACAAAGAATATTTTTAGTTGAAAATAAAGAAAAAAAAAATTCGACCCTACCCCGATTTTTGTTGTACCCTCGCCCATAAATAGAAAGACTTGTAGTTTATAAAGAAAGAAAAACAATTTTTGTACCCCCCCTCAATTTTTTTATATTACCAGTCATTGAAATATTTTTTTGACCGCCTTCCCCCAATTGTTTTATCTTCCCCCCCCCCTATACATGTAAATATTTTTAATTAAAAAGGAAAAAAAACAAACCTAACCCTAACTGTAACGACGGGGTCAAAGTTAGCGTGGGTCCTAAAATGAAAAGGCACCAAAAAATCAAATACAGTGAACGCGCGCGCGTGTGTGCGTGTACGTGTGTGTGTACCTTTTTTTAATTAAACAATTTGTGTACCTTTTTTTAATTAAACAATTTGATTCTACAATCAGTTGTATAGTTTTCCAGTACAATGTGTTAGTTTATTTTGTTGACATTAAAGAAAAAAAATCACATCTTTTTTTTAATAAATAAAACATGGAATCATAAATTCTGTTGAGGTCGTGAAAAAATGATAATATTGGATATGAAAGTATTAAGAAATCAAATACAGTAAACACGAAAAAAATTTTAATTCTCGGAAAGAAAAAAGTTTACCTGAACTGTGTGTGGGTGTGTGGGTGCGCACGCGCGTTTTTATATAGTAATTTTTAAATCAATTATTATTTTAATTAAACAATTTGATTTAATAAATTTGTGTTTTAAAACATAATGGCTAAGAATAAACAAACTTAGGACGGTTTTAAAAATGGAAAACTGAGCACGGTGTTTGCCAGCGTTGTTGTTTACATGTTTAACGTGCCAGATTAACGTCGGCTGCTTAATCAGATCGCCATATTTAATTACCGGAGGGAGGGAGGGCATACTGATTCAACAGCCAATCGGCTGCTCAATCAGATCGCCATATTAAATTACCCGAGGGAGGGAGGGCACTACTGATTAAACAGCCAATCGGCTGCTTAATCAGATCGCCATATTTAATTACCGGAGGGAGGGAGGACACCACTGATTAAACAGCCAATCGGCTGCTTAATCAGATAGCCATATTTAATTACCGGAGGGAGGGAGGACACCACTGATTAAACAGCCAATCGGCTGCTTAATCAGATCGCCATATTTAATTACCGGAGGGAGGGAGGGCACTACTGATTAAACAGCCAATCGGCTGCTTAATCAGATCGCCATATTAAATTACCGGAGGGAGGGAGGGCACCACTGATTAAATAGCCAATCGGCTGCTTAATCAGATCGTCATATTTAATTACCGGAGGGAGGGAGGGCACTACTGATTAAACAGCCAATCGGCTGCTTAATCAGATCGCCATATTTAATTACCGGTTGGAGGGAGGACACCACTGATTAAACAGCCAATCGGCTGCTTAATCAGATCGCCATATTTAATTACCGGAGGGAGGGAGGGCACTACTTATTTAAAAAGCCAATCGGCTGCTTAATCAGATCGCCATATTTAATTACCGGAGGGAGGGAGGACACCACTGATTAAACAGCCAATCGGCTGCTTAATCAGATCGCCATATTTAATTACCGGAGGGAGGGAAGGGCACTACTGATTAAACAGCCAATCGGCTGCTTAATCAGATCGCCATATTTAATTACCGGAGGGAGGGAGGACACCACTGATTAAACAGCCAATCGGCTGCTTAATCAGATAGCCATATTCAATTACCGGAGGGAGGGAGGGCACCACTGATTAAACAGCCAATGACTTCGCAATTTTAACAGTACTCGAGTTGAAATGGTTTAGAAACCACGCCGGTTATGATGAAAATGGCTTTAATTAATTGAATGAATAATGTTTATTAATATAACCTTATCGGAAAATATTGTAAATACATATGTAAATTTGATAATAGCAGTTATAAGTGTATATTTGTAAATATTAATTTAATTGAAGGTTTAAAGGAATGACTTATGTAAATGGCAAATCCCATCTGGTGTCTAAGCGACTTTTAGTGACAGTATATAAAGAATTTCAAAAAGATTAATTTCAGTAAAATAGTCATACTTCAGTTTCGGCTTCACACCGACAGACCGACAGATACATAAACTCCATTATTAATAGATATATATATATATATATATATATATATATATATATATATATATATATATATATATATATCGATATCAATATAACATTTATATGAATATCTTTTTATAGACATAATTTTATCTTTTAAATATATTTTGTGAAATATTAGAGATAATTTATAGCTGCATATTTTTGGGTTGTCCCTTCCCACTTTCCGGATGTTGATCCACTTTCGATTAAATAACCTTGTTGTTTAGATATTTATATAAGCAAATACGACAGAAACATCAGCAAGTTCCCGCTTTAACGGAGAAACCACATAGGAAAATTAGAAAGAATTAAAAAAAAATATGCAGACATAAATCGTATGCCATATTTAACGAAATATATATATATATATATATATATATATATATATATATATATATATATATATATATGTATATATATATATTTATGTATATATATATATATTTATGTATATATATATATTTATATATATATATATATATATATATATATCAAGAAAAAGAAAGTTAAACATAAAAGTTGGTAGACTTATAAATTTTTAAGATACACATGTTACCTTTAATTTTTAATTCATTGTTATATATATACATATATATATAATCGTGTGTATATATAAATATATATATATATATATATATATATATGTATATATATAAAAATATATATATAAATATATATTATTACTATTTCGTGTATCTACATAAAAATTATAAGATGATATCATTTTTCAATTTTCTGTATTTACTTTAACAGTGCTCGATACATAAGTCGAGCAAGGTAATTAGTCATTTAGCCTGACGATTCCCAACGGGGGATTAAACGCGGAAGCCTCTGTTTAGCTTAATTGCCATGAATATATGTTCATGACTTACTCTGTACATATATATATATATATATATATATATATATATATATATATATATATATGCATCGATGATAACAAGGAAACGTGATAACAGACTGACTAATCGATAGCGTCTGACCAGAATAACCGTTGTATATTGTGAGGACAGTTATGGATGTTCACATCATCCACGCTATCGTATTGTCTTCAATTGTATATCATTAGCAAGAGATGAAAGTGGATCAAGACAGGATTTCATATCATTTCATTTGAAGCTATGAGCTTGTCCATTAGAACACATATATTAAAGGAAGCTTTCGTCGTTCGGTGTCTATATGCAAATGCATGGAAATCTACAGCTTCCTTTCTCTCAGTCTCGCTTTGAGTAACAGTGATGAGAGAATGGTGAATAAATGAAGCTTATTAAATGGAAAATGGTTTAGGCGGCAACATTACTTAGCAGGAAGTCCGGTGTACGCATCTCGAATCCAGTCACTCCAGTGTAATATAGAAACATATAAAAGCTGGAAGAAGAATAAGTTTTTGCTTCAGGCGTGTGCAGGGGCATTGATATATATATATATATATATATATATATATATATATATATATATATATATATGTTTATATAAATATATATATATGTATATTTATACATATATTTATATGTATATATATATAAATACATATATATATAAATATATATATATATATATATATATAAATACATATATATATAAATATATATATATATATATAAATATATATATATATATATATATATATATTGCTATTGATAAATATATATGGGTTGACGGTATAGCTTAATAGAGAGATTTCTAGATATAAAAAACCGAGTTATATAGATTAATTTAAAGACAATTTTGTTGATATAGTCAATCGAATTTGCTATGTATACATGACATATATATATATTTATATATATATATATATATATATATATATATATATATATATATATATATAGAGAGAGAGAGAGAGAGAGAGAGAGAGAGAGAGAGAGAGAGATTAATCCAAGTAAAGACAACATCCGCATGGATAGGAATCAAAAGAATTTCAACCGGCTTAATATAAAGTTCTCAATATGAAATAGAGCTTTTATATATATGCTTATTTTTTTAATACAGACATTTACAACATCTCCTACATTAGCATGTTGATGTTATCAGTCAACAGCTCTGAGAAACTGAGATTTCATCAGACAGAATGAAAATCCCATTGATACCTCAGATAATATTTGGAAAGAATGAAATGAGAAAGAAAAGAAAACAAAAGCAAACAGGAATACAAAATATAAACTTTGCTTAGGAAAGGAACCGTATTCCAGTTTCCAACAGATTTTGATTGATACCATCGACATTCCAGTGTTACAGAGGTTGTACATATCTGTATAAATAAAAATAATCATATATATATATATATATATATATATATATATATATATATATATAGTTATTTATTTATTTATATCTGTGTGTATGTGGACTGTTTGTTGTAAGATGTTATTGTACGAAATAAATAAGCAACTCATGGAGAATGTTCCTTCCAAATCCGGACTTCAGTTAATGAAAGCCATTTAATGTGCCTCACAAAGAGTGGACATTAAAAGTCAAATTTCACCCGGGATAAGCTATCACTAAAAGTAAAATAATTGCTTGAGAGTTTTTCTTTAGCTTATTTGTATCATTGTGGCTACTATTTTTTTTTTTGCTATATTCACAACTTTTCGGCCGATGTAACCACCAACTATTTTCAGATTATGTTTTGCGAAATAGTGAATATTGTATAGACATGAAGACGGTATGCGGTTACTTCATCCGAAACATTTTTAACAAAAAAAATAATGGTGTGAAATACTTTCGATTTCTTTTTAATGACTATTATTAATTTGCATATATCACCTATATTTCACAACAGTTCGCATAATATGTTCCGGAAAAGAGTTAATATAAAAAACGATACGAGATTAGTAGCCTAATAAGTAAAATAATCCGAAAAAATAAAAGCAAATAAATTAATTATTATACTACTTTCTTTTTGTTTTTTTCCGTAAAATTGACTTTTAATGGTCCCACTTTTTTTAAGGGAGAAATTACTTCCCTTACCTAAACACTGATTGGCGAAGTTTCCGTCAACATTTTTATTTACCTTTTAGAGTTGAGACGTCTTTTTGTACAAAAATAACAAATAATAATGTTCATTTAGGGTACTAATCTCATATCGGTTGTGACATTTACTCTTTTCCGGTGCGTATTCTGCGAACTCTTTTATCTTCTAAGACAGTGACGTTATCCGTAAGGTTTTGAATAGAAAAATCAAGGACATTCGTGTGTTTGCGGCGGTTATATGATGAAATGTCGTGCAGTCATGACAATTATTACATATTATTTTTAGAGTTTATGTAAAAATAGAACAAAACATTTAAGGACAAATTAAAGAAAAAAGGACAACGAAAAATGATCATAAAAAACGAATTAGATCGGAAATAGAGACTATGTTGTATAGTGGCATTGTATTTCATTCCATGTTCGGAAATTATAATTCGATTATTCATTATCTTTGAATTTCACTCGTGCGATGTTACCGCGGAAAGAGGCAAAAGTGAGAAATCAAGATAAAAATATAAATAAATATTTACTGTACTCAATGTGAGATCGTAATGGAATTGTTGTTCTTATATTAATCGTACTATATTAAAACATGTCATAAAAAAGTCAATAATAAGTAAAGTATAATTAAAAGTATGAATAGTGTAAGACGGATTTTTGTGTTCTATACTATACTTATTCCCGTATATCACGATTCCCAAACACGCCTGGGAATTGGAAAGAGGACTTCAAAGAAGCGGCATGTATTTATATTGAACATCTAGTGTAGTATATATACGAGGCCTTTCTAAAAGGTATCTGCCCTTAAAGCAGAAAAATATTTCAAATACGTGACGGGGTTGCGACCCTAATCTCCTTCAAAGAAGGCCCCTTTTGCATGCGCACACGTCCACCGATCCATACACTGACGGAAACACTTCTGGAAGTATTCTTTTGGAATGGTGTTTATCTCCGCCGTCGCGTTGCGCATTATCTCTTTCTTCGCACCCTCTAAACTACAGCTGTACTCCGAGCAGTTTCGGGCTTGTCAAAACGCTGGTCAATCTCTGCTGGTGTGCAGCCATTTTTGAATCGGTTGAACCACTCCTTAACTTGTGTTAAACTCATCGCATGTTCTTCAAACACTTTCTGAACATTCCAAAAGTGAATTAATCGGTGGGCTAAGTGTGTGCCAGTACAAGGAACCTACTTTGAAAGGGGATGAGGGCTGCAACCCCCGGCACGAAATTGAGATTATTTTGGGCCTAAAGTTGGATACATTTTAGACAGGCCTCGTATATTGAAAATCTAGTGTAGTATAATACAACACTTTGTACAAAAATAGATACGATATGGTATAATATTTAGCCTATTAAAATAGTTCCCATGATATGGTAGCTGTGGGAGATGGTAGCATGAGAGTTGATATAACTCTAATCCCCAATTGGAATTAACTGTGTTAGGAGGAGCTGCTTGACCTAGCAAAAATGAAAGTACATTTTAAAGAAAACTAAACCAACGCACATTTACTAAAAATTTGAACCATGAATTTGCCTCATATCTTGGATAAGAATACAGTAAGACATTTTCAGGGGCACTCTATCACCACTACTGTTTATCATAGTCTGGATGCAACTATACATCATACCCAGAATGTGTAATGCTAGATCCAATTTCACAAACACAGATGACAGAATTAATAACCTTAACCTGGACGACCTTAAGCAAAAACAAAAAAAAGAATAGGAAATACTGATGAACACAACCAGAATCTGCAGCCATGATATTCAAATGGAATTCGGAAGAGTATAGCATGCATTACTGGAGATGTAAGAGGAATACTGGAGACATGGGAGAACATGGAACTAGCTATCTATGAGGAGATGAAGGCAGTTACCGAACATGCACATACAAATATCTGGGATTTCTGGAAGCAGACGCCATCAAATAAAGAGAAATGGAAGAGAAGATTGGTAAATTATACATAAGGAGATCACGACAACTCTTAGAAACTTATTTAGTAAAATCTGATAAAAGGAATAAAAAGATGGGCAGTTTTTCAAGTAAGATATACTTGACTATTCCTAAGCTAGTAAAAAGAAGAACTCAGACACCTGGTACAGAAAAAAAGGAAAACTAATGACCATACACAATGTACTACACCTGACAGATGATATTGACCAACTCTTAGTAAATAGAGCGAAGAGATGAGAGGACTTGTAGCTATAGAAGACTGTGTGGATAATACGAAACAGAACTAGAAAATACACACCACAGAAACACAAAAAGAAACACCGAGCAAAATGTGCATTGCAGGTGACATTGAAACTGAAAACAAACTGACGAGAATAAGATGAATAACATTAAATGGTTTTATTTTTTTCTTTTAAAAATAATAATGTCTCTCAATTACACTTTGGGTTCAATTGGTGCCAGCAACGAAATACATTCATAAACATGTAAATGTGTACATACACATACACATATTTATATATATATATATATATATATATATATATATATATATATATATACAGGGTGGGCCAAAATAAGGGTCCTATCTTTAAATTTGAATAACTTGAATTTGAATAACTTCCACAAAATAAAAGTTAAACTCACCAAACTTTATGTGTGTGTAGACTGACCCTTCCGAGATTTTTTTAAATAAACAAAACAAATTTTAGCCGAAAAACACTTCTTAAAACTTACAAAAACTAAAGTATTGTTTTTTACACTGTTTTGAGTTTTTTAAGCAAAAATAATGTTTTCTAAATGAGTGGTACGTTCCTTAGGGCTAATACGGCTCATGCTTGCTTCGGAAGGGGTCCTTTACTTATTCTATAAAAAAAAATTAAAAAAATCAATAAATAAAAAAGTTATGAATTTTTTAAAATAGGACCCTTATTTTTGCCCACCCTGTATATATATATGTATATGTATATATATATATATATATACATAAATCATATGCATATATATATATATATATATATATATATATATATATATATATATATATATATATATACATAAATAAACACACACATATATTCTGCGTGGTTTAACAGTTTGTACACACCCTATTGCGTTAAAGTATCATATAGGAGTCAATTGGTACATGGTTTTAATTTAATCATTGTTTGAATAAGTTAATATATTTTTTATGTATGTGTATATGTATGAATGTATATAAATGAATATTCATATACGTGTATATGTGTGTGTATATAGATGCACACATTTACATGTTTATATGTGTATTCGGTTGTTTGCACCTATTAAACTTGTAATGTGATTGGAAAGTGATTACATTTAAAGAAAACTTTATTTTTCATAATTACACAAATTATACTCCTCTTTCTTCTTATTAATATTATTTAATCTACTCTGTCTTGTTTATAGGTATATCACTTTTACGCTTTTAAATCTTCTATTATTCATGATCCATTATCAATGTTTATATTTATCGTCTAGAATTTTGTTTTATTACTTATTTTGTATTCATTATTTTATACATTTATTATTTGTATTTATTTTATTTATGATGTATTATTATTACTATCATTATTTTCATTGTTTGCATGAGTGGTAAAGTATTAGTGTGTATATTTATGTTTATGTCTGTCTGTATGTATATATATATATATGTGTGTGTGTGTGTGTATTAATATATTTATGCCTACTTATATAGGTGCATATGTGCACATATGTATATGTATATATATATATATATATATATATATATATATATATACGTATACATATGTGCACATATGTGTGTGGGGGGTGATAGAGATGGTGTATGAGATGTGTGTGTGCTTATATTTTTATATATTTTTATGTATTTATATACAGTTATATTGTGCTTTTTTTATTAATAAATATTTGATAGCATTTCTGAAGGCTTGAAAATCTCCCAGAAATGTTATCTTGAAAAGGTCACACAATTGTTTTGATTTTAATTTATTTAAAATATACTTCAACTTCTGTAATGTTCACTTTAAAATTCCTATACTTACGCTAATGATGTGTGATCTAGCGTCTATTCTGTTTATGATCTCTGTGGGTTTGAATGCTGGTGTGGGCTTATGCTCGTGTAAGGTTGAAAAGTGTATGCGTGTGTGTTAAATTTGATTTTTAAAATATTTCGTTAAAAACTCAAATAAAATGTTAACAAATAAAATTAAATCAATAATTATATTAATGTAGAACTTAACATATTGTTACATGTTTAACTTATTCGAATTAATCATGCTTTATTTTAAAGAGTATATCTGCCTCATACCACGAAATGAAAACGTAACGAAAAGATTTAAATTCACTGGATGACATCACAGAATATTTAAAATCGTTGCTAAATTTTAATCGTTAACGACTTCCTGGAACAATGCGAAAAACGTTCTTTGCCCGTTTCTCCGCCGTCTTTAAAAAATTATCTGATTTCTCCATCTTTTTTTTATTTGCTTTTGATACCTGATGGTGATTCAGCGAAGAATCCAAAACGTTTCTGAAACTTGTGAAACCTATGGAACATTTATAAATATTGTTGATTTTAATCCAAAAAAGACCATCAGCCAAATTGAAAAAATAAAAAAAAAGTATAATTAAACAGACGAATTATGTTATTTTCAACAAGGAAATAGTAAAAAATATATTATGGTAAAATAATAATATATCTGAGATGATTTGAATTGTTGAGTAATCTCAATTAATTTTACCTGTTGGAAAATTTTAATCATTTTGATTTAAAAAAATGCGTATTGAAGTGATCGTGTTGTTATACAGCTTTTACCGAAATATGTGTGCAAATGTGTACCTATAAAATGTTGGTATCAATAAAAAAAAGTTTATTCCTAGTATATATGTATGTTATTAATTACACAATACTGATGACGGCTGATGGTCAGACACACGTGTTAATGGATTATATTTATGTATGTAAGAATTAATAAACATTATATATATATATATATATATATATATATATATATTAATGCATGTGTTGTTGAAAACGACATAACTCTTCTGTTTAATGATTTCTTTTTTTTATTTTTTCCATTCGTCGAATGATCTTTTTGACCTTGAAATGGAATGAATTAATGTAGGATCCGTGTGTTTGACTAACGTGTTCGATTCTCTCCGGAATCATCTTCAGGTCTTTAATGGCAAAAATGAATAAAAAACGAGTGAAAGAATGGAATTTCTTTAAAAAATACGCCGGCAAACCGTTCACGTAAAAGACGGACGTCTACATTTTGAAATGTGACGATTGAAACAGTTATTCCTTTATTTATTAATTTCATTTATTATTCTTATCATTATTTTTTATAATTTTAATTTAAAATAGTGTCTGATTTAATTTGGTCTAGTCTAATAATTATGGAGAAGGAAAATGGGGGAGATAGGCAGTAAGTAATTTCAATAAGATGTCCCTATTTTTAATTGAATAAGGCGACATATATGAAAAAAATCATTACAAGTCCTACTAACAAAAGCGCGACTTAACGCAATATTCTATACAACATAATAAGTTGTAAAATAATAACTAAACAACAAAAAAACTATGCAATATTAGTACGATAAAAAATCGTACATCTATCGAAAAGGTGTTTGTGGTTTTGTTGGAAAACGCTAGAGTGAAAACAATAATATCGTGTATTCGATCCGTGTCCATTCTGATTACAGCTGATAGTCATAAACACGTGTCCATGGAGTTTTATGTACGTACATATTAATGAATACTATGAATATCACATTTTAAAATAATTACACGTCCTATTTAAAAAGTTCGAATTAATGCAATATTCCTTATCGACTAGGAAGTAGAAATACTAAGAAAACAGCGATATGTCTATTGCAAGTAAAACCAACAACAAAAGCTATATATATATATATGTATATATATATATATATATATATATATATATATATATATATATATATATATATATATATGTATATATATATATACATATATATATGTATATATATATGTATATGTATATGTATATATATATATATATATATATATATATATATATATATATATATATATATATGTATATATATATTTGAAGCTGTTCTATCTTTTGATGAATGATGATTCTAAAAAGTTCAGATCATGTTTAAATAACTTATAAATCTGGAGAATTTTTCACCGACTGTAAAGAATGAACCTTTTAATTATAGATAAAGATGTAATCGCTGGAGACAGCATCCTATTGTATATATATATATATATATATATATATATATATATATATATATATATATATATATATATATATATAAATATATATATATATATATATATATATTTATAATTATAATTAAATGTTGAATTATCTAACGATAATTGAATTATCGTTTAATAATAATAATCTATCGTGATAGTGAAAAGCTCAATATATTTAATAGAGCAATTTATTTTAGAGGTAAAAGATGACAATAAATAATTGTAAAAATACAATATTTATTAAAAAATCAAAAGTTCAAAGCCAGGAGCCTCATATCCTTAATCCATGGATTTTCAAAGATCAATTATTCTTGTAAGAGAATGGGGAAGCCGATAATGTAGTTGTAAATATTTTCGGCAACACTTTACTTTGAAATTGTATATAAAGTAAAACAAAGTAGAAATAAAGAACAACATAATGGCCAAAGGTGAAGAGACTTATGTTGAGGTGGGGGCGTAACATCAGGGTGGAAGTTATCAAAAACACGTCAGGACAAAATAAAATGAAAATAAAAATAAAAGCATCTGTTATTTGGAAGTGAATGTTTGATAAAGAAAGCAATACTCAAGTTGTTCAGGGATCCAAATCTTTTTGTAAGATGCTGGTGGTCAACGGTAATTGGTAACTTCCATTTTATCCCGTGTGTGCATTAGTATCAGTTTGGTGCTGAAATTGTTCGTTTCGTAGGGTTCAGATTATAAGCCCCCTACACCTCAACTACAGCCATTAACCCTCCCTCACCACCACAAACAGATGATATTCCTACCCAACCCAACAAGAGAAGTCCTTTCTTTTTATCCATCACCTCAGTTTATAACAACATTTTATTCGGCTCTGACTTGAAAACTATCGGATCTGTATATATATCTATAACCTGCCGATATTCGGTTCAACCAGAAAGCGATGGTTGTTCGAAATCCTCAATTTTGTATATATACTGAACTATAACAGAAAAAATCAATCTGAACCCTACGAAACGAACAATTTCAACACCAAACTGATAATATCTATCTCCTTTTATTCATTGTCTGAGGTAAAAAAGACAGAAAAATAATAACAATATTAAAATAAGTCATTATAAACACAAACATAATATTAGCACAGATAGTAATATTATTTAACACGTGATTAGAGAGAGAAAGTGATATATATATATATATATATATATATATATATATAAGTGTGTGTGTGAATTAAAACATTACAATTGTTCTAAGAATTGGAAAATCAAGTCCAGTATGGCGTACGATCGTTTCCAAAACAGTTTGGTAATACTTCCTTTTATTTTATCCTATAATTTGATGAAGCTAATCCAAAACGTCTTCATCGGCG
>OY744538.1:31474417-31574417 GCA_963556195.1 Sepiola atlantica | reverse complement strand
ATACATAGTTAAAAAACAATATTAGGAGGCGCCTCGGTCATATCAAAGAACTCATGTTTAAATATGCTACTGAAGGCGCCTACGTCATATCAAAGAACTAGTTTTGTTATTTTTCCAAAATGGTTACATTTAGTTATGGCCGATATATTTGTTGCTTAACTCCAATTTACAACAAAACACCTTGTCTTAACAACGTAATGACTATAACATATGATAATGTGAAAAAATCCTCTCACCATGACGTCACTTCCGGAAGGATGAGTCAGCAATTAATTCTTCCAAAATGGCAACCCATTTAGTAATGACCGGGATATGTATTGCTTAACTTTAATTTACAACAAACCACATTGTCTTAACAATGTAATGAAAATAAAGAATGATAATGTAAAAAAAAATCCTCTCACAATGACGTCACTTCCGGATGGACCAGAAGGCGGAGTCAGCAATTTATTTATTCCAAAATGGTCACCCATTTACTAATGGCCGAAATATGCCTTGCTTAACTTCAATTTACAACAAAACATCTTGTCTTAACAACGTAATAAAAATAAAGAATGATAATGTGAAAAACTCCTCTCACAATGACGTCACTTCCGGAAGGACCGAAAAGATGAGTCAGCAATTTATTTTCCTAAAATGGTCACACATTTACTAATGGCTGGGATATGCCTTGCTTAACTTTTATTTACAACACACACCTTGTCTTAACAACGAAATGAAAATACAGAATTATAATGTGAAAAAAATCTTCTCAAAATGACGTTACTTCCGAAAGAATGCCTTTGCAATTTTAACAGTACTTGCCATACAAAGTATGGTGTTTAATTAATTGTATGAATAATTTTTATTAATATCACCTTATCGGAAAATATTGTAAATACATATATAAATTTGATAATAGCAGTTATAAGTGTATATTTGTAAATATGAATTTATTTGAAGTTTAAAAGGAATGAATTATGTAAATGGCAACACCCGTCTAGTGTCTGAGCGACTTTTTGTAACAGTATATAAGGAAGTTGAAAAAGTATTAGTTTAAGTAAGATTTTCCTACTTTTACTTGGCCTTTTTGACCAATTTTTTGTTCTTTTTTATTGTCTATGCTCCACTCTAATTCCTCCCCCGTTGGAGAGACAGCTCCCCGTTGGTAGAGCTTTATCTCTTCGCACCCCCCCCCTTTTGGGGCCATGTTTCTTGTCGTCTCCCTTGGGGTTTACTTAATTTTAAAGGTTTTCTATTATTTGCAGGAAGGTTCTGTTCACCTTTACGGCTTAAGCAGCTGGCAGACTTCTACTGAATAGTTAGAGTCACATCTAACAGACGTTCAGTAGATTTCGAATCGGCGTGCCTGAATTGGTTTTCTAGAACGAGAGGGAGGAGCAGACCGAGTTCTGTTGAAATTGCGTAACTCGGGGATCAATCTCCATACTTGTATGGAGGCTGGTCTTGCCAAATATGTTAAGGTCCAGGTTATTCTGCTTCGCTCAACCTGGGCTCGAGCACTCGGGCGCATGTTAAGACCCTGAAGGCTGGAGTGAGCAAAATGTCCCTGCACGGGGGTGCTGCCTTAGGTGGCACTCAGACTAGTTCTGCTGCAGTCCCCCGCAGGAAAGTTTACTCAGCTCCTAGGGGTGGTCCAGGAGGGTGAGAGGCAATCGCCACCGCCCAAGCCGTAATGCACCCCAGAAGACGGGTTTCAACTGTCAGCCCCCCTTCGGGAGGGAGGAACTCTCTCCCCCTGAGGGATCAGGAATGCTAGTTCATTGTACATGCAAAAAGAGCAGGCCACCCCCTGGACCAGAGGCGGCCGGCGGCAAGCTTCTAGGACAGGGAGGCTGTTAAACGTGAACTTCTACAAGACCTACAATACAGCCGTAGCAGTAGCAACGAGTCTCGCCGGCAGTGGCAATCATGTGTACAGCAGTAGCAGTAGCAGCAGCGACGAATCCTTCCCGACGCTTGACAGCAGACCTTCTCAGCCCAGAGTCAAAAAGGGGGTGCTACTCCGTTGAAGAAGAGAAAAGGAGCAGTTGGTGTCGACAGCACCCAGGGGAGCGTGACGAAACCAAATTAACCGCCGGTGTCGTCTCAATACGATTGGCCGTCCATCCCTCTTACTCAGAAGACACCGGCAGCGTCGTTAGACCAATCTATCTCGGCCGGTCAAAGAACGTCTGAACAAGCAACTCCAATATCAACGTATCCAGCGAAGACGGGAGCAGCCTTCGAGCCTCAGTCACAATTGTCCCCAAAAGAATACAGGTATCTATTCAACTCCACATACAAAGATCTGACGGACGGAAATATAATCCGATCCGCCCCAGGTTCTGTGGAAAGTTTTAAAAAGCGTATCTGTACGTTCGTCACGTCTGACGCAAAAACCAAAGGACTGACTAGGATCACCAAAGATCCCCGCAACACACATCTGCCAAAAGGGGTTTGCTTCATGGGATTTGCTGCGCCAACAGCGGAGATCGCCACAAAACTGGCGAAATCAGACTTTGTACACGCCGGCATCAAAATAAAACTGGAGTATCTGAGCCGCAGGAGAACTACAGTCTCCGTTCAAGGCGTCCCCTGCTATATCAGCTCCAAACAGTTGGGTGCTGTCATGAGCCAGTATGGGGACGTTGAAGCCATCATCCCGGTTCGAGGCCCCCACAACCTAATAGTAGGGGATTACAAGATCGATATGTGCCTGAACCGGGCCGGCTTCAAAGCTATTCCGCTGCGTCTCAGATACGAATCTTGGACAATGTCTATCATTGTCGAATGTAGACGACCTATCTGTTGGCACTGTGAGCAGTCGGGGCATATGGCTACAGACTGCCCAACAAGAGCCCTCAACAAGCCGCCGGCTGCTCAGGCCGAGATAACCAAAGTGGCACCAGCAGCTTCTTCAACGCAGACTCCAGTAGCTGCACCGACAAAGGAGGGGTGCAACACTGTAGCAAGCAAAAATACTACAAAAACCAGTTCCGTTCCCTCCGATAAATCGATTCGTCCCCCGGATGACCGAAGAGTGCAGCCTCCTACTAGGTCGTCAGGTACCAAGCTACCCACCCAGAAGCTTCAGGCTTCCCCAGCCGTGCCGTCTACTTCTTCCGAAGCTGGAGAAAACCTTAAACAGAAGATTCCGGTCACCACTACTTCGTCTGACTCCGAAGGGGAGGCGAACAAAAATTTGATGGCGACCGACTGCTCTGGCAAAGAAGTAGAAAAACAACCCAGAAAACTGAGAAAAGTGAAGAAGACTGGGCCCCACCATCTACCCCTGTAAAAAGAGAGATGACTATCTCTGCTGTTCAGTCGCCAACGGCCCATCCCACCCCCTTCAACTGAACAGAACACCCCCCACCCTTTTTGATTCCCCTCACCCAGTTAACAAAGAACAGCCGGAGCCAGAGCAGGAAGTCTTTGTCGACGCAAGATCTGCTTCCCCCTCTCCTTCTCCGTTGTCGAGAACCGAGATAACTCGAAAACTCCCTTTTCTTCCTGATGACCGGATTTGTGAGGTGGAGCCTCACACATCAGCATTGAACTTATCGACACGGCTAGTAAAATCCATGCGACCGCTGGAGCTTCTTACTCGGGCCCGGGGTTTTGATATAGACAAGCCACAAAACTTTCACGACGTCCCCTTCGTAACCTCCTTTGTCCGTGATACCAGAGTGGGCCGGAAAAAAGGCGCTATGGCACATGATTGAAGCAGCGGAGGGGGCAACCCCGGGTCTGAGGTTGGTGGAGGAGAAGCATGATTCCCTCAAGGAGCGTAGAACTATGTGCACTGGGCGGGTCCATATTTACGTCCACCCTTCATTTTATAGGGCCCTAAAATCAACCTTTCCTTTGGATGTCGGAGGTATTGCCCGAGACGGACGAATTGCGTCCGAACTGCTTACCGGCAGTATCGGCCATGCCTGCGGCATCCTAGTCCCCGATAACTTCAAGCCGTTGATCGACATTGAATAGAATAATGGACACGAACTTGTTTCTAGCTAGCCTGAATACCAGGGGAATGAGATCCGGAAGCCATGCTGCTCGCGGTCTGAGGGATCTTACGCCCCGTAACATAGATGTGGCTGCGCTACAGGAGACTCACTACGTTTCGTACGGGGATTGCAGTGTGATGACTGGCCATTACGATGTCTTCTCAGCATACGGCAATTCTTGTAGTAGAGGGGTCTCCTTTCTAGTGCGTCGTAACCTTTCCGCAAATGTAAGCGTTGTACACGCAGATGCAGAAAGCAGGTTGGTCGTGTCCGATGTTGCCGTTAGCAATAGTAAATTCCGAGTCGTCGCGGTTTAGGCGCCTAACATCATTCGGGGGAGGGTTTCCTTTTTTCGACGGTTGAATGTGTTCCTTTGTGGTTCGGAGCGGTTTGTACTAATAGGTGATGTGAATGCCATCCTTGATCCAAAAATAGACAGGGTGGGCGGGACTAGTGAGTTGGTGCGGTGTGAGAGCAGTCTGTCTGACCTGATGGCCTCGTGTGATCTTGTCGACATATTTCGTCTCGATCATCTGGGGCGGGAGATGTGGACGTGGAACTCTAGTGGCACATCCTTTGAATAGGATGCTAGTTAGAAGAGGCGACGTATATTTTTTATCCTGGCCCACGTTCAAATGGTTAGGTCATTCGGACAACAAATTAGTCATGGCCCGTCTGAAGTTAGCAAATAGGCCTAGCCTAGCCGGGTACTGGAAGTTAAATACCTCTTTACTAGAGGTGCGTGACTTCCAGGAAAAGCTAGAAAATTTTCTACAACGGGGCTTAGTGGATGTGGTAACAGGGAGTAGGTGATGGGTTAACAATTAGTCTAAGGTTAGAGACTTTTGTGTCCGATATGGCCAGCGCCTCGCATTAGATAAGGCCAGGACAGAAAAGTCGTTAGAAGATCAGTTGACCCAGGCGGTGGCTGGGGGGGGGGCGGACTCCCTAACCGTAGAATTAGATAAAGGGGACCTGAAACGTGCAGCTAACGAGCGGTATGAAGGTCAACTAATTAGGGCTAGGTTAGATAAAGTGTCCAACGAAGCCATGAATTATAACGTTAGAGAACGTAGCGCTGTAGTCCGTCGTAGATCTGAAACATACATTCGGGAAATCAAAAACCTGGAAGGCTGATCCCTGGTATCGACACGTGAAATTTGTGACGGGTTTCAGTTTCATTTTTCCGAACGTTTTACGCAGCTGTCCAAACTTTGGGTCGAGGAGTTTAACAGCTATTTGGCCGGTTCGCCTCGCCTGGAGACGGCTGGAGCGGCTAGCTGTGATGGCCCGGTTACAGAGCGTGAGGTCCTTGCTACGCTGAAGCAGGCTGGCTACAACAAATCACATGGAATCGATGGTCTTCCTTATGAATTCTATTTGAGGATGTCGCGCATGTTCGTCCCTCTCCTGACGAATGTATTCAACCACTGGTTTGAACAGGGTTCCATCCCCGGTCAAATCACCAGAAGCGTGATTACGTTACTGACGAAGAAGGATGGACATGGTGGGGGGCTAGATGATTACAGACCCATAAGTCTGCTAAACAGAGACTTAAAGATTTTGGCCAAAGTTCTTGCGAATCGTTTGTAGATTGATATCTCGTATTTGATCAAACCTGAGCAGACCTTGATGCGCACAATCATAGAGGGATTAGAAGACGACACTGAAGCCGCGCTGATCAATTTAGATCAGTTCAAAGCGTTTGATAGGGTTGATAATCGTTTTCGAGGGTTTGTTCTAGAAGCCGCCGGTTTTACACCGGACTTCTGCAAATGGATCTCCATTTTGTATGGCGGGCCGACGGCAGTGGTGCAAGTAAACGGGATTCGATAGGAGTCGTTCGTTGTTACGCGGTCGGTGCGGCAGGGTTGTCCGCTGACGCCTTTGCTCTACGTCCTTGCGTTGGAGCCTTTTCTCCGCAAACTCAGGGACGGGGCGATGAGACCAGCCCGTCGGTGAATTGCTCTACCTGTTGGTGCGCGAGCCAGGGATTCTGCGTTTGCCGATGATGTCACTGTGTGTGTGTCGACCTTACGAGACATATGTACTGTGGTTAAGGCACTCATACAGTACGAAGATGGGACAGGAGCCGTAGTCAATTTCAGCAAATCCAATGGCCTGAAGTTGACTGCCTGGAGCAACGCGCCTGCGTTACCGGGCCGTTTACACTGGACAAGTGGCCCGGTCCGGATCCTCGGCGTGTGGTTCGGTCCGGGTCTCCAGCTTGATAAGAACTGGTCGGAAGTACAGTCTAAGGTCGAAGTTAGAAGTTGGCTTTTCCTTAGGGGTAGAGCATAGGCGTGCGCGTTACGCTCATCCTCTACCGCTTGGTAGAACTACCACTGCCTGACGACGGCTTGGCAGCTTTTACGCGTCTGCTCTTTTCACTTTTGTGGCAAGACAGAAAGCCGGTTGTCCGAAGGCAGGTCTGCACTCCACGTCTGTGTGAGGGGGCTTGAGAATGCCTGACTATGCAAGTCATCGACATGTCGAGAGATTGTCATTCCTAGGTTGTACTCTGATGGAAGAAACTGCGTGGGGCCCTGCGGTTGAGAAGGCTTTTCCCAACCTCATCTCCGATCACTTGGTCGAAGGCCGACGTAGACCAAGAGGGCAGATGCGTTTTTGTGCCGAATGCTGAGCTGCGCTCAGATTGCTGCCGTGGTCTGGTGACCTTGCACGGCCTAAAAATACCCTATATAGGGAGTTAGTGAAGGGGAGCGCTTCTGATCCGCTGGGTGAGCGGCTGGTATGGTCGGAGGAGGAGATCTGCTCTCAGTGGTGTTGAGCGCCAGGCCGGAGGTATCTTAATAATTCTGAGTTCTCTCTGACCTGGCGATTGGTTAGGAACGCTCTACCCCTAGATGGCAGGCTTCCCAAAGCCAAAGTAGTTGTGTTCGCTGCGAGGATGACGAAGAAGAATCGGCTGAGCACGCCTTCTTCACTTGCAGCAGGCTATGTAAGTTTTAGAAATATGTTAACGAGGTGACGGCTCGCATCGTACCCGATCACCTGGTTCGCCTGAATGTAGCATCTGTAATCTACAATGTGGTTCCTTTGTGGACCAGGGAGAAACGAATGATGTTTCTCACGATCCTAGTCGTAGCTAGACTAGTAGTGTGGGGTTCACGCTTAGAGATAGGTCACGGGGGTGCATCGCCTTCTGATCACGATTTGTATTTTGCATTTTAAACATCAACTTAAAATCAAAATTAAATCTGATAGGAGGAGATTGCATGTCTCGCAGTTTAGAAGAAGCTGGATACACACCGCTAGCTTATGTGTATTTGGTCGAACTAGATTTGAGTTCGTGTTCCCTGTCTAGGCATGGCGCGCGCCGTCTTTAAGTCACACATGTTTTTGAAGCGACAAGAAGCTTGACAAAAAGCTTGACTTCAAAGTCCCTTAGCTAAAGGTATAAATGAGTCTTGTCCCTATATTAATTTTTTGTTATTAGTAAACTTTCAGGATGCTCGTTCCCAAGATTTATTTTTATCCCTGACCCGACCAAATTGGTAATTACCCTGAAAGATACAAACTGTCCTCAAAATACTCCCCCCACACTTTTCTTTTATCTATTAGGTAAATCCCCAATCTCATTTAGGAACTGTCTTTCTTGTTTTCAGTTTACACTGGAAAACAGAGAGCAGTTCACAATTAGACAGGTAAGGGGGTTCTCTACTAACCCACTCCAATTGTTAGCATTGTATTTAGTCCTTTATTTTTAATTATTGTTATTTTTCTTTATTTTTGGTGTTTTAGGTTTCCTCCACCCCTATCATTCATTGTATTCTATTGTAAATCTACATGTTATCAAAAAAAAAATCACACACTGATAAAAAAAAACACTTATGTAAATACCATTCACTTTTCCAGAGACTATTTGTATATAACCAAAAGACTCTTGCGTTTAAAACGCGTTGTAAATAATCATTTGGGGAATTTTAAATAGATTAAGCCCATAGAGTTACTGCGGTATTGTGGTGGCATATATTAGCATATGGAATAGACAAGTAGACGACCCTCGACCCCCTTCCCAACCCCCCTTTTTGGCCTTGTGCCACATCTTTTAAATTGCAAATGGTAATTTTACTATAAATAAATAGTTTAAGTAAGATTCTTGACACGTTTTCTGTTCTAATCGCAGTCTCGTCTTGAAATTTCTTTCTACTTGTTTTATATCTTCACGGCGGGTTTTGTAGTACTATATATAGAAGCTGGCAGACTAAGTAAATAGTATTATTACTCTGACGGACAGATACATAATCTCCATTATTAATAGATGTGTGTATATGTATGTATAAACAAAAACACACATACATGTATGCACGCACATGCGTAAACAAACCAAAACTAACGCACTTACTTACATGTGCATGAACTCAACACGCACACACACACACATACGCGCGCACGCGTGCGGAGACAACAAAGTCCGTAATAAAATATCAATAGCACTCCTGTCACCGGAGAAACTGACCAAAATGCACTTAATCGCCAGCTTTTTTTTTCAAATTTACAAATGTTCAAAGACTCACTTTTATAAATGCACATTTGTATCTTGTTTGAACTGCATTACCCTCTACTATCTCTCATATCTATTTATCAATCTATCTATCTATCTATCTATCTATCTATCTATCTATCTATATATCACTATATATATATCACTATATATATATATATATATATATATATATATATATATATATATATGTAATTGGGTATATGTGTATATATATGAATTGTTTGAATGCAAAACGCGATAAACGCCACTTAAAACATTGTATCTTGTTTGAACTGCACTACCCTCTACTTTCTCTCATATCTATTTATCAATCTATCTATCTATCTATCTATCTATCTATCTATCTCTCTCTCTCTCTCTCTCTATATATATATATATATATATATATTTATATATAATGAGTATATGTATATATATATATGTATATGAATTGTTTGAATCCAAAACGCGATAAACGCCGCTTAAAAAAATGTTCAATTACCACTACAAAAAGTTCCGTATTTTATCACCCTAAAACACTTCGAATCATTTTGTTGAAGCAATGGGATCATTTACTAATATTTTTGCTTTCAATTAAAATTTGCTTTCACACTTAGATTTTTATAAA
The DNA here is from genome assembly GCA_963556195.1 of Sepiola atlantica. Classification (NCBI taxonomy): domain Eukaryota; kingdom Metazoa; phylum Mollusca; class Cephalopoda; order Sepiida; family Sepiolidae; genus Sepiola; species Sepiola atlantica. Next base: position 31,565,287 of record OY744538.1, on the reverse strand, counting down.
GTCTAATTTCTTGATTTTAAAAATGTCGACTCATCGCGTTTTGCATTCAAACATTTCATTTACATATCTTTTCAATAAATGAAACATTTTTTTTAATAGACATTAAAAATTAAGAATAAGAATGGTGAAACGTATTTTAGAGATTGGCTGAGGATAACATATGAATTCCAGTCATTACGTAGAAATACATAGTTTACTTGCAGTCTAAGAATATAGGAAATACATATCACCTGCCTGATACGTGTTAAAAAAGTACGTTCGATTTAAAGTACGTTGTTGGTCAATGCAATTCTATTTAAGAATTAACTTGTTTTTCAATAAGAAATACATTGGCATTATTAGTTTATATTTCGTACATGTTGCATAGCCCTTTAAAGGGGGCGCGGCACCAAAGGGGGATTTGTTACATAACGCTTGTGAATTAAATCTTCTCGGAACCGAAAACAATACGAAAAGTCTATGAAAAGATTATGAAAGCGTGTTCAACCTTTTTTAACTCATTTCTGTAAGGCACTTATATAGGCATTTCCAACAGGCACTTTTAATACACATTTCCTTATGGCGATTTTAAGCCTTCAAACTGTCAACCTATTACATATTAATTTGTAACCTCTTCTCGTTATTAAAACCTTTTTCTTTTTAAACATTTAAAATTACGCATTTTAAACATAGTTTTCTTTTAAATTCTCACTCATTAAACACAGTTCAATAACCATTTTAAATTTAACCTTGTATCTCATTTAAACACATTAAACGTTTTAAACATTGTTCGTTAAGCATATCAAATGAAGCATGGTGCAGTATTCCTTCCTGCTTTTTTTTAGTTCTTTCGAGTTTTATAGATTATGACCCAAAATGTTATGCACAAAAAAGTTACCTTACATATTCTTTCGTCGTCTGGTCGTGATCGCCGTTGGTGCCATCGGTTTCGTTGTGTCTCTTTGGCCGTGATCGGTATCTGTGGATACAAACTTTATGACAGGCAGAAAGAAACGCGGAGACAACTTTTCCTCAGAGAGATTCTATCTTTTATTCCGCTTCGTTGTAGAGGGGTTCTGTCCACTCGTTCCTCGATTCACTCCTTCATTCCTCCTGCTGAGGAAATGCGACGATGCACGGGACATTACTGCTTGATCTCCAAGAGATCCAGCCATTACGACGAGCGATTACATTTTCGATTCCCCGCTCACACTTCCTGAGCGCTTCTGTTTCTATTACGGGACCCACCAGATAGGGCGACTGTTTAGCTCGCTGCAAAACTCTTAACTCCTTTTCAAACCTTAGTTTCTCACCAAAGAAGGAGTGACGTCACAGATGTACACGTGGGACAGTCATGCAAAACATTTTCGTTCACTCATGTATTCTGACCTTTTCTGACCCAATGTTGTCTGTGCCGGCATCGACTTTTGAAACTTTGTTATAGTCTTTCAAAACACGAGTGACTCATAACGGTTCCCTTCGGTGCATGTCAGCGTGACCTGCACCGAGCTCGAACAAAGTTCACCCCTCTCCCAATCACAACTAGTGGACCTACACACTTTTAGGCATACGGGGCCCCTCATAATATAACAGTACATACCATTTTATAAATTAACCAGCAAGAATAAACAACGTATAGTTGTATACTAAGACAAATAATATTCGTCCCGACTATATTCGTACGTACCCAAAGCTCATCTACTAAAGTTTAATAAATCCACGTCTCTACTTAATATTTAACCATAATAACATTTAGAAAATCAAAACAAAAATATACATTACTGTGCTAAAATACATTATTTCTTTAAAACACTCAACGAGAACACTTCTTATGGTACAGCGCAAGTTACTTATATCAGGAAGTTATAATTGATACAAATGCGATATTAGTAAGTACATATTCATGAAAATTAACTTAATAAAGAACATATTTTAGCAGAAGCTTTGAAATAGGATGTGTTATAACAAACAACAGAAACTGGTGAATTTATTGTTTTATACGTAAATAAGAAAATTGAGAACATTCCGATTTTGGGATATTTTCAATCCAGATATTTGCTATGTAATAGTAATAGAGACAGCAATATCTCGGCCTAACATTTACGAAAGTATTTACATAAACAAAGTGCTAATTTATATGTCACAAGTGATTATTATTAAACGATTTTTAAAACAAATGCGTCATGAATTAGTGCAAAATATACATCTTACCGTTACGTATCAGTAATCACCCTACTAATAACCATACACTTTTACATGGACATATAGGATACTTAATAATGTCGAAAATCAAACCAGCCTAGCATGTGTTTAAGCATAGTGCTGCCTTTCTAATCACGAAGAATTGATGATAAATTATATGAAAGAGTAGAACCATATGTTAATACAGGTGTCATAGAGAAAATTGCAATTAATTTACTCTTTTCAGCATTTCTTCGGACAGACTGCGTACACATTTCTTTTGTAATGAAATATAATTTGTTTGGGCAGTACAAAATTCTTCAGGGGGGTCGACATGTAGACTGATTTTTGTCAATCGATATTTAGTGTGGAACTCGACTATAGTAGTATCGCTTGATCTTCAGGCTAGGATCAAAAGACCGGAGGAGGGGAAATCTCTTTTGAACGTGTATGCCTAAAATGAGGCAATTAAAGACGGAGTAGGGAAGGAGAGAGGAGAAAGCGTGAGAATAAAGACAAATATGGAGATGTAAGAGAGAGTGGACTTTTTAAATAAATATATAAAGGCTTTTTTTAAAACTCTAGTTATTGTCCATGCGCGTTGACAGCGTCGAATAGTAATACTTATATATAATCAGATACAATTATAGAAAACTAATTGACTCATAAATTGCAGCAAAACAAGTAAAATATAAAAATAAACTAATCAACGAATGAAAACATTGCGTACTTTAACTTTAAACATAAGGTGGTTCGTAAAATTATAGACGAGGATTAATAATTTACATTATTTTATATTAGGACTACTAATTTCATCTTATATGTTATTCTCTCAACGGTAATGATTGTGTGAGCTGTGACCTCCTACCAAAAACAAAAGACTGTGTGTATTAAATCTAATATAAATATGGAAAATGCGCAAAGATGAAACATGCTGCCCATTAAAGTAAGGCTAGACGTACACTAGAAAGCCGTGATACGTAGAAAAATTGGAAAATCCGCTGCGACTGACGACATATGAAAGTAACATGTATGAAGTAGAGACACAGAAAAATGGTGGAAAGTAAGTATATATATATATATATATATATATATATATATATATATATATATATATATATACAGGGTGGGCCAAAATAAGGGTCCTATCTTTAAATTTGAATAACTTGAATTTGAATAACTTCCACAAAATAAAAGTTAAACTCACCAAACTTTATGTGTGTGTAGACTGACCCATCCGAGATCTTTTGAAATAAACAAAACAAATTTTAGCTGAAAAACACTTCTTAAAACTTACAAAAACTAAAGTATTGTTTTTTACACTGTTTTGAGTTTTTTAAGCAAAAATAATGTTTTCTAAATGAGGGTACGTTCCTTAGGGCTAATACGGCTCATGCTTGCTTCGGAAGGGGTCCTTTACTTATTCTAAAAAAAAAAAAAAATCAATAAATAAAAAAGTTATGAATTTTTAAAAATAGGACCCTCATTTTTGCCCACCCTGTATATATATAGTAACCCATAGTAACGCTACAAATTTAAGACGAGATATTAAGTTTACAGCTCCCACGACTCATACTAAATTGCCTACATGGTGCAATATATTAAGTCGTTGAACACAATCTGTTCTTATTGATAGTCTTCTAGGGCTTACAAATTTAAATTCTCACATCAGACGATATTAAAAACAAAAACAACATTACTTATGTAATACTTCTATACGGTCATGACTGCGGGAACAAGAACAATATACTGCCACAGATTTAATAAACGGTTCAGTTCGAATCCCGTATAGATTCCTGAGTTCGACATATAGATTTTCGAGTTAAAAAAAGTAGAAGATCGGAGGTGACTTCGACCAGAACATTGTGTGAATCATATCTTAGATAAGAACAGTGGTTGAAGGACCCGCAGTGAACCGGCTCACAGCGCTTTACACACCAATACAACGGTAATATCATGTGGGATGTGTGTGTGCGTCTTTTCAGAAACCGAAAAAAACACGATATTATACTTAATTTACTAAAATCCTATTACCAACTTCAAAATTGGGTTACATAGTAATGCCCATTCATTCTCAAGCAAACGTGTAGCTGATCGCATGAAATATAATATTAATATGAAATCACTAATGTCGGTTGAAAAAGTACGTTTTATTACAAATATGCTGTCCTACGTAATCTTATTTCAGGATTCAATCTATATTTGAGCAACAAAGGAAATACATTATTAAAGTACGTTAATTTTATAAATAAACAGCAGTATCTACCCGGCGCTGCCCGGAACTCCATTCACTTTTTCAAATAGGATTGAAAAAAATTTAATTTATGTTTCGAATAAATAAAGTAAATAAAACATAAACAGTTTGAAAAACATGAAGAGAATGAAATAGGCTTCGCCAATGTTCGCACTAATATGCATATAGCATCATGGAATTAAGCTAATAATTCACATTTTATATATACTGTAAAATTTTCATTTAGAGTAAAGGATTACTTTCTGAATTAATATCACCGGGTTGTGGGTGCTTTATTTTCTATTTGCTTTCACGCTTCTCCTCACCACGTGCAATGTTTTTGTTAAGATAACAGTAAAAAGCAAGTCTTCACTCGCTTAAAATTGTGTAACGGGGCGGATATATATATATATATATATATATATATATATATATATATATATATATATTGAGGCAGCATTTTTTCCTTAACACACGTATTATTAAAAATAACCGACAACTCTTGTCTGGATATTTTAGTATTGATCCTTCATCAATACTAAAATATCCAGACAAGAGTTGTCGGTTATTTTTAATATATATATATATATATATATATATATATATATATATATATATATATATGTATATATATATATATATATATATATATATTCAAATGAATACACATTACTGTGTATTGTCGAACGGATGATGTCGACGTGAGTAATACACATATAGATACGTAAAGTTTCATAATTTTAATTTATCTAAGGAAGCAATAGAAGATCATGCAGATATATGTGAATGTTGGCAACAAATATCATCTTCGTCTGAGCTACATTCGTTTGCACTTGAAGTCATATCAGGACAGGTAAATGAAGCCAAGTAGTGCCTGATGTGCAACCATTAAAACATCAAGAAAATCAAAACGATAAACAGAGAAAAAATACATTTGCTAAGAATATAGCTTTTTCTTCAATCTAGCTCGAGCATCTGCACTGCAGTTCGAACTTTGATCTTGTTAGCTTCGTCCTCGCAAAATGATCAGAAGCTCTGTCCGTCACTCTGTCACGTTTTTGTTTGAGATAACAGAGTACAAAATCGATTAGGAAATCTCTCTCTCTCACCTACAGTCCCTTTCGCACAGAAGTGTCTTTAATATTCTCTCTCTTCATTATTTATCGTTATGTCCATAGAATGTGCTATGGTTTCTTTCTTGTAAGACATTCACAGCAAAAACACGTCTTTCTACGACAACGGAAACCGTACTTCCTTTCTCCCACCAATTGCCCAGGGTCAGGCGGAGATTCTATGGGGAAAGAGTGTTTGCAAGGGCTTCCTGTATGTGGCACAATAAAATGCAGGACTGCTTTCTTGCTGATTACAACTTAGTGGTCTTCAAATCAGATGTCAACAAATTATTTTCACTGACCCATAACAAGTGTTAGCCATTGCTCCATATTAGTATTAATATATTGTTCCTCATCGTAATAATTTCAATCACATTAAACTTTATCCTCGATGAGATTATTGTGACGTATTTCTACACCAGAAAACAAATGCAGTCCATAACATACCATTACCCAAGGTTATTACTCCCATATTATAATTATGCACTCTTAATTTTTAGATAATTTTTTTTGCGATTTGCTACAGAAAAAAAGCATATTTTAACGTCGTACCTGCTTGAAATAGAATTTTCCTCAGTATATCACGCGGATTATAAAATAACATCTTCTTTGTTCTGACTGTCTGTTAGACTATCTGTTTCAAATATTATTCATTTTGTACAAGCGCAAATGAAATGAACATAACAAAAGAACATCCGTCATTCTACCTAAAAAAAATGGTGTACACCCATTATTTAATATGATGCAAACAAAGTACAAGATTTTGTTTCGAGTCTTTATTTGGTATCAAACCTTCCGATAGAAAATACTCATCACAATACTAGAAGAAATCGCCGACGAAAGAAAAACAAGCCCTTTTTTCCCAGTTCTATGTAACCTGTAATCCTGAACAAACAATGACACATTGTTATGAGAAGGAACTTTTGTAAGATGCAACCATTCTCTCATATTTCTTACATCTCTGTGAGCACTTATAGAAGGAATGGCTCTCTTATTTTAATGATGCTTCTTAATTGCTTTATTTGGGCATCAAAACATGTTTGTAGAGACCGTAAACACGTATGTAAATTAGATGAAACAAGAATAAGTGTATTTACTTCTGTATTATCCGTAATGACATTCAGGAAGTTAAGACACGAGTTATTTTTACTTAGACAAGAAGACTATCTTAACAGATATTTCACAGTTTATGGATGTTCGTCTAATGTGAAAGTTGAATAGATTGTAATAGTGATTCTGAACCGACTGGTCAAACATACGATATGATTATTATAGAAAACAAATGGTACATATATTTCATTTAGCTATGGATAAAAAAGCAACGCGTGTTCAACTAAGTGTATACAAATACGCATTTAGAATGTGTAGCCTTCATTAGCCTTTTGGCTTAGATCGCAGTGTAGTATCTGTTCCGATGGATGTTAAACACTGTAGACCGGTACCATCTTGTCCTTCGGGTCTTTATTCCGCGGGTCTGAGGTATTGCACTGTACAGTCCATGGAGAGCAACCCTCCCATGCTTCACGTTCACTTTGAAAAGGGGTAAATAAAATATTCCTAGATAAGAGGAAAATAAACTATTTTGACCTTGTATCTAACATCCTTAAGGTAAATAACTTAGCCTTTTGGCTATCATAAGAGTGTAGTATCTGTTCAAATGCATGTTATACTCTGTACCGTCCTGGCCTTCGGGCCATTATTCCGCCGGTCTGAACTATTGCTTTGTGAAGTTCTAAAAGGTCAACCCTCCCAACCTTCTAATCCTTTGGAAAGAGGTTAGCTTATTACTATTCGCCTGCGGTGCGCCCAACGATATGCTGACGGGGCTACTAAGGTATTTTGGAGGCCTTATGGATATTGCTTTAGAGAACTGGCTTTTCAATCCCACTTTCCCGACCTGTGTTAAATCTTACAATACAAAAAAAGAATGTGTAATTTACAGTGGCACTAAATAAACCAACATATTATGCGTATGCCATAACCACAACCAGTTGAAACGTGTATGATTTAAAATTTATTTTTTATTTGATTCCAATTTCCACGTTAAGCTAATTTTCATGGTAAAACTTTGTCGTAGACTCGAAAGAAGAAAGATCCGTTGATCTCGTTGAGATTGAATATTTTGAATTAGGAAAGTTTTCGTCCCAAGGAAGAAATGATCAGCAATGCGTTCTTTTAATTTCACGCTTTCCGGTTCGGTCTTTTTGATACAGATGAAACGAAAGTGTAATTTGCTTTAGCGGCCGTCTACTCTGGAATGCCTATCAGCAATCGAATTGCTAAATTAAGAATATCGTTTCTCCAACTCTGCGAAAGCAGACGATCTTTGGGCTAGACATGTTGCTTTAAGTAATGTGAAGTTGTCCATTATACCAACACAAGTTGTGTAGAGGTTGCGAGGTTGACAATAACAGTAGCAGGTAACATCGAATCATAACGGCTTCCGAGTTTTATTTACTTCCTCAGGAGGTTAGGCACAAGACCAGTGTATCTTACTCCCATAAGGTAAGATGTGACCCAATGTCGGGTCGGGAAAGTTGGACTTGAAAAGCCAGCGCCCGAGAATGTGAGCACTCTGGCCATACAAAATTGCCTGTGTAGCCCCTTCGGCATTCCCAGGTAGGGGCGCCTCTGGCAGTAAGCAATAAACTTACTCCTCCCCAAAGAAGGGAGGCAAAGCCTGGGAGGGTGGACCTCATAGAACTGCACAGAACAAACCCACAGACCGGAAGAATCATGCCCCGAAGGACAAGACGACACCGGTCTATAGGATGCAGTACCCATCGGAACAGATACTACACTTTCTTCCTAGGCAAAATTCCAAGAAGGCTACCGCGTATAATGTTTCTTTAACGGTGAGTTTAATAGTAACGATGAAGCAGTAGAGATACACCGGTCAAAGACGTAGAGGAACCCGTGTGCCACGGTTCGAAGGTAAGCAGGAATACAACGTCTGCGATTTGGGCTGGGTAAGCTTGACCCTCCCCGAAAGAGTATATGCAAACCACGACACAACGGATACGATATGCGGGTCGAACGAGAAGAGGCGAAAGAAAACAAATGGAGAGGGGAAGAGAATGACAAATAATAAAAAGAGAGAGAGAATGAGAATGCTATAACGAAAACGTTAGTAGAACTGTGTTTTGTTCTTGATGCACTCAAAAGAAAAAGAAAAAGAGAGTAAGGATGGACAAAGGAAATGAAAGAGAAATGTGAAAGAAAGAAGGGGGAATTGATAGACAGAAGGAAAATAGTGTGTTTAGTGTATCAAATAGTGTCGTAAGAGAAACGAGAGAAAGAATAAAGAGACAATAGGCGTTAAAAAGGCGATAAGAAAAGATTACAAAAACACGCACGCCTTAAAATGTCGGCTTTTATGTTGATTTATTTTTGTTTTATTGCTGAAGTGGCCGCCAGGAGCGAATTGACTTTAGATTTAAAAGTGGGGTAAGATATAAAAAAATGGCATTTTTGTCTCTCTTTTCTGTTATTGTGTACATTTTTTATACTCCATTGTTTGACTGGTGTTAACGAGACAAAAGAAAAAGAAAAAGGGAGAGTGAGATTTATTCACTGTTGAATTTTAAAACTTCATGAGGAAAAGAAGAAATAAATAGTATAAAAAAAAGTGTACGCTTGATTACTCGACCGTTGTGTAAAAGGTTTTAATTTTACTTTCCATTTCTGTATTGTTTTTTTGTTTTTCGGTTTTGTCAAAATTTGAAAATGTTATAATTCTGTAAATATTTGTTATGGATTCGGGATTGTCACATACAGCATTTGTGTCTAATGTGTGTTGTTTGTACGAGAAAGAGATATTAATTTTATCATGTATTTTTTTATTTTATGGCTTACACAAAAAAAATTCTCCTTGAATACGAATAATTATTTAAGAAGCAGTAACTAAAGTTAAATGAATATTAAGTTAGTGATCTGCCATTTAATTAAAATCGGAGAAAATAGCTGGCGTTTAAGATCTTATATATACTGGCGGTATTATTATTTTTTCGGAATCAAGGGCATTGTTAAGAATCACACGTGAATTTGCGGAAACCCGAACAATGAGATGTATTGGAGAGTTCTCGTGATGTTCCATAGTCTGGTGCGGCTCTAGGGAGGTAATGAGATATATTATGCCCAGCATGTATAAGGTCTGTGCAGGCCTGGTTGCGCATACCGACTTGGAGGTGTCCATGAGGAGTTCCTTCACATATGGAATGAGTGATGCCAGAATAGGGTAATTGTTATTTTGTGAATCAGTGATACCTAGGCAATTACTGCAATCAGGTAACGGATCTAAGATGAATCATTTTAGAATTAGGTTATGATATGGCTCCAATCTTCGGGTTTCGGATGCTGACAAGCCTTGTGCCGAAAACGATTTCCTACCTCGACCACATAAGGGTATGGTTTAACTAGCTAGAGCTCCTGCCGCTCCTAGAATGCAGTTCTGCATCAACTAGGGTGGGCATAAGATGAGGTGTGAATTTGCTTCGGGGTGTACGTCTGGAGGAAAATGGATTTCTTAGATAGGGCAAGATAAAGGGACGTATTGTATTAATGTAACCTTTGATAGTATGCGAGTAAAAAATCTGATGCGTACTGGTGTGGGTATTGGAAGAAACCTTTCACCTCTTTTCAGCGTAGTTAGAAGCATGGGGTGGAACAATTATGAAGAATCTGGATTTGGCGTTTGCTCTGATTGAAATAGAAAGGAGTACGATCAAGAGGTGATGATTTTTCTCGCGAATTTGTGCCGAGAACGTTGGGTCCAGATGTATTAATTGTGGATTGATAGGGTACCACATTTTCAAAATTCATGGCTGATCTAATCAGATATACACTAAGTATAGGTTTCATTTCTCGTTCCCGTTATATCGCCGTAATACGCGTGATACTAATTGAGTTGCAGTCGGTTGATTTTCGATGCAGTAAGAAATTCTGTGTGGGTGTGCGTTTAATGCCTCGTAGGGCAAATGGTCAAGTCATTACAGGACATTGAAACACTGGGTGGGTACTATGATCGGTTGACGGAGGATAAGGACGTCTCCTAATTTTATTAATTACATGGGGTAACTATAAAGCCGACACTGGTCATAAAATGGAATATTATTACATCCCAGAAGAATGTCATGTGTAATTCCGGCCAAACAAAAACTTATAATGGTGGAGGAAGTTACGCACCACGTTGGGTTATTGTGATGGTTGACCATAAAGGAAAATATAAGTATGCAAAATGAGGGTTTCCTGTTGCCCGTTTTAATTTTGTTTATATACAATTGGACGAGTTTTGAGAGGCAGCGTGGAAAAACACATACTGGTAGGTAGTTTAAGAAAATAGATGGGACGGTATCTAAAGTAGTTCGTGTGCCAATAGTGGGAGGGCACCCTGAAAGGTGGAATGACGTAAAGAAGACATGATCTCACTTCCGATCGGGGCTGATTCTTTCGCTCAGCCGCTACCAGCAGATAGATCAGGCGTGAACAAATCGAAGTCATCGGCAGCTATCGAAGGGACGGGTACGGTTGACACGATGGCAACAAGTGAAAAGGTATCTCTCAAGGTAAATGCATTCATTCTCTCTCTTCCGAACACAAGAATTAATTTCTGCTTTTGATTAGTTTTTGAATAAACCTGTTAAAAACTCAACAGCAGGAATTCGCGTGGTTTGATCAGCTGCTGGGATTTCAACGATGACGATCACATCGGGACAGATGAGAGTTATCGTTTAACGGTGTGTTTAACGGTGTGTTTTACGGTGTGTTTAACAACAACGACAAAGCGGTCGAGATACACCCACCCTACGGCGTAGACGAACCCGGGTGCCACGGTTCAAAGGTAAATTGAAAGAAATATATTTACCACATATATTTTGTACGAATCTCGGAATTCCACATATACAGAATCTCCGGTGTACGATCCTTTCTAAGATTAAATTTTTTTAAATTAATTCCAATAAGTCTCTTCCAAAAATGTTTGTTTAAAAATAAAATATTTGAATTGATAATTTCAAGACCTGGTTTAAAATATTTAAAAATAGTATTTTATTTACAAGCCCCCTGTTTTGATAATTACCTCTAACGATGAGTTCCTCTTATTTTATCTTGACATAGTTGCTTGTCTCAAAACGGTGTTCCTAAGTTATCTTGTTTTCTGTGTCTATTTTATTTGTACGTAACTATATTCTTCATGTATTTGTTCCATTTCGTGTGTACATACATGTGAATTGATATGTATATTTGTTTTGTATCTCCGTATCTATTTTTACTGCGTTCTCCTAATGTTTTAGAGTATTTCATTTCTTTTGTTCATCATTGTTTTCAATTTTAATTATATACATCCTATATTTTATGTTTATATTTTATTATTAATATTTGTAAATGTGTTTATTTCTATGAGAACTGTCTTTTTTTTTAATTTGTTTACTTTTTATATTCTATATTTTATATTTTCATATTTTTATTATACATATCGGTATAATGTAAAACTTATGATAACTGTTTCTTTTTAAAAGCAATGATGTTGATGTTTTGTTGGACTTCTATTTGTGATGTTATGGATTCCGAGCCGAAGAAGAGACTTATTGGAATTAAAAAAAAATCATTACGTCTTTAGAACGATCGTGCAGAAGAAGATTTTGTTGGTACTGAATTCATGGAACTGCTATAAATCATATGTTATAAACATATTTATTTCAGTTTACTCTACAGTAGCTCTGTCTGAGCTGAGAATTTTTACATTGAGCTGGTTTGATTACCGCAGCAGTTTTAGTATATGATTAATAGATTTGACTTAACCTCGATTATCTTAAAGGTTCGGTTAACTACTCGTTCATGTATACTCTACTTAAGTATTCTGATTGTCTGATCCTATATATATATATATATATATATATATATATATATATATATATACATGTATATATATACATATATATATATATATATACATACATATACATACATATACATATATATATATACATATATATATATACATATATATATATATATACATACATACATATATATATATATATATATATACATATATAAATCTGGGAAAGTGCATTTTTTAAGCATCTTTTGAATTTTAAACATAAAGATCGAGGCAAGATATCTTCATAAAAAACATGTGTTAGATGCAGATAATTTTTATTAAAATCAAAATCGAAAATCTAAACATTTTTTTCTTCTTCTTCATCCTGATTTTTTTATCTAATATTTCGCTTGATATAACAAACCTCGACAGAGCTTTAGACAAATAAAAGGTATTCACTCTTTTTTCCGTAATAATCTATCCTGGTCTTGTAGAACTGGCGTCCGATGTTGTGGACTAACGGTGCAAATGTCTGTTTTAAATTGAACTTAATTCGCGCATGGTCGCTGGTAGGTATAAATTTAAGAAAGTTCATTTTTAAGCATCTTTTGAATTTTAAACATAAAGATAGAGGCATTATATATATATATATATATATATATATATATATATATATATATATATAAGGTGAGTCAATGAAAAATAGTTAGACCTGTGAATGGGAACAGATCGATATCTTCAGTTGTTCAGAACAAGGAGCATTTAGTAGATAAAGATATTTATTCTTCTTCTCTTTCAATTGTATTCCTTAAGCACGGCTTTTCAAAGATCAAAATCTTATCATCAGAGGAAGTAGTGATTGATAAGTTGACAGATAAGAACAGTCAAAATTCAAAATTTGGAAAAAGTTTTTTTAAAAAGTTCTTTTTAAAAAAAGTTCTTTTTAAAAAGTTTTTAAAAGTTCAAACGGGTGTGTAAATGAAATTCACCAAACACGGAGATCCAAGTTGTAAAGGGTTCAAATGTAATTTGTAAATCCAGAAGAATCTGCAAGAAAATCCAACGGCGAAGATTCCACCCAAGTCCTTAGTCCTTAGAGGGGAGATCAGACAAAATTAGCCATATTAAGAAAACGCATTTCTTCCTGTTTTCAAGTAAACAGATCCAGAGGCAAAAAGCAGCGAACCAAACCTCAATGAAAATTGGAAATACGAATTGTTGTAAAGTGTGAAGCTTACTTGGAATTGTGGGATATGTAGGGGAGGGAGAGAGTGAGAAAAAAGTGGAAATAGCAAAGGAGGTAGGGGGTTAGGAGCCGAATATATATATATATCTCGAGAGCGAGAGACAGAGAGAGATACATAAATAGAGAGGGCAATTCTAGATTGTTTGAATCTGGAAAAAGGAGCATGCAATAGAACAATCTCTGCCCCCTCTCCAAAAACAAAGAGGTTGATTTACTAAAAATGAATTTAAATAAGCGTAATTCAGATAAAAAGTCAAACCTCTTGCGAACGCGATCCTAAAATCAGAATCTGCCATTAATTCTTCATCTGGTATGGAAACCAAAGCTACAAAATTATTTATTTACTTGACTTTGTGGCAGTAAGTGATGCCATATGTCAGTATAATGAAAGCCACCTTAAAGAAGAGTAAAAGATGTAGCCGTGAATGAACCTGTTCGCATTTTTCGATAGTTCCGCATAAAGTGACATGTAATTAACTAACATTTTTTAGAAGGAGATAATGACTGAAATAATTATCTCCTATAACCGATTAAAACTATATCAAATTACGACAAACCAGGATCCAGCAAGAGACAAGATATCCGCTAGGTTGCCAGAATGATACCAAGAAATCCCTAGATTTATGTAAACAGGGAGTTTTCAAAAAGAGTTACATTTAAAAGAAAATACAAGATCCCAAGTTACTTGTCTAGTTTGTTATAGAGTCCATCTCACTCTCTCTCTCTCTCTCTCTTTCTCTCTCTCTCTCTCTCTATATATATATATATATATATTAGTATTAATATTTGATGATATACCTTAATATAATCTAATAGTCAAGTGTACTTTTTTATAGTTAAATGTTTACTTCTAATAAACAGAGGATGGAAGAGAGCGTTATAGAGATAGAGATAGAGAGAGAGAGAGAGAGAGAGAGAGAGAGAGATGTGTGGGAGAGAGAGAGTAAAGTAGCTATAAATTATAGAGTATGTATAAAATGCGAACGAGGCTCTAGTACATTAGAGTGAGTGAGAGAGAGAGAGAGAGAGAGAGAGAGAGAGAGAGAGAGTGAAATAGACACGAGCTTAGCCAGAGGAAATGATTGACTTATTGAGTAAATTATAATTACGGCTAATTAAAACACTTTAAATGCATTTTTTAAAAATAAAACTAAATCTTAAAATCAAAAAATATTTTAACAGGTATTGTGTAAAACAATTAAATATATAAGATAAAGCCGAAGGAAAGCAGAGAAATATAATGCAGGCAAAATTAATTAAAGCAGCAAATACAAATCATTTAGCTCCTTGCAAGGTCATGTTTTATTTAGAGAAGCAGGCGCACTAGGATACACGCACGTTAATCTAAAACAAATGCATGAGAAGTCCTGTTGGTATTCTACGGCGATTAGCAATTAAAACCACTCTTCTTAGGGAGAAGGTAATGTCTTTAAGGGTGAACTCCTTAAGACTGAACCGAACTATACCGCAGCCCGACAGCAACAAACATACTGTCTGACTGATTTGTATCATAATTCTATGAGACAACAATCTGATTGGTGAAAATGTCATTTGTAAAATAAAGATTCTAACATATGCCACCGTCAACATCCGAGCCATTACATACATTTCTAGGTTGGCGCAGGCCTCATTTACTTAGCAACAATGCCGATGCTACACCAACCATCTAACCGATCCAGCCGTATTCACATATATTTATTCATCCATTTTGTCCAGAAAATGCACGTGGGATGAGCGACTAAGACAGTGTTGTCGTGATAAGCACATTCCTTTCAGTTTCTATGATATGTTACATACTGACAATACGTTGGCAGTCAGATCTTTTTTATGGAACTCTAGACAAGGCATGATATGAAGAGCTAAAATTACTACTTCAAGGTCAAAAACAATCCAACGATAAGTGTTAGATGAGTAGATTCTTCTGATTAAGAAAACAGCAATTCAGAAACATCGCTCATGGGATGTGAGGACTAATAGAGAAACAAACTTAAGGCAGTGAGAGTTCCGAGGCTGTTGAAAGTAAACCCACCGTATGTATATATACTAGCTCGGAACGAAAAATTAAAAATGGCATATTAGTGGGTTCCCCCACGTGTGAGTAAACACTTTTCTTTGTTTTTTGTTTAGCTTCACCCAAAAAATGAACCACTGTATAGTAGGTTTTTTCAAGACTCTTTAATCCAAGAACTTTGTAGTGTTTGTGATGTTTTCTGAGTATTGTGTAATGTTGCAGAGACGATATTAACAGAAAAATATTGTTTGGCACAAGACAAATGAAACCGACCGTAAAAATATATCTCACAAAAATGTTGTGTTTTTTGAAAATGTGAAAAAATAAAAATAAAAATAACAAAATAAAAACATGGTTATTGGAATATAATATGAACCTGACTTTATATATATATATATATATATATATATATATATATATATATATATATAGAGAGAGAGAGAGAGAGAGAGAGAGAGAGATTCTCCATACCATCAACAAGAAAAAACTATTTTTCTTTACAGAACAACTTATATTCCTACACGTCACAAAATAAATAAATAGAAAAATAAATAATAAAAAGTTATAACACAATATAAACTTTTTTTCATTTTATTTTTTTATATACATACTTATATATATATATATATATATATATATATATATATATATATATATATATATATATATATATATTATGACATTAATCTTATCTGGAGCAGAGAGTGGGATTAGTTTGAATTTATTCTATTTAATAAAAATAAAAATAAAAATATTGTCGCATATCATTGGTTGTTATCGTATTAAAATGTTTGATAATTTTATTTAGGGTATTAATATCCCACTTCTATATTAATTAGTTGTCATTATCTAATAATATTACTAGTTGTGACATTTATAATGATATTAATATCAGTAATAGTAGTAATTCTCGTTGTGATTATATTTGTTAATTGTAATTATAGTATACTAATTAATATATAAAAGAAGTTTGGTGGTGATACCACTCTTAGTATTAATAATAATAGTAATAATAATAATAAAAAAAAATAATAACAATGGCAATACTTACGATAGTCATAATGATAATACTACTACTACTACTACTACTAATAATAATAACCCCACCACTCGCAAGGTCAATGGACATAATATGTATGCAGATGGTGGTAAGCTATTATAGTTCTACTAATAGTAAAGACTGAATATCAGTTAATAACTAAATGATCAAGGTGGTAATCAGATTTTGGTATTTCATAGGATTATGTAATTGAAGTTAGATTAATCTAAGTGATATCAGAGTTTACAGCTATCACGGTTATGAGTTTAAGTGAGAGATTATTGTGGTAGAATTCGTCGTGGCAGTATGACAGAGAGGCTTTTGGGGATGAAAATTATAGGTAATACTAAGAGATTTTATGTTATTGATGGTTCAGAAGGGTGGTTATATATCTATAGATTCATCAAGGCTTGATGGGGGTGGGGTTGGGTTATACATTTGGGTGGGTTGGTAAGAGGTCATAATGTGTTTTGAGTAGTGTATAATGGGGAGGGGTTACGTTAATGTAATGATTCATTTTTATATGTGAGGGGTTGGTGTGGGGTTAACGTGGAGTATGGGGATTGCTAAGGAGGTAGAGTCTACTATGCTTACAGTTAATAGACGTCTCATGTTTTCTATTTAGGAGTTTATTTCTGTCTTTAAAACGGATAATTTCGAGTTTTTCATTTAGACATAATCTACATGGTGAGTTCATAATTAAACTCTCTGCTCCAGATAAGATTAATGTCACAATAACCCAGACCCTAAATACCACCCCACCCAATTTTCTAAAATATCACTCGTTAGTATCTCCCCCCTCTTCCTTTCCTTTCTTTGCTATATGCGAACCGCGTCTTCACTCCCCTCCCTCATATTCATATCCATCCCCAATTTTCTGTTGTTGTTGAATTATAGAAATTTGAGCAGTGGTTTCCAAAATGCCTGACGTGTAGACGTTTATTTTGAACGTTAATGAAACACAATATATCATGTAACAAATGGAATAAAACCATCAACAATATATATATATATATATATATATATATATATATATATATATATATATATATATATATATATATATATATATTGTTTAAAGGATAGATTCCGGCCCAGAAAACAGCAATGCTTTCCCTTTGTCAGAAACATCGGTCATATGCTGTGAAAACTAAATGACAAAATAAGGGAAACGAGAGTAACGAGGGTGCCGAGACTAAGCCTAATTACCTTTTTATACTCTCTATATCAACATCGCTGAATTATTTACCATAATTGTACGCAAACTCAAACATCCCTATTGACTGCACGTTTCAGAAGTATTATAAAGAAAATGGCTAAATACACCCATCTTGATTTATTGAATATATTCTCCCGGTTGTCAATTTTATTATTTTTTGTTGTTATCGTTGTTTTTTTGCAGTAAACTATCTCAACCATATTGTAAAGGAGTGACAGGTAATTACTCAATATGTCAATCGTCCATTCTTCCTGCACGCTCCAGGGTGCGTACTTAGGTGGTAGGGCAATGCTATCGTGCCTTCAGTTATTGTCTATCAGTTCCATAAATATGGCTACCTTCCCCTCTCTACAATACTATGATGACTGTAATCCACATTTGCGGGAAGTGCCTATTCATGAAATATCCACAATTTGAAACATTTATAAAGCGCTGTCAGTTCCGAGTATTTCATTATTTTCCCTACGATGAATCCGTTCATTTGTGTTAATTTCCTTTATAAAGAATTCTACGGTATCTTTTCAGCGTTCCGCATTTCAGAGTACCATGTCAAAACCTGAATTAATAGCTGGCTGACATCAATTTCGTCGTAGTTGAGATGATGTTAACATTTATTGACATTCTAAGGCGGTGTTTTATATATTTACAAGCGATATTCACCCGGCCTTTTCCGTGTGGAGATATTCTGTTTGTCGGATGGTTCTTACGAAAAGTTGTTCAAAATGTAGTAATGTTTACATTTTTGTCTTTGAAAAATAAATTAAGGGTAACATTTGTAATATGAGGACTATTAATTTAAAAATGCTTAGAGCGGTGAGGTTTTAACAATACTATTACTTCTAATAATATACTGTTGTACTCTCTGTTAATGCTGAATCTAGTCTACTAAACTATTTCTAAAAATGTACTATATTGCAATGTTAATTCATGGGAGGTGCGTGTATAGTATATGTTCTGTTGACATAATACGATCCCCATAGATATTTCTTCCTTCTTTTTATGAAAAGAAGTTAGTGTAGTATCTCTTTAGCTGTCATAAGCCGACCCTCACAAGGGCTACCTCATCTTTTTATGGAGAGATTTAGTGTAGAAGCTTTTCTGTTATCCTGATACTTTTTCCCAAAACATGACCTCTTCCTTTTAAAGGTTAATGTAGTATCTGTCCTGTGGCCTGACACTATCCTCTTATACATTACCATTTCCCTTTGTCGGGGTAGTGTAGTGTATGTTCGTTACTCATGATCGTATATATATATATATATATATATATATATATATATATATATATATATATAATCAATATGTAAAAAAACCATAGACTTCAGAGTAGCAACACAAATCTCATCGTGTTTCTATATTATTCTGTCGCGCTTATCGACATGACCTTTTTCTTATAAATATTTATAGGTATCTTGTTTCATTTTGTGCCTAACAGCTGTTATATATTTTCATTTTTATTTTTTGTGTGTTAGATATATTTGCCTTCATCCATATTAAGCGATAAGACGCTACCGATCCAATCATATACGAGACAGCTACTTACACATGTAACGGTGTGTGTTAGTATGTCAGAATGTGGTCAGTATGTTGTTTAACGTAGGTTTCGCAGGAATATCTACATATACCCCAATTATATACAAAACTGTAATGGAGTCTGCATGTAGCACCTTAGTAGGTATAACATCTAATTATACACCTATACTTAAATTCAGTCGGTCACCGATACTTGCGAATAATATATATATATATATATATATATATATATATATATATATATATATATATATATATATATTTACTTACGTATCGAGCAGTGTTGAAGTAAATACTGAAAATTGTTACATAAAAAAATATATCTCCTTATAAAATTTCATGTTGATACATCGAAATAGTAAGATATATATATATATATATATATATATATATAGTAAGGAAATTAACATCTTTGAATCACGGATTAGAATGTATTAAAGTGAAATATTTTGAAAATCAACAATCGTGCAATTTTAAATGAAAAAATCATTTATTTTTATTTTTTGCAAGCTTTCGTTGTAGAACAACCTTGTGAAGCGAGACGGTCTCATAGTTTTTTTTCTTCTTCTTTTCTTCCTCCTCATTTTGATGGTATTAAGCCCGAGGACTCAAATCATGAAACGAGCAGAAAGAGACGTCAAGTTCTCAAGACATTAGGATAAATGTAGACCTGGCGATGTTATGCGTGGATTGGCGCTGTTTTTAAGTAAGGAAATTAACATCATTGAAGCACGGATTAGAATGTATTGAAGTGAAATATTTTGAAAATCAACAATCGTGCACTTTTAAATAAAAAAATCATTTATTTTTTTTTTTTCGCAAGCTTTCGTTGTAGAACAACCTTGTCAGGCGAGACTGTCTTATAGTTTGTTTTTTCTTCTTCTTTTCTACCTCCTCATTTTGATGGTTTTATATACCTTTCTTTGTAAACGCCCTACTTTTCGTTGAAATAATTGTGTTTTTAGTTCATCTGGTCAATATATTTCAACTTAATTGATTCATGTATATATATATATATATATATATATATATATATATATATATATATATATATATAATATTCATAGAATACTTGTTTCTTGTAAAGCAGCATTTCTTCCAACACGGCCTGACTCAGATTATTACTCTTGGTTTAGACACTGATCGGGGCCTAAGGATAATTACCCCTAGCTAGATCACACCAGATGCTTAGGATACCACTAAACTATATTGAATTTCTTGTCACACTGTGCGATTCCCATACTCACGCATATGAAGCCTAGTCTTGTAATTTTACTATTGTTTTATAGGGAAATAGAACAGTTATGGAAATAAATTAAAATGTGTGTTTTTTAGCAACACGAACAGTTTATTCACAATATAGTAACAATGTGTTATGACTTAAAACAGTCTAGTTTTTATTGTGGGATCAAACGGACAATTTTTGTAAGAAATTTAAATTTGTGAAAACGAACAGTTTTTTGATATGTGATTTTTTTCAAAGCGAACAGTTTATTTACAATATATTATTATTTGAATATCTCACTTATTTCGTTTCATTTTAACACACATTATGGAAGAAATTTATTAACTAGTCTTGAATTGTATTTTTATCCTGAAATAAAATTATAATTTATGTTTTGAAGACTTGATAAACAAAATGTAATGCAATGCCTTAATCGTTGACGGCCACGTTGAAATTTCCTATTTTCTTTAGCGGTTGACATCTATAAAAATAAAAAAACGTTTGAAAAAAACAAGTTAATAAGTGAATGAAGAATCCTTTGATAGGTAGCCGTGTTCTTGGCAGTGAAATAAAGTCATAATAGCAGGAAATGTTAAACAATTATTTCCAAGTGCATGAATAATCCTTATGTAGCAGTATTTTGAATTATTGATGTTATGTTTCTTTACTGAATTAGTAATCTTTCAGGTTTTATTTATATTTCATGTTTGATTCACTTTAAAGTTGAAAAACCCAGTATTGTCTGTCGTAAGCGCTTATTTGTAATGCGCTGGCACATATTTTTCTGAACGTTTTTACTGACTATTTTTTTCTTGTTTCGGTGTATCGGGTCGCTAGAGAATTCCGTGTTTTTGGATTTTTTCAAATTATTTCTTCCGTGTACAATTACCTATCATGTCGCTAGATAATACTGGGTTTAGTATAATAGAAGTACAAAAGTAGTTTAATTACAGGAAATTGAAATTCCTACTGATTCAGCATTCTTGATTAATGAGAGAATCCAGACACATCATTTTTTTTCGGATATGAGAGCAACTTTTATAAAATTATTCAGTTAAAACTAATGATAATGTAATTTTGATATGAAGAATAAAACTGCCGAAAATAGGTGTGTGTCTTCTACGTCATGTGTTTATGAACAAATGATATTTCTATGTAGAATAACTGATGTTATTTTCATTCGATGTAGACAAGGTTATAATTACTATCAACGCAAACATAACAAATACACCGTAATAGATGAACATATTTAAAGAATGAATATTAAATTAAACAAATGAGGTTTAAAATAAAAACTTTCATGCTTTAAAAATTCCAAAAATTATGAAAACATAAATTTCGTTAGGAAGTATTAATTAAATGTTTGCAGTCGAGCCTACGCAAATTACACGAAATAATACATCGGCACTAAGATTTCTAATAAAGTAATGGGTAACTCTATTCTGTGATCGTTCATTAAGTAATATTTAAAATGTTATGAACATTGGTTAGTTTCTTGAATTTATAATGAATTTTCAAGTAAAGGCAACGGTCAAACCGTCCATAGTCTGACTATTCGAGAGATAGTGCCTGCTTCATTAGAGCATAACGCCATTGCCCAGGGCAGTGGCATGGTAATTAGGTTAACTGTGACCATACACCGCACTCAAAGAAAGAAAAACAATTTGTAAACAAATGCTATATTTATGACTAATAAACGTCCTGGGACGAGTATATCTCTTTGTATATATATATATATATATATATATATATATATATATATATGTATATATATATATTGTTTAATTAGTTGTACTGACATGAATATATATATATATATATATATATATATATATATATATATATATATATAAATATATATATATATTTCCAACGTGTTTAACTTCTAAGTTGTTTATGGATTAATTTCTTTTCTAATGTACACATTGAGTTAATCAAGTGTTATTTTATTTGTAAGGACATTTATTTATTTACTCAATTGTAATCATTGAATATATTCAATAATCTAATGTTTATTTTTTAAAGGTTCCATTCGGTAGATGGTATTATTTCACATGATACTTAGAATAAAAAGAAACAGACGAATGACTGAGTGAAGTTTGTCGAAATTACTATTAAAAGTTGTGAAGTGCGTACGATAGGAATCGAAAGCGTGAAGACGGAATCGCTAGTTTGAGATAGTATCCATTTCATCACTTGCACACAAACAATAACGTACATTAACAAGAGTAGGTAAATTCTTGGAATGCTAGTATATTAGTCTAATGGGACAGTCTCCTGAAGTATTAAAGAGAAAGGGAAGCTACAACAGACCCTGTCTTGCTGATCGGATGGGTAACTCATAAGGCCCAGGTTGGTGCGGCCAGATTCGAACAGACTGGATTAGAACATAAAACCAACCATACTTATCTGAAACATTTTCTACTAAAAGTAAATTGTTTTCGCCTTGAAGTAATATCACATGTTTAGATAAACACTTCGGGCTGACTTTCTTCCAGATCTAAAATAGAAGACGTATCTAAACCCTGTGTATCGCTTTATTGCAGGTCAATATTTTTTAAATTTTGAAATTGCTATGAAACGCAGAGAAGTGAAATTTGGTATACTGGAAGAGCATAACAAGGTGCCTTATTTCCCTAATTTTTGTGGAATTTGAACAAATATTTTGAAAATTATGCTAATTTTTCTATTTTCTGTTAATTTAAAGTGTGTATCACTTTATTGCAGGTCTCCCAAAATGCCTAGAAAGGGTCGATTGACAGCTAGTGAAAAGGAACGTGTTGTTGCAGGCCTTGCAGAAGGTTTATCTCTCGTAGATCTAGCCAAGGAGCTTGGAAGAGATCGAAGAACATTGTCTTCATTCGTTGAAAATCCAAACATCAAACCAAGGAAGGACAAAAACACAAGAAAGTCAGTTTCTGCTCGTGATGTTAGAAAGATTCGCCGTCAACTTATCAAGCAGCCGGGCAGCAACAGTGCTGCTATATTTGACAAGGCTGGAATATCTTCCTTGTCCAGAAAGACACGCTGCAATGTCTTAAACGAAATTGCAAGAAGCATTAAGCCCATAGCAAGACCGGTTTTAAACCAAACTCATAAGGAAAAACGTTTGGCTTGGGCTCAGAAATACATGAAAACCAGCTTTGAAAATGTTCTTTTCACCGATGAGGCCAGAGCAACCCTTGATGGACCAGATGGGTGGGCCAAAGTTTGGAGTCCTCTTGGATTCCCTACCCCTCATCGATTCCGTCGTCAACAGGGAGGTGGAGGTGTCATGTTTTGGGCTGGAATAATCTGCGATGAACTAATTGGACCATTTCGAATGCCAGAAGGTGTCAAACTGACAAGCCAGTCTTATATTTTATTTTTAAATGAGCATTTGTGACCATGGCTTGATGACCTTCCATTGGCGCGTCACCGCAAATTGATTTTTATGCACGACAATGCGCCATCCCACTCAGCCAAGGCTACGGCATCCTACCTTAAGTCATTAGTCATTAGTGGAGAAAATTTGATGACATGGCAACCTTGTTCTCCAGATATAAATCCAATTGAGCAGCTCTGGTCAATAATAAAGATGAAAGTTTATGAAGGAGGTGTTCAATTTTCGTCGAAGGATGAACTTTGGAGGAAGATTTTGGAAGTTTCCTATAGCATCACATCATCTCAAATCCGCCGATTGACATCATCAGTTGACAAGAGGCTATTCAAAGTGATTTTGAAGCATGGGAGTTATGTTGATAAATAAATATTTCCTTAAACAAAATAATGTGAAATTCGTTCTTGTTTTTGGTTAATATTGTTACTGAATATGTTCTTTATTTCATATAAATACAAATATGAAGTTAGAATATTGTTTTATTACCGAAAATATACATTTTTAGACACTTGCAATAAAGTGATACACACTTAAAATTACCAGAAAATAGAAAAATTAGCATAACTTTCAAAATATTTGTTCAAATTCCACAAAAATCAGGGAAATAAGGCACTTTGTTATGCTCTTCCATTGTACCAAATTTCACTTCTCTGCGTTTCATAGCAATTTCAAAATTAAAAAAAATATTGACCTGCAATAAAGCGATACACAGGGTTTAATCTCTTGCAAGGGTCGTTCGATATATGTTTGTATGTTTTTACTGTATCCGAAAGTACCAAACTTAAGATTCAATCCTCTACTAATATACAAATCAGATACGTTCACAGATGGAATAGTTTCTTACCTATAGGGATGTGCAGCACAGATGACTATTTCCTGATTTGACAAAGTACAACATCTACTTCGAAATGATGCAACGTAATATATTCAGTTCATTAAAACCTCTTTTTTACAGAAGATACATTGCTAGTCTCTTGCTACGCTATACTTATTTCTTTGGAAGGTGCTCGACTGAACCCCGTATTCGGTTACCTTTGTAAGAAATTCACAGCAAGAACTTGTTTGCTATAACAAAAGAAAAATAATCTCCTTTCCCAGTCAGTGTCCATTGCGTCAGGTGTAATTTCGATGGACAGTGTTTTATTTTTGCAAGAGATTCTCACTTGTCAGACACATTACCACAGAATTGTCTCCCAGGTTACTACATCATGTCAGAAAATGATTGGCATGGCGTTATATACAAGTAATCTAACAGAGTTCATACACTTGATAAATGTTAGTATTCCCGTTGCGTTCTTCAGCTTTCGGGTGGCAATCTTACCCGTCTAATTAAGCATTATCTTCAAGTGGCTCTCTGCTCTGATAATCTGCGACCCCAATAGTAAAAATATCAAATTCTAAAACACTAAATAGATTTATAATCGAAATTCTTAGATAGAGTGCTGCATTACTTTCAAAATAAAACATGTAATATAGTAGACCTCTCACAAAATAGAATTTAAAAAATCAGCATATAACAGTATATATCTCACAAAATAGTCGTGTTGAGCAATGGAACTGCTTGCTCAAATGACGTAAGGATGTTGTAATCCAAAACGTATGGCTGATGGGAAGTATAAAAACAGCTATTTTATAAAGTTTCGACTGGCATGAGCAAATAAACTTGAAGCAAATATTTATATGATGTTTTTCCAGATATCCGCAAACTCTGAAAAAATAAATGGAATAAAAATAAATCAATAAATAAAGGATTATAAAAAAATGAATGACAAAAAGGAATGAAAAATTAAATGAAAAAAAGAATGAAAAAAATTAATGAAAGAGTTAAATGACAAAAATATTGCAAGAATTAATAAAAAATAAATAATAACATAAATGAAAAGAATTAATAATAAACTGTAATAAGAAACAACATAATAAAAGCAAATAACAACATGTTCATAAAAATAAATTGAAAACAAATGTAAATGAATACAAAAGAATCAATAACTAATTACAAATACATGAATAAACGATATGAATTACATAAATGAATCAAATAAATACATGAATAAAATAAATAAATGAACAAATAATTAATGAGAGAAATAAAAAAGGAGAAAGAATGAATGACTAACAATGAAAAACTGAATGAAAAAACTGAATGAAATAATATAACTAGAAAAAATAAGTAAAAAATCTATGAAAAACATAATGAATGTACAAATAAATTTAAAAATAAATGAAGAAATATATTAATGAACAAATTAACTTTAAATCACTGAAAAAGAATAGATAAATAAAAATTATGAAAAAAAAATGAAAAACAAATGAATAAAACAATGAATGAATGAACTAATGATTTTTTTTATAAATAAATAGAATTAAAAATGAATTAAAAAATGTATGAATAATGAATGAAATATTGAAAAAAAAAGTGATTGAGAAAATGAATGAAAACAAATTAAAACAGAATAAAAGACTGAATCTAATAAAATAAATTTAAAAAACGAATAAAAAATTAATCAAAAAGTTAAATTGAAAAATTAATGAAAATACAGTAATTGACCAATAGAAAAAAACCCAAGAAATTAACAATTAATTAACATACACCATTTATCAAATATAACAATGTATTTATATTTCATAAAGCTTCGTTTAATCCCCCCTTACTAGAATATTGAACACTTTGGATTAACTTATATAACTTACCATATTAATACTGTATTATTAATATTGTGACTCCCGGGCAACTGAGATAACCAACGACAGAGAAGTTTTCCTCCCTTGTTACGCTGCGTTTAAACACACACACTCTCGTTAGAATATGGGTCCATTTTAGATTAACATACACTACTTACCAAATGTAATACTGTATTATAATTTCATTTTTCCCACCGGGCAACATCGAGTTTGTTTTCTAGTATGCTCCACTGTAACAAACACATTTAATAAACTGTAGTTGTTGATCATGGGCAAATGGGTAGTAAACACACCTGTTCTTTCTAGGATATTGAACACTTTAAACTATTCACAAATAGAATACTGTAATAATGCCATTATAACTCCCAAGTACAAACCATAGTCACAATTGTGCTCCCGGAAAACGTGGCGTTTAAAAACCAGCTGCTCTATGCAGGATTGCTTTATTTATGATATTGCACAATATGTAGTTACATATACCACTTACAAAATATAATACTGTAGCAACACCGAATTAACAAAAGACATAGTAGTACTTTCTCCCTGGCAACGCTGCGTTTATACACACCTGTTTAATCTAGAATGTAGATCACTGTTAGATAACTAAATGTCGCATACAAAATGTAATACCATAATCTTACATTTATTGCCCCTTTCTTTTGAAGTGAGGAGTGAAAAAATAAAACTATAGAGACTTAGATAGCGCGACTCTTACAACAAAATTAAATTGAAAATGCGTCAAGAGCACAACTAAAACACCCTTTTCGTGTTTACTGCTTCTTCCCACTCATTTTATAGAAAAATGATATTCATGATGGCAATAGTATGACAAGAAGCTTAAGAAAGACCCTGAACATAATGACTGGATATTTTCTTTAATAATTACTACATAATTACTTTATAAATAAAGGGTTGCCTTTAAATATGATAACCTTATTTTCCACAGTGAATTTTACATAAGAATACACTTTTAGATTTTATGAAGAGTGTCTAAAATATGTAGATTTTCCAACCTTTCTCATAGGGGGAAAACGCAACCACATATATACCCACACACAAGGTTTCATATATATATATATATATATATATATATATATATATATATATATATATATATATATATATATATATATATAAACCAGCATCCAGTGGCAAATGTTTCGTCATCTACAATTCATGAATATAACTAGACGAACCAAGTGTATTTTCACCGAGATTCGAATATGTATTAATTTCGTTACTAAATTACAAGAAGACGGGTAGATATTCCGTAAAATAAGACGAGCCAAAGAGTTATCTGTTCTTGATGTCATATCGATTATGCTCATGGCGTATGTCAGGATCGTGACTAATAAATCCGATACGTATTACCGGTGCATCGTTTAAGTGTCCATTTGCTACAGCGCATGCACACAATGCCATCACTTGCAGCATCGACGCATAGATCGCACTCTAGCGTCTTCTTTTATGAAAAGACGTGCTTTTAAATGGATTTCGCCAACAATTGAGGACTTATCGCTTTTGCATGCCCTGGCGGACATATTAATAATCCGATGAAATCAACCGTTCAAAAAAATTCCAAAGCGCACTTTTAAACGACCCCTATCTGCATGTATAGAAGAGTAATTCATTTACTGGCACAAGGGTTTTCCGCCCCCTAGACAGGATACACACATGTGTGACAACGCACGAATGCATCTACATACTAACTTAAATACAAGTGCATTGGCCTAAGCGTATTTTTAATAAATAGAAGAAGGTGGATACATATTTCTTGCATACCTTTACACACATAAACCCATACTTACACATATAATAATACTATGAACATATATATATATATATATATATATATATATATATATATATATATATATATATATATATTACAACTAAGCTGCCCAGAGGCATTCATGTTTCATCACCGCAGGAAAACATCATGTAGTTTTAGGTGTGAAACACGGATGCCTCTCTGTAGCTTGCCATAGATATATTTCATTATCATAACAATTAACTCTACTCACGAATTGGGTACTGTTTTAATCAATACTGCGAAATAATACAGAAGTTATTATATCACATGTTTTTATATGTGTATATACATAAAATAATAAAACATATATATTAATAGGAGAACATAAGAACATTTATATATATATATATATGTGTGTGTGTGTGTGTAAGGGGTATTTATGTGTGTGCATGTGTGTGAATAGATGAAAGGATGAAATAATCTGACGATATAAATTAAAAAGGAAACAGCGGAATACCTAAGAACTCAACATTTCGCCTAACCATTGCGTGGGATTTTCAAGAGCTTTTTCGCTAAAAACAACAAAGAAAAAGAATATCTGTAATTTAGGCAATATATTTATAATGACAGTGTTAATAATATTTAAATTAAATTAGCGGGGGAATATATTGAAATATGTACATAAGCACATACAAATACCCCCCCCCCCACACACATATATATATATATATATATATATATATATATATATATATATATATATATACATAAAACCAAAAACATGCATATGCATATACATGTGCTCGAAACATATATACAAATTACTACTTCTATCCACAATTTCTATATATGTTTCATGCACACACACACATATATATATATATATATATATATATATATATATATATATATATATATATCCATATGTATTTATGTTTTGTATTTACATATTTATATTTATATATCTATATATGTATATCTCTCCATCTCTCTGTCTCTGTCTCTCTCTCTCTCTCTGTCTATCTGTCTCTCTCTCTTTCTGTATACATATATATATATATATATATATATATATATATATATATATATATATAAAGTGGTGAACTTAAAGCTAACGTTTAGGAAACGTAAAACCTATTGTGAAAAGTATACAACTCAATATACCGGATAGAGCAGGTAGGTAGATAGAAGGATGAAAGGGAATTAGAAAAGCGAAGGATGCAGATCTTTTTTCAATTCAGTTGCTCAATGCACGATATATTTCGCAAAAAAGCAATTTATTTAATTATTTTTTCCTCAAGCCAGGCTTTTTATCACTTAGAATGTCCCATTCTGTTGATTTCCAGGACAAATTCTTCTGTGGAATAATAAGTTTGTGTTACCGTACTGACCTTCTTAACCTGCTGGGTTATATAAAATACATATATTAAAGAAATTTAAAAGTTGAAAGGACTCAAGCCTCGGAGGTATGAATAACAACTTTCTCTGATAGAATGTAGGTTATGAATAATATTTTTATCTCCTCTGGCCCTAACACATCTCTTCCACTTCATCCAGGAAATACACTCGCATATCGAAACTCAGATTCTGTTTCCTTCTGTTTTTCTCCAAACACGTCTTTAACATACGGACTATGATTATAATATTTATTTCCTTGAATAGTCCGCCCTCTCACATCTAATGTAATCCCATTTTAGCGATTAGGATTTAAATGCGGAATTGTAATAAGAACACACTAGGAAATACATGTTCTATATTTCCTGTAAGGATTGTTCGTTCTTTCTTACGCACCAGTTTAATTACTAAGAAAGATGTTTTTCTTGAAAAAAGCCTCTGTAAAAATATCATTGATCTTATTCAACCTTTATTTTCTAACTATATTTTATTTCTCTTATTATTTTTTTATGTTGATTTTTATTTTTATTTTTATTTTAATCTCATTTATTTCATTTCTTTATTTTTATTTTTATTATCATGTTTATTTTTATTTCTATTTTCATTTTTATTTTTTTTATTTTACTTTTTTAGTTATTAAAATTCATTTTTTATTATTTTTATTTCTGTTTTCATTTGTATTTTATTGCCTTTGCTACACCTCTGACAAAAGAATTTGTAATTTCAATTAATTTATTGCATAATTTGAAAGGGTAACTTTTTAGAAAAGTCTTCTGTTATTTCTTTAATATGCACCGGTTATTTGTATGTGTTTTCCCTCCTATGCTACCAACCATTGACTCTTTCTGTCAGTGGATGTTTCGCTAGAACGATTTTTTTTTGTTTTTCTCTGAATTTCTGTAAGACGGGTTGCTAAAAGCGCTGATGAATATACGTTTTAGATTAGCTTAATCAAATTATAAAATAAAATAAGTATTTCCAAACTGTTTTGGAAACGATCGTACGCCATACTGCACCTAGTATTTTAATTCTGGGAACCAGACTTATGTTATAATTCATTAAATGTATTTATAAATGTATATATATACATATATATATATATATATATATATATATATATATATATATATATATATATATATAGATATATATGAGTGTGTGTATTTATGTGAACTTATGTACATGTTTTCCTTCTCTAAATGTATTCAAATTTTATTACAATCATCACTATACCACTATATATATATATATATATATATATATATATGTGTATTCTCAAGATTACAGATATTGTTCTTTTGCCGCTGTTAGCATTTTTTCGCTCTTGAAAACCCCCACGAAACAGTTGTGCAAAAGATTGAGCTCTTAGGTTTTCCGCTGTTTCCTTTTTTAATTAATTCATATATATATATATATATATATATATATATATATATATATATATAGTCAACAAATACATTTGTTTTCTCGTCTATGACCCCCTTGTTAAGGCTGCCACACGAGCTACTAATGTAGTAGACATTCTATCGCTGTATATATATATATATATATATATATATATATATATATATATATATATATATATATATATATATATATATAAATGCTGATTTTTGTTGTTATCTTTTGTATGAGGGGGCCGATAATCGGCCGTTGTGATACCGGTGCTTTTATTATCATTATTCTTCGCTACCCTGGGTGGTTAGATTATTTTTTAAGAATATGCAGAATGCTGCATATTAAATTTGCACTTAATCAAATGAGTTATCACTTTGGGTATATATAGATGTTTGTAATGACTTAATTTATGAATTAATTTTTTGTATACCGATTATTATTATTTGAGTTTTATAATTGATCTACCAATAAATTGTTTACTGTGGTGCACGCAAAAACTTAATTGTAGTTCAATTATAAACATCTGTATAGAATAAAATAATTCATAAGTTAATTAATTATAAAAAAAACTCACTCTATTGATAGATATGTATAGTTATATATATATATATATATATATATATATATATATATATATATATATATATATATATATATGTGTATATATAGATATAAACAGGTATTATTTATGTATAATACTTACTTCAAACAACTAGTAATAGAGAGTAAATTAATGCATACAGAGATCATTGATTAAAGCTTAGTGTAAAACGTTATTTCTTCTAACAGAGAGTCTAAACAAAATTAGGCTGAATATATATATATATATATATATATATATATATATATATATATATATATATATATATAAATATATATATATATATATTTACTTAATAGAAAGTTCATTAATGTAACACAAATCTTGATGGGGTAGTTGAATAGTGTATGTCTATCCTGCTAAATTCAACATCATACAAACCTTAGTCATTCACAGAAACATTCCATATTTCATTAAAAACACTACTTTTACAGACAATTATATATGCTCATTCCAGTAATGAATATTTATCATATACAAAATATCACTAATATTTATAAAGAGGCTTTATCAGTCTATAAGTATGCACAGTCAACCTTAAAAATTAAAATGCATTCGACATTATTTAAAAACAATATTTAATTACTTCATTTACCAGTTTGAATATTTGAAGGATTTGAACGAATTTGAAATCGGTTTCCGTTGCTGAACAAACAACTATATATAGATATGTAAAATATAGCTTTTCATCATCGGTGTGTGTATAAATAAAACGAATGCGTGTATACAATACATATACATAGTCCATGTGTTTGCCAACTCCATAGTGTGTATTCTAGATTTGTTACCTATTTCTAGTATTTCACACAAGGAAACAGCACCTATTTTAAACGATTGATTAAATGTATTCCATTGAAGATGCCATCTTATTTTATCCGTTTCTGGTTGCTTGTAAAGATTCATACCTCTCCCATAGATATAATTCTGCAAGTGATTGTCGTAAATCAGGCTGCATTTGTAAGTCTGCTTACTAATCGGAAACGAGATATTATTGTTACACGAAACAAATGAATTTAATTAAATTAATTTTTACTACAAATGATGGAGTATCGTTTTCCACGTCCTGATTTCCTGAAATCAATTAGTTTGAAAACACTTCTGGCATAGACTGACACATTTCTTTTAAGTATTTTTGATTTAGATTGAAATAAGAATCATTCAGTCATGAACACTCACTTGAGTATACAGATGGAACACCATACCACACACAGCCACACACAGCCACACACACACACACACGCACAAACTGGTCTGCGCACACTAGCTGAAATATATATCGTTTAACATGAGGACCACTTGAATTTACTGAAGCCAAACATGAATTCACATGTGCACATTTTTGTATATATGTACATCATTAAAAATCATGTTTTTCTGTATATTTGTCTTTGAGTTAGCTATAGAATTCTAACAAAATAGTTTTTTAACGGCGTTTATGATTTGTCTCTGCTACGTCATATCAACCCCTTTGTATTATGTAATGCAAACAAACAAAACCGATTGTAAAGTATACATAATCGCATTTATATTCAAAACAAACTACTATTTCAATCATCATCTGTGATGCGTATGGGTTCATACCATTACTCCCGCTAGTATTGCGTAAGTGGCTATAATAGATGTGTGTTGTGAGTCAGTTTTACGATTTCCGTATAAAAATAAAGAGACAGAGAGAAATACATGGCCGGTTGGAAAGATCTAAAGACAAAAATACAGAGACACAACGAAGCTTTTCTTTTCAAAGAGAAATACATAACTGTACATCTCACCAATAATGTAGAGTGTATCTCACTTGCATATCCTCGAGACATAGCAATAACCTATAACCAACTGTTAAGAAAACGGGCAAAAAAAAATAAACGGAAACACACAGTGAAACCAGTTATTTACTCTATCAGGAAATGCTTACACACTCTTGAACACATGAATGCTTATGCAATAACTCACAGACGTATATATTCGTAATAGATGAACTGTTCATTAGTTCAGTTTGCGAAAGTAAAAAAAAAAAAAATTTTAAGCATGTATGAGTGTAACTTAGCTATGATATGGTTTTGACATAAAATGTAGATTCAACGAGTTATAATATATGGTTGGGAGCATTTAAGTAAAACTTTTGCTCCATATCAATAAAAATCGTTTATAATTTACTTTACCTATATAAATATTTGAGTAGTAGCAGTAACAGTAGTAGTGTTTGTATTGTTAGGATTATAATTTCTAGAAGTAGTCGAAGATTTATCAGTAGTAATGATTTAAACATAGTGAATATAACTAGACTTTTGAAGCGATAACCAGCCGGCAAAGCATGCTAGTGCAAAATACATTATTGTATACATCTTTAATCGGTATTAATAAAAAGTAATACGGTGCGCCTTACCTTTACTCTTAGCCATACTCCGAACCCCTAACGTTGTATCGTAACCTCTAACTATAACGTTCAAATACACCCTATATCTTTCCTTGTAGATATCAAGCCAAAGTAGAAACCGTACGGTGTAGATATATTTACTTGTAGATCTCAAGCCAAAGTAGAACCAGTACGGTGTATATATATTTCCTTGTAGATCTCAAGCAAAAGTAGAACCAGTACGGTGTATATATATTTCCTTGTAGATCTCAAGCAAAAGTAGAACCAGTACGGTGTATATATATTGCCTTGTAGATCTCAAGCAAACGTAGAACCAGTACGGTGTATATATATTTCCTTGTAGATCTCAAGCAAAAGTAGAACCAGTACGGTGTATATATATTTCCTTGTAGATCTCAAGCAAAAGTAGAACCAGTACGGTGTATATATATTGCCTTGTAGATCTCAAGCAAACGTAGAACCAGTACGGTGTATATATATTTCCTTGTAGATCTCAAGCCAAAGTAGAACCAGTACGGTGTATATATATTTCCTTGTAGAGCTCAAGCAAACATAGAACCAGTACGGTGTATATATATTTCCTTGTAGATCTCAAGCCAAAGTAGAACCAGTACGGTGTATATATATTTCCTTGTAGATCTCAAGCCAAAGTAGAACCAGTACGGTGTATATATATTTCCTTGTAGATCTCAATCAAAAGTAGAACCATTACGGTGTATATATATTTCCTTGTAGATCTCAAGCCAAAGTAGAACCAGTACGGTGTATATATATTTCCTTGTAGATCTCAATCAAAAGTAGAACCAGTACGGTGTATATATATGTCCTTGTAGATCTCAAGCAAAAGTAGAACTAGTACGGTGTAGATATATTTCCTTGTAGATCTCAAGCAAAAGTAGAACCAGTACTGTGTATATATATTTCCTTGTAGATCTCAATCAAAAGTAAAACCAGTACGGTGTATATGTATTTCCTTGTAGATCTCAAGCAAAAGTAGAACCCGTACAGTGTAGATATATTTCCTTGTAGATCTCAAGCCAAAGTAGAACCAGTACGGTGTATATATATTTCCGTGTAGATCTCAATCAAAAGTAGAACCCGTACGGTGTAGATATATTTTCTTTGTAGATCTCAAGCCAAAGTAGAACCAGTACGGTGTAGATATATTTCCTTGTAGATCTCAAGCCAAAGTTAAAACCAGTACGGTGTAGATATATTTCCTTGTAGATCTCAAGCCAAAGTAGAACCCGTACCATGTAGATATATTTCCTTGTAGATCTCAAGCCGAAGTAGAACCCGTACCGTGTAGATATATTTCCTTGTAGATCTCAAGCCAAAGTAGAACCAGTACGGTGTAGATATATTTCCTTGTGGATTTCAAGCCAAAGTAGAACCCGTACCGTGTAGATATATTTACTTGTAGATCTCAAGCTGAAGTAGAACCCTGTACCGTGTAGATATATTTCCTTGTAGATCTCAAGCGGAAGTAGAACCCGTACCGTGTAGATATATTTCCTTGTAGATCTCAAGCCAAAGTAGAACCAGTACCGTGTAGATATATTTCCTTGTAGATCTCAAGCCAAAGTAGGACCAGTACGGTGTAGATATATTTCCTTGTAGATCTCAAGCCGAAGTAGAACCCGTACCGTGTAGATATATTTCCTTGTAGATCTCAAGCCAAAGTAGAACCAGTACAGTGTATATATATTTCCTTGTAGATCTCAAGCCAAAGTAGAACCCGTACCGTGTAGATATATTTCTCTTGTAGATCTCAAGCTGTAGTATAACCTGTACCGTGTAGATATATTTCCTTGTAGATCTCAAGCCGAAGTAGAACCCGTACCGTGTAGATATATTTCCTTGTAGATCTCAACCTGTAGTATAACCTGTACCGTGTAGATATATTTCCTTGTAGATCTCAAGCCGAAGTAGAACCCGTACCGTGTATATATATTTCCTTGTAGATCTCAAGCCAAAGTAGAACCAGTACAGTGTATATATATTTCCTTGTAGATCTCAAGCCAAAATAGAACCAGTACGGTGTATATATATTTCCTTGTAGATCTCAAGCCAAAGTAGCAAAGTATATAACTGTGATTCTACCTATCATGTCTTATTTAGAGGGATTAAGTATGCATCTAAAGAGATTAAGTGTTTTCGAACGAATACAAATTAACCGCAGTTTCACACACACTCTGGATTAGACAAGTATAATCCAATATGCTTTAACAATTTGACATATTGTTGTTGTTTTTTAATTTGATTCATATGATGGTTTGAAATCATGCATTCACTATATATATTTATCTTTTGCCCAATGCAAAAGATATATTTATTTCCGTGTTTCATTATTAGTCCTAAGGTAATGCTTATGTATTTAGATTGAAAACCAGTCATCGCTACGATGAGGCCATCTATATCCGAATGTTCTGTTTGCAAGAAACAAAAATCAGGATATATTTATTAATAATATGTACGGGCTCTAGGCCTTCTATTCGATGATGTAACGCTTACAAGCCGATTGACAGAGGCATAGTGTTCGTCTTTTATATAGAGAGATGTTGTGATGGGCGCATGGGTATGACGCTTTAGAAGTGATGAAAAACATTCACAAATACCAGTGATCAGTATATATACCCAAGTTACATATTGTCGTTATATATCTGTTAAATACAATTTGCAGATATTGTCGTAGACGACGACTAATAGCCAACTTCCGTGGTTGTCTAGGAATGCCACCACTACAAAAGGAAATTACAAATATTCGGTTTGTGAAACACGTCGCCATTTTTCCCACTAATATATTTATGAAATCAGAGAATAACGTCAGTAGTATTTTTTTCACATCTAAATTATTATTACAATTTTTTATATTTAAAAGAAACACTAACCGTTTTACTTTTGATTTAGGGTGGATCATTTCTTTGCAAATTCATTTCAAGCGATATAATTTGCTATTTGTATGGCTTCTCATCACCACATAAAATGTTTTTGAAATGTAACTTTACATTCTTAGAATGAGATCAATTTATTAGCAGACCGTAGGATATACACCTCACTCTATACAGACACGGGGGCGGTCTATATGAACATGCAATTTGAAACTTATACATAACTAGAAGGATATCATTCCAATGATGCGTAAAATTTATACTCGGAACAAAACATTTTCAAAACAGTTTAATGTCACGTTACTAAAATGAAAATCAAGATATAATTATATTAAATCTAATACCTTGAATCATTATAACAATATTGACATGAAATTCATGGAACCTTGTATATTTGTTGTCTAACCATGATACATCTAAGTTAATGCATATCAAAAATAATAGAATTACCCACTCAGACTCTTTAAAATAGGAAAATGTAATTTTTTTGAAATATTTCCTCATTCATGTCTACTACTCATTGTAAAAATTTAACCTCATTTTTATAAAAATAAACGTAAATATAGCCAAGATTACCCACCATTATGCTTACCAGCTGTGTTCTAAAATGGATAATGATCTATTAATAAATGTATACATGAATCTGGTTATAAAAGATATATCAACATCTACACATAACTAACATTATATCAAGAAAAACTGTTTCAAACATAGCAGGCAGATGATAAGAAACCTCAACATACCGAACGAGCTTTTCATGATATGACCATTTAATTCACGAGTTGTGCAATTTAAACTATGTTTCAAAGTTAATTTTGACAGGGAGACAGACATACGGACAATCGAATGAGCCTCGTATGCTAATGTGTTTACTCATCCTAAAGCAGAACTTGGAAAAGTCTATGCATAAAATATTTCACCGACAAACTATCGATACATACATTGGTTAGTGTACAGATACGGACAAATGTAGAATAGGTTCTAACGGACGCATGGATATTACGCTACTCGTGCGCAAGGGAAAGAACCGCTTAAAAGGCGGCGAAGAATATTTATGCCCAAGTTATTTCTAGAACTGACAATTTATCAAAACCTAAAAAAAAAATTGTATGATTTTATTTTCTGTCTTTTTTTTTTTTTTTTTTTTTTAAACCAAAGTCTATTCGAAAAAGAGTCGATATCTAAATTATTGCATTTTCTCTCGAATGTAAATCATAGGAGGCGATAAGTATAAAAATACATGAAACAGAAAAATAAAAACAGAAATTAAATTACTGATAATGCGAAGATGGCGAGAGGCTGAATCTAAGATGGATATATTTTCTCTCAAAATTGTGGGGATGCAGTGCGGTTATATGAGATATAGAAGGGGTTATTT
Source organism: Sepiola atlantica (assembly GCA_963556195.1). Taxonomy (NCBI): domain Eukaryota; kingdom Metazoa; phylum Mollusca; class Cephalopoda; order Sepiida; family Sepiolidae; genus Sepiola; species Sepiola atlantica. The sequence continues at coordinate 31,526,841 of OY744538.1, read as the reverse complement.
GGAGTAAAGTAGAATCTTGCAGCTGGCAAAATAATTATCGATCTGAACGGTCAGAGCTGCATGCTGAGGTTAAGTTTTATCGAAAGATGCGTAGTTCCCTTTAGACACAAGCATATATATATATATATATATATATATTTATATTTATATATAAATATATATTTATATAGTTATCAATTTTATACGTACATAAAAGCAATCCATGGACACATGTTTCTGGCTTACAGTCATCATCAGCATGGCTAACTTAGACAAGGATCGAACCTTCGATATTGACGCCTATAGTCCAGCGTGTTTACCTCTGGATTAAGACGCTTGTCTAGAAATATGTACGATTTTTATCACCTAAATATTTCATGTATTTTTATGTAATTATTTTTATTGGTGATTGCAGCGTTCGTTGTTTATTTTCTTACTATTATTTCGATTGTCTCACTTCCTAAGTGATTAAGATGTAGGAAATTGCATTATTAGTAGCTCTTAACTTTATAGGACGTATTTTTCGTTAATATATATATATTTATTAATTTTATACGTACATAAAATTAATCCATGGACACGTGTTTCTGGCTTACAGCCGTTATCAGCATGGCTAACTTAGACAAGGATCGAACCTTCGATATTAATGTCCATAGTCCAGCGTCTTAACCTCTGGACCAAAGTATATAAACCGTTTTTAGATAACACGGAGTGTTTTTGCTTGATAATACTTTTTTATTATTTTGTTTAATTTTCTGAATAGTTTATTACGTATTTCGGTAGGATCGGGGTATGTAAGTTCCGGTGGTGTATTGTTTCATTTTTCTTTCGTTTTTCGCAAGTACTTTCGATTTGATTGGCCAAATCATATTAAGGCGACATTAGTTTTGGTGTCTTTACAAATATGTATTTACTGTTGAGTTATTAAAACTTCTAGTAAGTTACAAATTCCGAAAACGCGTCTATAATATTAAGATGTTACATGCAAACGGTCTAAGCGTGTGCAGGATTCAAGAGTATGATTGCTTAACGGCTAACAATTTGATTACGTTCTATGCCCAGGCAAGATTCAAAAGTATGATTGATTTACAGTAAGACTGTGTTAACGTTAATTACTATGCTAGACAATTTAAAATGTTGTGACTAGTTTCGTAATTCACATTATTGTTTGTGGGATGTTTAGTTCTTATGTAAATGACTTAGCTAATTAGTATATGAAGAAAGTGACTTGAGAAATTATGGGACGGTGAGGTTCATTGATCTTTACGGTACTGTATAGGTAACAGGTTTACAATTCCCAATTATTTTGGGGAGTTTAAGGTTATCGTTTACGGTATAATTGGTCGTAATAAGCTTGTTTACATGTGTTTTCAATTGCTCAATGAGGTTTCTCTTAACTATTTTTAATTTCGAATGATCGTCTAAAATGTTTATAATTTTGTCAAATAGTCAGATTTGTACAGCATATAATAATAAGGTTTACGTAGTTTGGGAGTTCATTTGCAGCTTTTCTTGAACTATGAGTTAAATTTTCAGTGGACCTTGTTTTTATCATGCCTGTGTTATTCAATATTATAGACACATTTTTTAAAGTTGTAAATTACTAGCCGTAAATACTTGCCGTAAACACTGACCTCGCCTGAAGATGATTTGACGAATAAAATGGGAAGTACTCGCGAACATAGAAAGGGAAATTAAACAAGAAACTCAGAGTACTTACATGCACGAATTTGACCGTAATAATAAATGGATTATTTGAAAATAAAATAAAAGCCTATTAAGCAAAGACACATCGTGTTATTTAATAATGTCTGCCTAAATGAAAATATGCTGTTTAAATACACACACACACTATATATATATATATATATATATATATATATATATATATATATATATATATATATATATATATAAAGGTGTGTTTATTGGGACTAGATGTGATCAGTCTCTATGATTCAATCTCCATTGTACATATACCATAACGCTATTTTATTTTCTGTACTCTCTCTTTTCACACCTTTTCTTAAATACCTCGTTTTTTTTTAATCCCTCGATACAACATTTGCTAAGAGAGGGCGAAACCGGTCGACTGGACTTTTTTTTCTTGATGAACTTTTAATCATGAACGATAAAATTCGTCTTAACTTCATGCTTGCGATAATAATACTTTGTACTCTCCCCCCAAAAATCATGATATATATATATATATATATATATATATATATATATATATATATATATATATATATATATATATATATGCATATATATGCATATATGTATGCATATATATATAGGTATGTATATATATGTATATATATATACATATATATATACATATGTATATATATATGTACATACATATGTATATATATATGTGTGTGTGTCTGTGTGTGTATACACTGAGATCAGCGATAATAGCTCTCTCATGAAAATTACATTTATTCATTATTCTGTTAATACATTTCAGCAATTGTTTTTCGGACATTTAAGTGCATTATGATAACATCATTTAATGTATGTACATATTCTCATGAATTATTTGTACATTCATTAACATGTTTTTATTTCGTATTTAGGGGTGGTCAAATATAATAGCTTTTTTCTTTCTTAACAACAATGAGACGTTTACAATTGCTAACTGAGGAAAACAAATATATAATGAAGGAAACGGCTAACGAAACATCACCTGGTGCAATTGCCCGAAAAATAAGTCGTCACGTGGATACCATAAAAATATTTCAGAAAGACCCTTCCCCAAGGAAGAACCGATCAGATGCCCGAATTTACAAGACTGTAACCAACTAAGATTTGGAGAATATTGGTCGCCATCTCCTCATAAAACCTGAACAATCATGAAAATCAATCTTTATTGCAGCTGGCTGTTCTGACGTACAAAAATCAACAAGTAATGCAATTCTTCAAACAATTTCTCCTGTAAAAGTTCTACTTACAATGTCTCTTTTTACACCAAGACACAAATGTTTGAGAATGGATTGTGTAAAGAAATATATGAATATAGATATGAGTAAGGTTTTTTTTACTCATGAGACTTGGGCACACCGTTATGGACTGGACGAGAGATAGAGTTTGTTCAGTAGATGAGAGTCCCCATCACTTGAGACAACAACAAAAAGAGAGAGCCACTATATGGGCAGGTATCATTGGAGATTGACATGTTGGTCCTATAACAGTACTCGAAGGAAGACTAATTACGTCTGCTGCCTATTGCAATCTCTAGCGAGAATCTCTGGTACTTTGGCTAGATTAAATACATCGTAACTTTGTTTTCATGTACGACAACACTTTATCAAACTCTGACAATGCCACTCAAGCATTCTTAGCATCTTTGAGCATCAAATGTAAAAAGATAATGGTCTAGAGTCCATGCTTTATCAGATTTTAAACTTTTTATCTATCATCAAACGAGATGTTTATGCCAATGGACGGTAACTTCCGGACTTATGGGAAGCCACTAATTCTGCAGCAAGTGCAGCGCTACCAACCATTGTTAAGACATTGACTGATTCAGTCAATGAAAAAAATCTTAAAGTTATAAAGGCTAATAGTAGTTATGTGGGTAAATATCGTATTTTTGTCATCATATGTACTGAATAATATCATATGATATATTTAATTATATCAATTAATTGCTAAATATAACCGTCATTCTATTTTTATTGTATTTATTTATTTATTTATTTATTTTCACTAACAAACGTTAATTTGGGTTTATTTTAATCGAAACGCGATTAGTCGGTAAAACGTCAGCGATTTTAACAAATACTTTAATTTACCCATACTAGCTATGAGTATTTGATTATTCTTTAGCAACTCCTACAGGAGGTTGCGAGATAGACACGGTGCTTCTTGCTTAAAAGTCCGAAAAAAAGATTTCTTTGTCTTTTACTGTTTAAGAGGTAAATAAGGGGCAGTAACTCTTATCAACTGTTGTTATTACATGTAACGTAATTTACAGAAAATTAATTAGTAATAAATGAACAGCAAAGTATACAGCAATGGAAAATTTAAGAATTTATTGTGTTTATACTTGGGATTTATACTGAATAAAATTCAGCAATTTGTTTGCAAATTTGGGCAATTTCTGCCGCCACATGAATTCTGCGAGATAGGAATCCACCATTTGCGTGTGGGTGCCACATTCAATTTTATTTATTTCTTTTTTGCTTCACACCACATACGTTCAACGTAGTTGGTGGTGGCCCCGGTTTGTGGATCAACAAAATTGTACTTGTGATTCACACGCAAATGATGGAATCCTTCGGCACCAAGGCGATCGTATGCTCGTAAAATCTGGCTCAAAATTACAATTAAGAGTTACTGCCCCTTATTTACCTCTTAAACAGTAAAAGACAAAGAAATCTTTTTTTCGGACTTTTAAGCAAGAAGCACCATAGACTCTAATAACAATATATATATATATATATATATATATATATATATATACGCTCCTGATAAAACATTTAAGACCACTTGAAAATCCTGTAAAACAAACCTTTTTTAAGACACATTTAAAACTCCTTCAACTTTTAGTTTACCAATACTACAATCTAAAAGGTTATGGAAACAAACAACTACATTCCAAACATTTCATTCAGAAATTAACATTTTTCTAAAATGAGGAAAGGATTGAGGTATACAAACAGAAAGTAGATATGGAGTTTTATATAAATAAATGACAAAGTTCTAAAGTTTTATCGTAATATTTCTGTAGACTTTATCAAATAAACATTTAAAACATGTTATTACGTGTGTTTATATAGAATTATTGAGATTATACTATGTTAACTATGTAATGTTAATAACGATAAATAAAGAGAAATGGAAGGGGAGTCAAACTGAACGATGCAGGTTCACACGTGATATTGTAAGTACGTTTTTACATAAAATATTCCAATTATATGAATTACTATTCAATATATTTTAGCGATTTATACTTTTGATTGATTACTTTCGTATATATTGAAAATTATAGCTTGTAAAGTGTGGCATAATTCAATAAAATTAAAGTATCATAATTCAGACTTACAATGATGTATATAATATATAATGACTATATGTTAAAGCCATATTTATGATATATAAAATCCATTAAAAAAACAGGTAAAGGTCGCATAGCCTGGACGCGCACGAGTGTCGCTGCCGACATCGGACACTGCCCATGACCGTAGCGGCGATGATTTGTTAAGAATCACCGTGTCTAGGGCACAGCATATGGAAGGCGGAGCCCATCCCTCTCCTTTTAGTCAGGTACCCATTTACTGCTGGGAGAGGGAGTTTACAGACCCGAAAATCGCATGCCGGTAGTGGGATCGAACCCGGGTCGTCCACCCCAAAGACAAGTACTATAACCATTCGTCCACCTGTAAAATCCATTACTGATTGGCAATTATCAGATGTATATTACTAATCATACCAATATTACATTTTAATTTTTTTTTACATAAAATTCGTCAAACTAAAACTATGTATATAATAAAAGATTCTGCTGATCCTATTTATCTTCCTCCCACAAGGTAAGATGTGACACAAAGTCGGGAAAGTGGGATTTGAAAAACCAGCGCTCGAGAATTTGAGTGCTCTTTACATTTAAAAATTGCCTGGGCAGTCCCGTCGGCATTCTCCGGTAGGGGCGCCTCAGGCGATTAGCAATAAACTAACCCCTTCTCAAAGGGTGAGAAGGCAAAGCCTGGGAGGGTGCACCTCCTAGAACTGCACAGGAAGGACAACCGATAGACCGGCGTAAATCAAGACCCGAAGGCCCAGACAATACCGGTCTATTGGGTGGGTTGCGGATGATTACAGCGCCGATTACCCAAGGCACTGTAATGTTATTGCTGACCTTTTCTGTAAATATAACATATACGAATGGTAATAAGTACCCCTAGTCTTTCCGCAGAATTTTATGAAAACGATTACACTACAGCATGAAGCTGGGGAATGGTGAACGCAATGAAGTGGCTTTCAACCTAGGTATAAGGCAAAATCACGTTGACACCAATTCTCGTTAGATAACCGAAGGTAAGCAATGTTAAGCCTCATCAGTACCAGATGGGTGACCATTTCGGAATACTAGGTGCTGTATGTATTGATTTACTCTCCAGGAGTTAAGCACAAGGCCAGTTTCTATCTCACTCCCACAAGCAAGACGCGACCCAAGGTCGGGTCGGGAAAGTTGGGTTTAAAAATTGCCTGGCCAGCCCCGTCGGCATTCCCCGGTAGGGGCGCCTCAGGCAGCAAGCAACAAACCTACTTCTCCCCAAAGAGGGGAGGCGAAGCCTGATACAGTATCCATCGGAACAGACACTACACCTTGATCTTAGCCAAAAGGCCAAGAGCGAGACGCTGTATGTAGGAGGATGTCGAATCCCCCCTGCAAGAAATGCAAAAGCTTAACGTCGTAATCTCCCTCTAATCGGGATATGCATGCGACTGGAGGCAGCTTGTGAATTTCATACTTTTAAAATAACATTTTTTTAACGTAGTTCACCCCAAACAAGGCAGGGCGCGACTGTAGACATAAGGGGCTGCTAAGAAGAAAGAAAAGGGGAGAAGGTTGGGGGGGGGGTCAACCTAAACTGGGATCTGCGCAGCGAGATGTCTGTTTACATTAATTTTAAATTTCTGCATGTCAGTACTGTCGGGGAAAAAAGGGGACAGGGAGGGAGTTCCATAGGCCAGCAGCACGAGGAAAGAAGCTATTTGAGTAGAACACTATCCGGCATATGGAATCCTCCACAGTGAATGCATGGGATTTAGTTGATTGTTGAGTTGGTCTAGTGAATTTACGTCGAGAGGGGCACCAGAGTATGAAGCTTCCATCTTCTCTGGGAACCGGTAAAACCGCCCAGGATGAATGCTGTACCAGGTAGAGGTGGGTAAGCAGAGCCTGATTCTATTGAATATCAAATTCAGAAGCGCATGTATATCACGATCGGGGGAGATGTCGAGGTTAGATCTTTTGCAGTTTTTGTTTTCTGCAGGGAGGTATTGTGATCCTTCTCCGTAGGGCGCGTGTTATTCCGAAATTGTCATCTATGTTCTACCAACCGAGCTTCACGCAGCTTAATGTCGATGATCTTACGAGAACTGGTGTGTGTATACGTTGTACAAAGAAAATGGCAAAATGTTTGCTGTTTAGGTTAAATCAATATTGGAAACAAATTACTTGTTCGATTTCTATAACAGGCATGGTTTAAACGATACATGTATAATCTGAAAATATACAACCTACACAAAACATTAGAAAGAACAAAAATACACTCAGGACAATTAAAGAGATGCTACTACATATGTTATTACTGATTTGTAAGATTCAAAATGATATATTATATATATAATATATTTTCAAAATTATACAAGCATTGTTATATACGCAATACTATTAATTATATTTAAGAAATGATACACCAAATTCAAAACGAATAACAGTGCCGTGTTATTTATGAAAATATATGTTTCTATATCTTCAAATATGTAGAACTCCAATCGACCTGTGCATACATTTTGAAATAGTATTTAAACGTGTTTTAATAAAAGCTGGCGCGATTGTCATTTTTGATTAATAATGTCTGTTTCCTAAGGATATGTAACTATTTGACTCATACTCATGTATTGACTCTTATCCGATTCCACAATTAAAACATAATTTTCTGTATTTAAATATGTGTTATGCTTCTTTGTTCAAGAGGTTACGATGTTCTTGTTCAGAAGTGAAAACCATGACGATATGCATACATATATTTGTGCGTGTAAACCTTCAACTGATTGTTATTTCAAATATGACACATTCCAACAAAATGCTTATTTAATATAACATTAACGAAAATGTGTAAAACTGCATTTGTTCGTATCTGCTGCAACGAGCCTGTTGGCAAGTGTGTGTAAGTATTAGTATTATGTTGCATCAGCTCACCCGCTAAATACGTAATCAGCATATTCGATGTCACGTGCGAGTGTCATCGGTGTGTCATTTTCCGAATTCAAGAGCCTAACATTTTAGATCTGGTCATTCTAATGGTAAGTAGACATTTGTTTACGATTGTCTCGTGTATTATTATCATTATTATTATTATTAGTAGTAGTAGTAGTAGTAGTAGTAGTAGTAGTAATGGTAGTAGTAGTAGTAGTAGTAGTAGTATTTTTATCATTATTATTATTATCATTTTTATTATTATTATTATTATTATAATTATTATTATCATTATTGTTATTATCATTATTATTATTATCATCATTATTATTATCATTATTATTATTATCATCATTATTATTATCATTATTATTATTATTATTATTATCATTATCATTATTATTATTATCATTATTATCGTTATCATTATTATCATTATTATTATTATCATTATTATTATTATCATTATCATTATCATTAATACTATTATCATTATTATTTAGATGCAAATATTGTAGTGATGTGTTATACGTTCACATTTGTATTCCATTTGTTGAACATTTGAGAACTCATCTATTTTAGTTCAGTAAATATATATTATTAAAACAAATCATTTATATTACTTCATATTACCTTTACAAAACGTTTTCTATTTTTTTCAAACCAATATAAACAAATAAAGCATTCAAGGATAAAGTTGCCAGATATATAATATGTGCTACTAATTAGATGCACAGCGACGTATACGATAACACATTTCACTTAGAATTGCTAAAACATGGCATATATGTGTATTGCCTTCGGAATTAAATCGGTGGTAAAACATGGCATATATCTGTATTGCCTTCGGATTTAAATCGGTGTTAAATCTAAATCCTAATTACAAAACCGGCATTTCAACGCAATTTGTGTTGTATACAACGTCGTTCTCATAAATACAACGATATCTTTCCTCGAGTAGATTGACATTGCGTTTCCACTGGGAACCAATAACGCCATTAAGACGGATAACTTACTACCTAGGCGCCATCCAACATTCAGTATTACAATGCACAGCAAGCATTCTGAAAAATGGACTATTATTAATTTGTACTGCTTAAGAATGTGTGTCTCGTAAAGGGTAATTGACATTTTATTAAAATGTACTCTTTACTTATGTGTTTTGAGAAAAAAAAGTGTAGAAAAAAGAAAGCCCAATGTAACAAAACTGACAATTTACCGGCATCTCTTCTTATTTATTTAGAATATAAAAATATCAGGTTTACTGATAAACTATAGGAATGTGTCCTGTTGAAATTAAAATAACTGATAAAAATGCAATATTATTTGAGAAAATGTGTCTTTATATATATTTATGTGAACGATTCTTACACTGGAATGAGTATTTCTTTTGCAAAAGCCTTAAAATATTACTCCACTCTCCCTTGTTAACAAAAATTAAAAAAATATAACAACAAAATTAAAAACAACAAATATATATTGCACAGGTAAAATAAAAACGCTTTTTTTACACAAAGTAAATGAAAAAGAGTATCGTACTTGTCTTTTCATTCCCTACGTGGACGCAGGGTAAGAGCATCTTATACCAGAAAAATCCTTCTTTTTATGAAAACATTTCACTACGAATGAGACGAGTATAAATATTCACCTCTCATCCGAAGTGAAATTCTTAGAAGAAAGAGGAACTTTTTCCCAAAAGAAGTTGAAAATGATGTTCTTTACACACTGTAAAGATGAACATTTATTTTTCTTAATCTGGCGACAAAGCGAGTTCGCCACTAAGCAGAGTGATCTGTAATATTTAAAAAAAAACGTTAAATTGTGTGATATGTGCACTACGAGCAAGTGTATTATACCAATCGAACTGATGTATACAAACCCCGTCTCTAAACAGAATAGAAAAGATATGTTTAAATTATAACCAACTTTTAACGTTACTCTTATTTATATAAATAACTACACTATTTAATAACAAACATTTTCTGTGCTAAACTTCTGATAAATGTAACCAGATTGGCCGCCTGTATTTCAGAAGTAATTCGGCTGCTGTCGGTCTGAAATATAGCAGTGGTCACTTCTAGTAAGTCCACCCTTCGCAGTCTGTATCCTGTGAGAATTGAGTTTACTGCTAATCGGCTGAGGCGCCCTTACCGGAGAATGCTGGCTTTTCAAATCCCACTTTCCAGACCTTGTGTCCAATCTTCCCGTCGTAAGCTGGAGATTGATAAAAATTAAAATTATTTAGCATATTTACTCTAAATTCACGATTAAAATCAAATATTCTATACGTCTTAGTGACAGAAAACTGAAAAACTTCCGTCAAATCATAATTGTACAATTTAATAAGTTGAAAGTATAGTCTAAGAATAGCACTGATAACATTGTTTGTTCAGATGTTATAAACTATTTGGTAACTGTAGCTGTAATAGTTGTTCACATTTTTTATCATATTTCATAACCAAAATGTCAATAATTTAATACAAAGATATTATGCCGAGATAAATGAGAGAATAAGTTTTAAAGTAAAATAGTTCATACAAACATTTTATAAGAAATAAGATGATGTGTTGAGGAATGAAATTCACGTAGTTGATAGTTTATCTACCTTCAGACATATATAATATGTACAAATTATAATATGAATATCAAATGGATGAAAGCTATCAAATGTTTACTTTATTTCTCAGTTTTAAATTATTCCTTTCATCAACCACAAAATTAAAAAAATTATATCATGTCGATTATTATTTATTTGTCTCTAAGAATTATCCTGTATATATAGATGTAATGTATCATTTAATGTATATGCAAATATATTATATGATGATATAAAATATTGTGTATATAGTTTCAGTATTTATTTGAACCGTGCACACTACGCAAGAAGAGCTTAGCAGTAAGTAGTGAAAAATATATCAATTACAATTAGTCTAAACAGAAGCGATAATGTTCCATCCCCACAAAGAAACAACACTTAGTCTGATAATTCCTTACGGTGATAAAACATTGACGCCTCTGTCTAGCTTCATTCCCGTGGATATATATATATATATATATATATATATATATATATATATATATATATATATATATATATATAGTCTTTACGGTTGTTTAACCATTAAAATTATATAAGAGGAGAAATGAAATTATTCCCAAGTCCTTCCTTAGAAAAAGTCCGTTAGTTATAAGTCAATTACTCTCTTGTTATCACTGTATTGGATAGCTCAAAGAATTTACGCTAGACTTTATATTATTGAAGAGATCATTTTGGAAATTTAAAAACAAAAAAGTATTTTATTTCATGGCTCCACAGCAGTGTTGATCAAACACCACTCCCCTTAAAAATAAGTATACACACATAAATATATATATATATATAATATGTATGTGTATATATATTTATATATATATATAATATTTATGTGTATATATATATATATATACATAATATTTATGTATATATATATATATATATATATATATATATATATATATATATATATATATATATATAAAGTTCTGCCTTTGATAAGATGCGGTAATACACATTTAAAGTTTGGTTGATTGACGTAAGGCTATACTATTGTTTATGTATATATATATATATATATATATATATATATATATATATATATTGCAAATAATTTCTGTTATCATGTACCATGCTGCTCACGGGTAATTAGAAAAAAAGAAGAACAGGTAATACAACAGCTGGTAGTTGTCTTTGGCGATATGTTATATATAAACCACAAGGAATGTTTTACGAATAATTTGTTGTTCACGACGAAACAATTGCGATAAATAATAAGCTGTTATTGGAACGACACATTAAGTAAAAGGTTAATCAAAATTGATTTTTCAATAGTTTTTTAATAAAGTATTTTGTGAGACACAAAGTTTAGTAACGGTTTATTGTGTGCGGCCATACTCCCTCTGCTTGGAACAAAAAAAATAACAATGAAATATCGCATGCCAGTGATTGGTGACTTATTTCGTTTAGTATGAACGCAATACATTTTTTTGTTTCAGTTTAATACCGATGAATGAAGACGAATTGCTATTTTACACATCACTGGAAGTATTATTGCGTAGATTACCACGAACCAGCCGCCGAGAATTTAACTTATGATAGACGATTTCATGGTCCGTGCCAATATACTTTAGATCTATCGCGCATTGCTAAATTGAATGTTGAACTAAGTTCATGCATTATTATTATTTCTTAAAAAGATTCCAAGATATTAATTTGTACCAGCAGAGATCGGAAAGGCAAATATGCAATTAAAGATATCTTCATAGTAACCACGTTGGGATTCTAAATATAGCCAAAAAGAAAACACATGAATTAATATAAAATAGTTATCCCTTATGTTTATCAAAACTGATCTTTAAAACAGACCTGATTCTTTATTTGTGGATAGGTATCAAGTAGTTCTTGGTAGTTTGCCATGATCAGTGGATTCTGACGAGAGCTTGCCCAATGTTAGATATGCGAGAATATCGTAACGTACTTCATTCTATTGGTTTTGATAACTACTGTTGATTGCGTCTTAAATCTACCCAGGTGGCAGATAATAGATTGCAGAGAAAATGAGTTTTCGCATCTGCCGTTTGCTTCGTCAAATATATTGCGGCAGTTTAGAATCCACCACTGGGGACTCTCTCGTTCCTGATCATAATTGGATAGCTGGATTAAACTGAGCCTGATACAAACTAATCTCAACGTATTGGGTGTTAAGCTAGAAGAGATGGAGAGAGCGAAAAGGGGAGAAATACTATCTGATTGCATGCGAAAGATTTCCCTCTACTCTTCTAAACGTAATATAACGGTATTATTTTCAAATAAGACGATTAGTGGGAGATTATCAAAAGAGTGCGCGTGAGACTTTACGTGATTGGAATGTTGATTTAAAAATGTGCGCAATGAAACTGAATTTTATACTGTTTCCCGAATATTTGAGATGATGATTGGTAATCTGTATAATTAAAATTATATGGTCTACTATTCTCGTCATGGGCGTTATTCTCGCAACGTTACGGACGATGAAAACTCCGACCTTCTACAAATACGTCTTTTCGCACTTTGATTTTTTTAACGAAATTTCCAACTGAACCAATATATATAATTCAATGGGGGGAATTGTTTTCGTTCCGTCGGCTATGACCAGGATGAAGTCTTAAGTATATATATATATATATATATATATATATATATATATATATATATATATATATATATATATGTGTGTGTGTCTGTGTGTGTGTGTGTATATTTACTTAGAATCACCTGGACTTTCCATATTCAGAATACTGTCACATGGAACCTATTATTACTTACCAACTTTATCCGTTGCGCCACGTGTTTATGACTAACGGAACAAGAATAATATGACCCCGTGGATTCGATCGAAATTCGATACAGCTTTCTTGAGTTCGAAAAGTATATTCGAGTTATACAACACGCACCTGAAGTCTCTTTGTAAAAATTCAGATACTTGCGATTTTTCTAATTAATTTTATTTTTGAATAATAGGTATTTTACACTATAAATTAATACATATTCTCTAAATGTTAGTTTATTTCGAGTATTCTATAAGGTTTTCAGGGCGCATAATATTGAAACCAACTCTGATTTGAAAATTTCAATATTCATTGAATTAAATTCATAGATATTCTATGATAAATGCCAGTATACTGAAATCATGTGCCCTTAATAGGGTTAAGATGAACATTCATATACACTAAATGTACAAAAGCAAGGAGCAAGGAAATTCCCAATTTTTTACACTTTTATTGTCATTAAGGGTATGCGAGCACAAACAGGGCTATGTATTTTACTGGTAGGAATTTTTCTTCAGCGCACCTTACACACTTAATCCAATCATGCATAGAGATGTATACTGTAGTGATATGATAATGAAATGGCTTGGTTGATATGTAGTCATACCATTAATGACAATAAAAGTGTACACATTTGGGAATTTCCTTGCTTTTGTACATTTAGTGTATATGAATGTTCATCTTAACCCTATTAAGGGCACATGATTTCAGTATACTGGCATTTATCATAGGATGTCACTACTTTTGTAAAGGCTATGCCTCAAGACAATGGTCATTTTTAAGGTTTGTTTGAATTTTCTGGAAAACATAAGTATATGGTGAACTGAAATTAAAATGCCATCACCTAGACCCTAGAACTTCTATCCCTGCCAAAAATCAGCTTAATCCATCAAATAGTTGATGAGATACAGGGTGGCACACATGTACGTACATACGGATAACACTAAATCACTCCTGACCTTTCTGGATCTCTGGGTCGCCTTGACTAATGATGCTGAAATTCTACAAACTTATAGAACTTATAGAAAATGAAAATGTTGTGCAAAGTTTAAAATAATTTGGTTTATTGGTTTTTGAGTTATGACTGATCAAAGAAATGAGATTTCTAGCATAGGTCGTTTTTGAAGTCTATTAAGGGATAGAGCGCTATCGCGCCTCTCTTGATTAGACAACAACTATGGACTATGTCTCGAATTTCTTGTCTCGTTTAGAACCCTTCAGCTGAAGCTTTACATTCAAGACTCTTTTCTAAAATAAAAATCATGCAATAGAGTTTGATTAAAATTGAAATAAAGAGTCTAGACAAGAGGCTTAGTAGCATCATATTTTGAAGATGATGTTCATAAGATGACAAAAATGTTGTTCAAACAGCTTCTATTAGAATAGTTTATTTTATCAATTTTAGGAAAGCTATTTCCTGGTTCTTTTATGTACTTTCCTTGCGAATTGATACACCAGACTTTCATTACAGAATAACTATGTGCATCATGAACATATATGTGTGGGAAGGGAACTATATAAAGCAAGGCGTCACCCAGGTATTGTCGATTTAAATGTTCATCATTCCTCTGGGAATTCTGTTTTACAAAAAGATGATTTTCATTGACTAGATTCCCCATTGACACAGTAAATTAGTCTAATTCGGTTCCTTGCTCTTTGCCACACTGTTGTCTGAGACGATCTCAAATGTCAAATAATGAAAACTCTCAGGGTTATTCGTTCAAACAAAAATCATTGAACTTCCTGAATGTTGTTACCCTTTACGAATGACCTTCTTATTTGTGTTAAAGCAGCGAAGATTCGATTGATTGAGAAATTTGAATGTTACTCTTTCCATATAAACAGGTTTGTTCCTATTTTAGATTTTTCTAAAATAAATTACATTTATTTTTCAATTTTGTTTGGGTAAGGTCAAACCAAAGTTGAATTCTTTAAACATCAGTGCCGGCTTTAAAAAAAGTTATGTTGAATGCCAAAAGTTGAAATAAAATGATAATATATTTAGACTTTATGTATTTTTTAAACTTTTATCCACGGTCTTTTGGCTAAGATCAAAGTGTAGTATCTGTTCCGATGGATATTGCACACCATACTGGTGTTGTCTTGTCCTTCGGGTCTTGATTTACGCCGGTCAATGGGTCTGTCCTGTGCAGTTCTAGGAGGTACACCTTCCCAGGCTTTGCCTCCCCTCTTTGGGGAAGGGGTTAGTTTATTGCTTACTGCCTGAGTCGCCTCTACTGGGGAATGCCGACGGGGCTGCCCAGGCAATTTTTCAACCCCACTTTCCCGACCCGACCTTGGGTCACATCTTACTTGTGGGAGTAAGATAAAAACTGGAAAGAACCAAATATGATCTAGGGTTAAGATCGGATTCTAACTCTGCCTGATGAGATCTCAGTTTGTCATAACTGTTGATCTATAACATCGACAGGCCAGTGTCGCAGATTTTGCACATGTCTGTGTAAATAAAAATAATCATATATAAAAGCTCTATTGGATATTGAGCACTTTTTATAAATCCTGGTTAAAATTCTTTGGATTACTACCCTGTGGATGTTTTACATGGATTATTTATATATATATATATATATATATATATATATCGAAAAGAGGGTAGTGCAGTATTAGTGCATTTCAACGAGAAAAAAAGTATATATGTAAAGGAGTAAGGCTACCAACATTTGTAGAATGTTTTTTTCAACATTTATTTATTATTTTGTTGTTTTACCATTTTATAATTTTATATAACGCGTTTCAAGCGGTGGGTCCGCTTTCATCAGATATGAAAATGGATTTTCATATCTGATGAAAGCGGACCCACCGCTTGAAACGCGTTATATAAAATTATAAAATGGTAAAACAACAAAATAATAAATAAATGTTGAAAAAAACATTCTACAAATGTTGGTAGCCTTACTCCTTTACATATATATATATATATATATATATATATATATATATATATATATATATATATATATATATATATAGTAACACGAAATTACTTAATCATCAGAACAATAATTCATTAAAACCTTGTGGTATTGTCAAGCATCTAAGTGACATGATTACATTTTTGAAAATGAGAAAAGAGAAATTCACACTCGACAACTCAGATATACGTAGAGAGATCGAGTGACAACATATCTAATACATATTTAGAGAGAGGGGAACATTTTAAACATATATAATCTATAATATTATAGTGGGGTATTGCATGATTTTTGACGTAGAGGAAAGAAAACACCCTATATATAGAGAGAACTTTGGAAATTGCAAATTGGCAGGGAGAGTATTCAATGCCTCTCAAGAAATCATGTCAGCGTGTCAAGAATCACCAATTGCAAAACCCGCCCCTGCCACTTGGAAAGCAACGTCCGCTGTGTGGCGACTAAGGAACTATTTTGGGGTAAAGAGGGACATAAGAAAAAACAATATCTGAAAACAGACACCAGACATGCAAGGTAAGAGACCATGTCACATATATACACATACACTGGCATGTGTGCACAAGCACACACACACACACACACACATATATATATATACATACATACATACACACATTACATTGACCTCTGATACCCGGATTTCCTCCTGGAATTTATTTCATTATAACACACACACTATATATATATATATATATATATATATATATATATATATATATATATATATATATATAATCATATATACATATGTATATATATATATATATGATTATATATATATAATATATATATATATGTATATATATATATATGATTATATATATATATATATAATCATATATATTAACTAGTCTACACTGTCCGTTAAACATGAAAAGCCTAAATCAATACTGCAAAAAGGTACCCAATAAAAAAGCAAATTCGTTCGTTTACCAGCTTACAAGAGGGGCGACGTTAAAGTTATCAACATTCATAAATGAGAATTGTCTATGGAAGTGACTTGATTCAAACACTCATATTCTTTATCTGCTTCGCTATCCAATTAACAATGTCCACCATTCAATTACACAAGGAGTAACACAGGCGATAATCCAAATAGAAATTACGATGTTTCCTGCAAGTAGGTTACGTTATTGAGCGAATAATAATAAAATATCGATACTTACATCATCGATTCGAAAAGTTCTCAATATTAAATACTTGAAACAAACAATTAAATAATTAAAAAATAAATCGAAAAAAAAATGTTTCAAAATCCGCAATTAATCTTGGAATATTACTACACTATTAAAAAAGTGGTGAAGTTACTTCAATGTTTTTAGTTATACATAAATTATTATTACTGCCATTTCTGATGTTGTATTCCCAAATTGTTACCTATCTGGTATTGATCTGGGACAACATGACCTGACTTTCTTCATCTATAAAACATTTAAGAGGACAGTGATTCAGATTTAGTACATATTTTAGTTTCTTAGTATGGAATCTGTTTGACGCAGATTTGTAAGTTTGTATTATTTGAATTAATTCGGACTACTATTCTAATATTGATGTTATTCTTACAACCAAAGAATGTAATTAAGAATTACTTAAAACATTAACAGTATGGAATAAGCACAATCAAAAACCTCGTAGATTTAACAATTAATCAAGCTTGAATTTCTGTGCAGATTTCCAGTTCGACATAAGGATTTACGAGTCCCGCAAGACGCACCTGAAGAAGATCGGAAGTCATATCGGCTGAAACCTTGTGAGACTAACGCCCAAGATGAAAACTGTTGTCCGAGTAATCCAAGTAATACGAATCTAAATGTTACTTCTGCATAGAATGGGGAAAATCTGAAAATCATCTCGACGGACATACATGCAATTCCGTCACTTTGTACATAGGGAAGAATGACATTGTGTTTAGTAGTACAGCTATAGTTGTTCTGAAGTTAACGTTGTGCCTTGTTGATAAGATAATTGATCAGAATATATATTAGTTTTAATGTTCGTGGTATGGTATCCTTGCCATAAACATTTTGTTTTATCACGATTGGCTGATGAGACTAACTCTTCAATTGGTAGGATTTATTGGCCTTAATCTTTTATCATCCTTTGAAGAGCGCTGGTCGAGACGATTTAAAATGCCAATGAATGGCGAAATCCAACCATAAACAATTTAACTCGCTTTTATCTGGGGGGATGGACGAAACTCTTTAAGTGGTTTACTCTCTACGCATGAGTCACAACTGGACTTAAAGGCTAGAAATTGTTGTCCTGTTCTTTTGTACATGGTGCCTGTTCAGTGAAGTGATTTATCACTCACTTAGATATGTGCATTTTGAATTTGCAATGAGAGACTATATTTGCTCATTACGATATGTTATTTGAAAGGTCAACTCAGATGTACATGATAAACTATTAAAAGCAAGCTGAAACAATCAGGGCGTGTCAGTAAGTGTGAAATTACGAGTATTTTTTTAAAATAAATGATATAGAAACGCGCGAAAGTTAAATTTATTTAAATAGTATTCCTAAAAATAATTATAACCTACATTTTCAACGATGGTAATTCAATCGTAATGTCCATTTTCGATTTAAAGTTCAAAGAAAACAGTCGTTTAAAAACTAATTTACATAGTCTGGCTTTTGCATATTTTGTTTTTTATTGTGTGTGCATATGGTTGAACGCAATTGTAATATGCAGGTAGAAAGTATCATGAATATAGAAGTTTTGAGAAACTTCTGATTCTAATGAGTGTGTCTGTTATTGATTACAATATGAACTGTGAGTTTGCATTTGGTTCACAGGCGTAAATCCATGTGATAAACGTCATCTTTCTGTGTACATATTCCAATTATGTTCACATGTTTGCGAGAAGTAAAATATAACGTAAGCGTGTCTCTTCCAAAAGTTTTTATTTTAGAACGAGCCAATTAGAAATCTTCTAAATGAATGCTTATATATGCGAAACTTCATTGAATAAGTACACACTGTATTTATGTAATGCATGTAAAGATATGTTTTTGGAATTCGTACGGCGATTACGTTGTTTTCTTAAATTCTTCCATGGTAAAAGATATAATTCAGTATTAAGAAAACGCTTTTTGACATAATATAAGTTAAGCTATGTAATAAAGAAGTTTCATCACATTGGACATTCGTTTAGCTTTGTTTTGATGACGCCTGATCCGCCATCTTTAAAAGGGAAATTATTTCCATCAGACCATCGTTTTTAATACTTATAAAATTAAAACAATTTCTACAAAAGCAGTAGGATTAAAATTCCATTTTGTAACTCATAATAAAAGAAAAACAGTTTTTAATATACTGATTATGTGAATGCGATTGAAGTCGTAATGGTAATTAAGTTGCATATTGCTTTGTACAATGATATCTTATTAATAATCTTTTCTTTAGCATTATTTTTAATTTAAAATATTGGTTTCATTTTAATATAGCACAGTCATTTATTTACGACTATTGTTATATCGTTGTAAAAATCTGCAGCTGTCCGGTTAAAATAACCTTTACACACATTTAAAACGTATTTACTTCTGGGTAGACAAACTTGATTTTACATAACCTCACCAAAGAAACCACTTAATATCGTTACCAAATATATTTTCACAAATCAAATTTACAAATTGAACTTAATTATGGAACGATGTTAAATTATAATTTCATCCCGGTTAATTTGTAAACAAGAAATCCATTTTAATATTAAGTTTAACAATGAATTTCATCTTCAGCCACACTGCAAATAACGTTTTAAAATATTATACTAAAAATGTTGAGCCATTTTCCGCTTTGCAAGTTTAAGTAATACTACGATTTCAACTGCGCACAAGAGAAAAACAACGGTTTCTAATATACTAATCATATGTATGCGATCTATTTCGCGAAATCGACTAATTTGCGAATTGATTTTAAAAAGGCCATCGATCTTATTAATTAAACATTCGTTTCTATTGTTTTCAATGTTAATGTTCTCGTTATCATTTTTATATTATTTTTAAGATACAACATCTTTCTATTAAATACTATTTTATATCGTGGATGAAACCTGGGTACTTTCCTAAAAAATCATTCCAGAATTTAAGGTCAATATACTCATTAATTAGCTAACTTTACCTTCAACAAGTTGACACCAATTTATGAATTGTAATTTACAAACAAAAAACAAAACAAAACACACACTGAGCTAAGCTAACAGACTAGTAAATATACGACTAAAATAATGTGTTTTCAAAAGAGTTATTAAATATATATTTTTTTAAAAACAAGTCAGTAAGTATATCCGTAAATAATAAATATTAAAAATAGATTTTCCTATCAAGCAACCATCGGAGAAAACACATAAGTTAATATCCCCATAAACACATAACTGTTATATAATTAACGAACACATTCTATACGAAATTAAATCCCCCCATAATGCATAAGTAGAAAAGGGTTAAGAAATGGGGAACCAAAGTTAAATATATAGCAACAAATTCAGAGCCAATAAAAAGGAAAGCAACACATGGAAAGACAACAATGAGACGAATAAATTGGTGAGCAAGTAATGGAGAGAAAAGTAAAAATGGGCAGCTAAATATGATAAGCGAAATATGTAAGGTCACAAGTAAAATAAGAGCCCCCCCCCACCAAAAAAAAGACAACAGGAAAAGGAGAGCAAAGACATAAAAAGGAGAGCAAACATGCATAGGAAAAGAAATGGAGAGTATGAGTAAATGGAGAAGAAAAAAACGGAGAGTAGAAAATGTAGAATCAATATAAAAAGGAAAAGGTTCACGTAATTGCTGGGTAATTCCTGACAATTAAACACAGTCTAGAATAGTATTTTCTCACATAAATATAGCATCACTACAACAACTAGACTTATACACGAGTACATACGGTTTGGATTTTTGGTTTGTCTGCATTTATAACATTTCGTGATACAAGACTGCATGGTTGTTAAAAACAGAATTTACATACAATATAGTTTATAAGGGTAAAAAACGTAAAGGTCGCATAGCCTGGACGCGCACGAGTGTCGTTGCCGACATCGCACACTGCCTATGGCCGTAGCGGCGGTGATTTGTTAAGAATCACCGTGAACAGCATATGGAAGGCGGAGCCCATCCTTCTCCTTCCGCTGCCTTGAACCTTCCCTGAGTTTTAGTAGACAGAGGGAGTTTTCAGACCCGAAAATTCGCATGCCGTGAGTGGGATACAATCTGGGTCGTCCAGCCCAAAGCCAAGTGCTATAACCACTCGTCCACAGGCCCTCTATATAAGGGTATTCTTACCTTAAAGTTACAGTTCAGTTTTTCATAAGATTGCATTGTGTCACACTTATTTTTGTTTAATAAAGGTAATTAGTAAATATTTACTACTTAAAATGTAATCTACATTGTTAAATGTTATTGATGGTGATATATAGACGTAATAATTCATATTAATACGATGCTATTTTAGTCGGTGTGTGTATGATATAATTTAAATAAATATTAAGATTTCAAAACTAACTTGATTTAGTTTCCTAAGAAGTTATCCATCGGTTTGGAAATCAGTTTTAAATATATATAGATATATTTAAACTTATTTTAAAGAGAAATTTCATTTGGTCTTTCAAGCTTTAGTTTGACATTTTTTCCGGTAAGTTTTTTAATGAAGCGTTTGAATTGACGACTATTAAATATATTCTTTCCTGCTATTCTAAATTGCAAATATTTTTACAAAATCTAACAAGCTATATCTCTAAATATCGGGAGTCTTAACAAATTCTACATATAGAACAGTTAATAAAGTTCACACTATTTTCTTCAATTCAACGATATTCAGTACAAATTTACTTCAGCCTATACTTGACTTGTCAACTACAGTTTTGTCTCGAATGTCTAACAGTCTTAGTTGTATCAAATTTAAATGATAAGCACGCCTGAATATGATATATTAATTTGCCAATGACATTAACATATTCTTGATTTATCTTAATGAAAATCGCTCAAGACAAAACATGAAGCCACTTGATATGAGGAGCTAACAAGAACGAAATATGATAATCGCATAGACGGGACATGTCTATTGGCATCCTCACATGTGAGGCTATGCTGTATTTCTACAAATCTACCATCAGCCTATGTATGGGGTACTGTTTTCCTATTTAGGGCTGGGGAATCTCTATCCCATTTGAGGGTTCTTGATACCTATAGCCTTGTTCTTTGCAAGACTAATGTCTTGAAAAGAACAAGGCTATAGGTAGGAGGGGAAACAATAAAAACGAAGAGAGTTCCACAATCCTGAAGTGTTTAGAAAGAAGCTACTGGAATAGGAAGCTGTATTGCAATGAGCTATTAAAACAGCAAATTGATGGGAGACAACTAGACAAACGATTCAAACAGGCTGAAATAAAAGAAGCTAGGAATATATCACATATTTTTTTAAGAACATATATTATAATAGTATTAATAGAAAAGACTCAGACGGACAATATCGTGTCTGTGAGAGAGAGAGGGTGCACAGAAAAAGAAAGAGTGTGGCTAATCTAAGTACAAATAGGTTTCCGCACCTTATCAAGAACGCTCAAATGGGATAGAGATTCACAAGCTCTAAATATGAAAACAGTACCTCATACATAGGCTGATGGTAGTTTTGTAGAAATGCAGAATAGCCTCACCTGTGAGAAAGTGTTTGTAATGAGAGAGAAGACCGACTTTACGAGAAGCAGAAAGAGCAATGGATTTTATGAAATAATTTATGAGGGAGAAAGACCCATAAGTTTAAGAGTCGATTTCTCCTCAAGAGCAAAGCCTTCCATGTAAATATCAAGACGGGTAGAAAGACACGAGCTGAGTCTTAACAAGATTAAACTAAACAAGCTATTTCGTACCCCAATCCAAAAATAAACCCAGGTCAATTTTAGATTAACTGCATATTTCGACTGATCTGAGGGAAATAGGCGAGAAGAAACACCAGAATAGAGAGTAGTATCATCAACATAGACGTTAATTTTCTGGATAATATTCTCTGTAAGACCCTTTATATAGAGATGAAACAATGTTGGACCTAGAATTGTTCAGAATTATTCGAAAGCTTAGATCAGAAAGAAAATAACTAATACTGTCAAGAACTTCACAACCAATACCACAACTCTTAAGATTGTATAGGAGGCCAGAATATCACACTGTCAAACGCTTTCGAAATGGCTAGCGCAATGGCTCTTCCCTTTCTTGAATTCCGCTCAGTTACAACAGAGAAAAGGTCAGCAGTTAAATTAAAACAACGAAAGCCAGAGTGAACACCACTAAAACAAATGAACAAGCTTGTCGTTTACCAACCTTTCAAACACTTCGCTATAAGTAAAAGGCTAATAGGACAATAATTAGTTGGGCCAGATTGATCAGTATAATTTTTGAAACAGGGTCAACGGAGGATAACTTCCAACAAGAAATGAAAACAGGACTGAGACAAACAGACATTGAATACTTCAGAGAGAATATAAGAGAGTTCAAGGGCATAACGCTTGCGAATGACAACACGAATTGAATCAGGACCGGAAGACTTAGACTGGTAAAGATCAGAAATAACTTCAGAAGCCATCTTTGGAGTGATGACAGAATCAGGAGACTGATCAATTGTTAAAGGAAAATAAGGACAAAGTGCAGCCGAATGTTCTAGAGAAGAATTGCCAGCAAAAGAATAAGCAAATAGATCAGCATATAGAAATAACCTGAAGACAATTAAAAAAGGAAGAAAAACGGACTTGCCATTATTAATAACAGTATTGATTTAGGTTGATATCGGACTCTTTATTGTATTAATAATCTGTGGAGTCTTGTGATAGACAATATCTTTAAGATGACCCACTAGATACCATAGTGGGTAGTTGGTTAAGATGAAGTGAGTCTGAAGCCCATTCAGCATTACTTTTTCCAATGAAGACAATTAACACATTATATTAGATGTCGATTGAATAAACACACTTGGCAATTAATGTCTGAAATTAAGAGAATAAGTAAGATGTGGTCTGTAGCTTAAGTTTTCTGAATATGGTTGGACTTCATATAGGATTATGACTTGTATCAACGATTTAAATTGCGTAATTTTTAGATGTTACATATGATAGACACAAATAGAACTCTTCTACAACTAATGTATAGATATATGTTGTTCAATTGGTTTCATTGGATGAAATAAACACGGTAAACACAAATAATTTTCTACAGAAAGCAAGAAAAGTATGAGAATTAAAAAAAGAGAGTGATTACAAAAACGAAATGAAAATACCAAGAACCGTAATAAGAAACAAAAAACACCACCCATACTACGAAAAGAAAGGAAAGTAGAAAAATAACTGTAATAAAATAAATAACGAAGAGAAAAATACAAAATATTGATGTAGGTTATTAAGAACACAAATAAAAAACGACATGTGTTAAAGGAAGAAAAGAAAGTTAAGCCGAAACACGGAATACCAGAGAAACACGTAAGAGGACAAGGGAAAAAAAGAAAACATAGTAAATATATGTTAGTTTGTGAGGCGGTGTCCGGATGGTGGGCGCCATTAATGGAGCGAAGCTTAAAAGCGGAAATAAAAAATCACAACACTTTACTCGGAGAGAGGTTCTAACTATTAGCTTGCCGACACCGACCTGAACAGACACAGAAACGCGGCGATCCCGACAAGCCCGGCAGGGGGGCGGAGACGGTTGGCACAGATAGTTAAATGTCGGCCTGTCTCTATATGGAAATGGTATATCTTCCTGTAATTCATTCCCTTTCTTTCTTTCTCTCTCTCTCGCACGCGCGTGCATACGCATTTTATTTCTGTTTTTGTTTTGTTAAAAATAAAACTGTTTAAAACCAAACCGGCGTCCACGTGCTTCCTGATCAATAGCAAGGGTCAGCTGCAAACAGCACGAGCATTGACGGAACCTTGGTTACAAAGGAAGGCGTGCGGATGTATATTGTGCATGCCCTCTTTACGGTAAGCAGTATCTTACATACCAACAAAGAGAAAACATAATAAGCTCACAAAATATTACGAAAGCTTAAACGTAGACAATCATACAAGAAGGGCGAATATAAAAATATCCCAAACAAAATAAAATGCAACAGACAAATAACTAAAAAGGGGAGATAAACAGAGTACGAGTAAAAAAAGAAACTAACTTGAAATGTAAACATAAGCAAAAAGTATATAAGAAAAGAAGGCAATAACAGTACAATAATTGATAAGAAAACAAATGCTCATGAAAAAAAAGCAAAATATCACAAAACAGTAGACGGTAAAAGAACATCAGTATGAAACATAGAAAACCTGCGCAAACTAAATCGAAATACAAAAAGAAATATAAGAAAAACTAAAGTGCAAAATCAGAGTAAAAACTCAAAAGGTTTTGAAATAAAAAATACGTCAGAAAAAAAGTAACAATACCACAGAACGAAAGCAATAAATTATCATTAAACAGAAGAAAGAAAGTAAAGCTAAAAAAAATCAAGAGAGAATGAATAATATAAGAAAGCATAAAAAATACTGCGAATAGAAAGCAAATAAAAAGACTCCCAAAACAGAGTGAACGATGAAAAGAGAACAACCAGAAAGAAAAATTAAATACAGCGGACGGAATGAAGAAAAAATATCATAAGTAGATAAAGAAATTGCGAAAATCTCAGAAAATATAAAATGGCACAATACTCCGAAAATACTGTAAATCAAAGACAATAAAATTACAAAAAAGTAACAAACGATAAAATCGAATAGGCGACACTTGGGAAATGGCACAAAAAAGATGATAAGACGCAGAAAAAAATGAGATGGTAAAATACCATAAAAAACACTATAAAGAATACTTTATTTAAATACGAAGACGATGATAATATTACACACATAAACAAAGGAAATACAGAACGGGCTATGTGAATAAATACCACAATAAATAGTAGATAAAAAGACGCTGAAAAATACGAATGCAAAAAAACATGAAAAGGAAATACTTATAATCGGAAGATGACAAGATTACAGCCACTAAAAAAAAGAAATACGGCGAAAATGCAACCGAAAAGTAGATAAAATTAAGCTAAGGAATAAAAAGTAAAATATCACAAAAAATACAGAAGAAAATTACTTAAAATAGGAGTTAAATAAGATTACACATAGAAATAAAACAAAAATACAACAGGCTCTTCGAGGGAAATTCCACTAAAAGGTAGATAAAATGACATAAAAAATAAGAAAGTTAAATACCACAAAAGGCATAAAGAGGAAATACTTGAAATTGAAAAATAGTTAAAAATATTACAAAACGAAATAAAAGAAAGATTCCACAAATGTAAGTCGACGAAAAAACACAATAGAGCAAGAAAACTAAAACGCTGAAATAAAGAAAGAAGATGAGTGTGAAAGCAGACAGTTATGAATAGCACAGATCCGGACAAACACTGATCGTCTACTCGCTTTCCGAGCTGAGTCATATGGAATTGTGAGTAATGTAAAAGCAATGTGATTATGGATGTGGAAGAACATTCCTGGGTGGCCGGAGATTTGGTGTTGAGTCTGGACCGCATTTGGTCTTGTAAATGGACAATTGATTATTGAAGTAAGCAACGCCGTATTGAGCG
Source organism: Sepiola atlantica (assembly GCA_963556195.1). Taxonomy (NCBI): domain Eukaryota; kingdom Metazoa; phylum Mollusca; class Cephalopoda; order Sepiida; family Sepiolidae; genus Sepiola; species Sepiola atlantica. The sequence goes on along the minus strand of OY744538.1, from coordinate 31,500,035 downwards.
GTCAGAAAACGTGCCTGTCTACACGCAGCATGGGATATTCTCATATGAAACGCAACTACTTAAAATTCCGACAGGAAACGTGGAATGCTGACCGACGAAAGCGGAAGAGAATTGACGTGTGATACGAATCCCTTTTCAAGTAAATAACCATCCTCTTTCCTCAATGTCCGACAGTAGCTTTCATTTAGCAGTTATCAATTACTGCAATGTGGCGGAATGGAACGTTCGTTCGGTTATATTTAGCAAGACCAACTCATACCGATGTGATTTTTTCTTTGTTTTATTATCAAAACCAAAGCAAACTTTACCTGAATTATACTTTTTATTCACGGAAGGTCTAATAATCTATTCTATTGTACGATTCCTTAACTCTACCTAACTATACTACACCAGTCTGATTTATTTATTTATAACACGCAACTGCTTGGTGTTGGCCGGGTTTGTTTTTACTTCTAATTAAGTCGTGAAGTCTCTGCCATATGCTCATTTTACCAAATAATTTTAAATAGGTTTTGGAAATAAAAATGTTTTATTACGGTATCATTTAATCATGTAATTATTAACTTGACCACTTTATTTTATTAGAACAATTTGGATAACGAAACGTCGTCTCATTTTCTTATTTATAAAATTATAGATTTTAATAGAATGTAAATAGCTTCGAAATGTGTCACTCTGTTAATGCATGAAGATTTTCTGAGAATATTATAGCCAGAAATAACCTTTTATACGACAGTTCAAATGCTTCCAAATTACTTTTATTCTTGGAATGGTCACGATGTAAATATCAATCTTTTTCTAAATATTGACAAAAAATGAAATGTCCCACTTGTTGAAGATATTATGGAACTTTGAAATTCTAATACTTGTTGTTAACGCCTTAAAATAATCGTAAACAAAATTATGCCGTGAATGAATACTTCAACGCCAAAGTGTAATATATCGTTGCTCTGAACAAAATAAACACATAGGTGGACAGATGTTATTCAATACTAAATATTCATTATCCCTATTAGCTGATTATTATGTTTCGGTTACAATTGAAAAATGTTTATATTTAACTAGTTGTCCGGACGGAAGCACATATTTTAAAAAATAAACTTTAGCTAAGTACGTAATTGTGGTCTCAATAATATTGTACAACAATAACAAATATAAATGTGCTAGTTAGAATCAAAGTAGATATAAAATGATAATAAACATTGTAACATTTTCGGAATGCGCGTAGTTTCTAATAAGTAAGCTATGGTTTATATCGTATTGAAAATGTGATATCTACTTTGATTCTAACTAGTACATTTATAGGGAAAATGGAATATTACGACATTAGCATTACTAGGATATCAAGTATAAATTAAGAAAATACTATCAGATGTTCTTCCTATTCTCACAGGTTCTACATGTGAGAATGCTTACCATGCTTGACGATGCCATGTTTCTATGAATTAAAATAAATTACAACTATTGACGAGGTCCATATGTATTAATTTACTATATAACATATATCCTAGTATACATGTGTTTCACTGCACCACCGATCATCAGGGTAGATGCCATTGACAATATTCGAACCCACAACCACATTGTCTGGAATCTAGAATGTTCCGTGTAGACCACGCGAGCATGGTTGTAACATGTGCGACTGTTTATCACTTAAATAGTTGAGATTTGTTGTTGTTTTCCATAATAAACGCTGTTATGAAAACTATCATATATAAAGTTCATTTTCCTATGGGATTAGAGAGATATTCTCTTGCATATATTATATGCATAAAGACCCCCTCTATTATGGGGCGTATGTATTAATTGTATTAATAAATGTAATGGGACAATTAATGCATATAAAAGTAATGGGAAAACGTAATGCATACAATATATGTAAAGGAGAATACTCTCTCATCACTTTGGAAAGTGAACTTAACATATGATAGTGTTCATAACAGCTGCTATTATCGCGAATTAAACAACTATGCAAGTAAGAAAAATCGTACATATCTCATGCAAGCCGTCCTGGCCCACACGCACTATTCTAGTCTACTGACAATGTGGTTGTGGGGTTAGATCTTGACAAATTCAACTACACTGAAGATTAGTGGTGTCGTGAAACACTTATGTACGTTGATTTTCTTTATAAATATATATATACATATATATATATATATATATATATGTGTATATGTGTGTGTGTGTGTGTGCGTGTGTGTATAGAAAAGAGGGTAGCGCAGTATTAGTGCGGTTCCAACGAGAGAAAAATATATATATGTCAAGGAGCAAGGCTACCAACATTTGTAAAATGTTTTTTTCAATATTTTTTCAATATTATTTTGTTATTTTATCATTTTATAATTTATATAACGCGTTTCAAGCGGTGTCCCGTTTTCATCAGATATGTGAAGCTGGGGAAAATGTTTTAGTGTGCCTTACAAGGGTAATGATGGAGAAAACTTTAATTATCTCCGACTGAGGCGCTTTAAGGAAAATGTTGCAAAAAGCTCAAAGTATGTTGAGGCCAAATCATTGCCCCCGACAAGAGCAGATACGGAATTCGACAGCCTTCAAGTTTACTTCCAAATTCAGGAATGAAAATGTAGAAACCAGCTAAAACCTGACGAGTGGGGATAGAAACTTTCAGATGGTAATTTACAACCAATCAAGACTGACTTGCCAGCTGGCCCTGTAAATTTGTTGGCTATAATTAGATGTAACTGTTCTCCAGGGTGTACTACAGCAAACTGAAGTTGCAAGAAACATGGCAGTGACTGTTCAAACTTGTGTGGTAATTGCAAAGGTCTCCACTGCAGCAACTCACCACAGCTACATCTTGATGATGATGAAGTTACCTTTGACCAGTTCTTTACAAGAAATGTTCTTTGGTCCGTTCATGAACTTCTTCCGTGGTGGTTATGCAGAAGCGTTGACCCAACATTCGACGAACTGTCCATTCTCTTATTGTAAATTGTACTTATTATGTACCTATTTGTATGAAATGTCAGGAATTAATGTTACAATTGTTTCCTTGAAAAAGGCTACTTAGTCTGTTGTTGTACCTTTTATATTCATATTTATATAAGAAATAAAAAAGAACATGAAAACAATGGCAAAGGCTAGTCATTTGCAAGTGTTAGTCTGTTTTTAAGCATATAGTTACCTATCATTACAATTTAAAACACCAGGAAAATGTCAAGCTGGCTTGGGGTGGACCCTTTCTGGGGTTTTCTAATTTAATAAAGTTGTTTTTGTCAGAAAGAACGTTTATTTTTGTCATTAATTTCACGAATAATGGACATAGTTGTCAGGAAATGTCAAGAATTTTATATCTCGAGATTTTAATATTGTTAAGTTTGATTTTAAAATGGCGCCCGTTGACCCCTTTCCGCGAGGCTAATTTTGGTAAACTTTTTTTAACTGAAAGAGGGCTTATTCCTGTCCAATATCTAAGTTAAGAAACTTTGTTAGCCATTTGTTTGAGATTCAGCCACATTCTGACTGGACTCATAGCTTAGATACAGTTTTTGGATATGCTGTTTTCTGAGCTACTAGCTTAACTGAGACAACGTGTTTTCGGAGAGTGTAGGGGGGGGTATAGCTAAAGGTAGTGCCAATCATGCTTTAAAATACGATGTTAGTTGAAAATTAAGTATTAATTCTCGAGTTTACTCGCCGGTTTCAGTATAAATATTGGTTGATTTCTCGGTTATTGCAATTTTCCGTGGCCTATGGAACTAAAGCTTACAGACCCAAAGTGTTTCTGTGAACCATATTAACGCCCTGTGCCAGTCCGAGATTCTTATTCCCCTGCGCTGATGAGAGTCGTAAGCTTGAAGCCACATCATACGTATTTAATATCATATATATATATATATATATATATATATATATATATATATATATATATATATATATATATATATATAAGAATAAATGTAAACGTGTGTTACTCCTATCCTGAGTTTACTAACATCAAAACGAAGTATGCGTATTTAATTCAGTGTTACAAAAGAATATTTGAAATGACCGTATACATAGTAATCTGCAAACACCCACCAACTATTTTAAGTATTCCTAATTTGTATTTCATTTTTAAGCAATTTCAAAGAAATTAATATACTGTGATATACATTTATAATTTGTATCACCATATGTTTATATACACAATAGTTTGACCGTGATACTGAAAACAGACTCTTCACTTTGATCTTACCCCAAAGCAAATTAACTATTAAAAATAACGTTTTTTTGTGACTAGCCATTTATAGATTAATTAAAGAAAACTGATGTAATCTATTATTGTATTACATTTTAATGAGAGTGTGTATTGTGGTATCAGTTTAGTTGTCATTAAACTGTTCTTCCGTCTTTTTAAGAGCGTAGAGTTTATACCATTAAGTATGACATCCTCTTCATGGTCGGGGATGATGTTGTATATGTTCTGTTTTCATGAAGGTGCCTATTGTGGTATCGATTAGTTGTCATGAAATTGTCCTACTAGTAAGTACTTAATCTTTTTTAAGGTAATACTGCTAAGTATTATATCAATGTCCGTAAATGAGAAATTTGTATTATCTATTTTTTTTACACTAACTATTTTTTACAACGGTTCCTGTTTTCAATTTTTACTTCCATTTTTTTCCAAAAAATATTGCTTTTTTTTGTCAGAAAAGGTTTTTACATTCATATTTAAAACTTATTCATTTATAAAGTTAAAAAAAACCCGCCAAGCGTTTACACCTGCTTTTACAGACTTTGAACCGAATCAAATAAATTGCCTCTATCGTTCGTAAAAACAATCGCTGATATAAAGTAATCATTTTATTTTAATAAAAAAATAGTTCATACTTTAATCAACGTAGTTTTATTTTTAGTAAAAAAAAATAACTTCGAGTAGCGGAATGTTTTCATCATCATGTATGTTGTTTAGTTTCGTAAGAAAAAATAAAGTAAACAAAACACAGAATTACAAAATAAAATGTACCTTTTTTACACTTTGCTGCTGATCAAATACAAGTAAAAACAACACGTACATTTACTTTACAATTCTAATTAAATAAACAATATTTTAAAAGTCTTCTTCGAACAGAAGGCTATTTTTAATGCTATGACCGTTATAAAGCGGCGTGTTCCTTCCGGTAGAAGCTTCGGTTTACCGCATACATACGTTCAATGTTTTACTAGTCCGTTTTTAATACAGACTTTAAATTTTTACTATTGATTACGACAAACATCAATTACCACAGACCAGAATCAATAAGAGTCTATTTGTGAATATTTACTCAAAAAGAGTAACATTCTACCTCTACAGAGTATGCTAATCGCCCAACCCTGACAAACGATACAATGTTTTAGCCGATTCCATGTAAACAGCTTGAAAAACCTTGCGATAAAAATTGAAAAAAAAAACAATTAATGTAGAATTTAGAGTGGAGGTTATGTTTCACATATAAATTTAACGTAAAAGGATCAACCATTATCGAGGAAGATAGCGTTTTTAAGGCATAAAACCGAATATATTTTTTAAAATATTGTATGCCTGTATTCGTTTGTGAAAGAGGGTTGATATCTAACTTTTGTCATTTTCATGCTGAAAAATAAAAATGTAATTACAAATTACTTTTTATCACTTAAAAAACAGGTATGGTGGTAAGAATATAGCCTATAATAATCATAGGATCAAAAGTAAAATTGTACCCTTGCAGCATATCCTAATTCACACCAAAATGAAAATAAGATTCTACTGTTGTAGGCGATTACATATAATGACTAAGAAACTTGATGGTAAAAACAAAACAACTATTTTAGGTAGGAAATCAGTTTCGTGTATAAATTTAACGTAAGATGATCACTGATTTCAGAACTACAAAAGGTAATGATAACCCACGCCCTAGCAGGATAGTGGGGTGGGGGACAGGTAAATGAAAAACGAGGAAGAAATTAAGATACGGATTGACAGGGGTAGCGGGAACTTTTAATATAAAGATGTTACACACACTTGTAACTCCTTTTTATGGCCCTGGACAACGCCGAGTACCCCTTTCAATGTTATTATGTACTAATTTGGAAGTGAAATGTCGACATTCCTCCAACAGAGCTGTCTGTGAGTATGCCTAGAAATGAGAAATGGGCTAGGCTGCAGTGGGGGAGGAGGAAACAAGAGCGTAGACTCCCGGGCAACGCGGGGTAGTCCTGGTCGTCTATTATGTGAAGGGCAGTAGCTCCCTTAATGTTTAATTTTACTTCAGTCGAAGTTCTCAAAAGTCAAGGGGCCCCTTCCTGGGGCTAACACTTGATCTCTATATGAGATACATAGATACCCGAATATTCTTTTAAAATTCTCCTTTATTTCTCAAACATTGAGTAAGTAAAAAAGTTAAGAATAATAAATGTCTTCTCACCCCAACTGACCAGTCAAGTATGTCATAGTATATATTTCTTTTTGTCTGTTGGTATTACCGGATGACAGGACAAGAATTCATCTAGTCTGGTGGAGTATCCAGCTACGTGCTGTTACTTGAGGTAACATCACTAGGAGAAGATGCACTATTCCTCGTATGAGGGGATCTTATTTGTGCTGCGGATACTATGTAATTTTGAATATTTGGTCAGGGTTTACTTGTAAGGTTAAGTATCCTCATGTCAGGTTGTCCTGGTGCGTATGTGTTTATGTCCAGGTAAAAGTTAACAAAAGAAACTATGAAACAAAGACCCACAAAGTTGGTATATTCTTAATCAGCATTGCCCGGAATGAATAATATCTAAAATGTATTAAATTAATTGTGTTATGGGCTTAATTTTTCAATGATTTTATTCATCTATTTTATTTACAATAGTGAAGTAACTCTGACTTTTAACACGTGAGTTAATTCCCTTATGCCGATTAATTGATAAACTAATCTATATATGTATGCCCAGCAAGAGTGGAATGGTATAGGCAAATGAAAATGAGGTAGAGGGAACGGGGTAGAAAGACAAAGATAGAAAGACGGATAAGGCGAGATGGAAGTTTAATAGAAATATGTTACACTTTTTGGTACTCGTCCAGATTAGGATCCAAGCTAAAATCGACTTGGCGTCGATAATTTCCGCATGTTTACGTAGACGCCTGGAATAAGCAGAATTAAAAGTCGATTGCCTGCATCCAAAAAATTCCAAACCGAGACTGTATGTATAACTAGAAAAATATTTTTATATGTGATTTTTTTATAACGAAAAATATCACTGAACGAGTGTTAAAACAGTGTGAAGGTTAGATGTTAGAGGTTAGGGTAAGTGTTGATATACAAATGTCTTTTTCTGCATGTAAAAGTCTGTTTTTTTAACTGAACAAGTGTCAAACAAGGTATATATACATACATATACATACATATATATATATATATATATATATATATATATATATATATATATAAGGATAAAAGATATATCATAAAAAATTTATTTTGGTGAAGACAGGATGTGTACAAAGGGCAATAGGAAAAACACATCAAATACAGGAAAACTCATCAAAAACCTTGAGAGTTTACCGGTGTCGTTCACTTTCTCTGTAGACGTTCCTTGATCCGAACGAAACCGGTAAAATCCCTCGTTTTTTTTTGTTTTATTGCAGTATTTGATTTAGTATTTTCATTAATTTGTTTTCACACAAACACACACACACACAATAATTGATATATATATATATATATATATATATATATATATATATATATATATATATATATATATATATATATATATATATAGCGAAAAAAAATACTAAAGGAAGAAAATCATGAGAAGGGAAAAAGATATATAATATGTGCTAGTAAAACCAAAGAGTTTAATTGAAAGACATTTTTATTAACAAAGTCACATAATGATCGGGCGCCAGCGCACGTCTTTATGAAGTAGTTATTATCTAATTAATCAAAGAAGCATTCAGTGCAATGTAGAAAAGAGCGGGGCAAAAGAAATATCAATCGCACAGGAAAAAAAGGTTTCGTATATTCATGGCTAAAACTACGTAGCAATGAGAACGAAGTGTTTAACTTAATAACACCTTTGGGAAGTACAAGACGATGAAGACGGGGAAGAAGCAGAAGGAGATAGAGATGAAGAGAGAAGAGAGGAGGGGGGCATGATTAAAATAATGTGAGTCTGTAGATAGAGAATAATACTGACAAGAATAATGGAATGCTGATAAAGGAAATTGATTATAATTATTATACTAGTACAATTACAACTAATAAAATTAACTAGAACATTCACGATCCATTGGATGATTATTTGTAATATTATTATTACATTATCATAAATTTCTCTTCATCTTTCTTTCTTTACTTTTTCGGCGCTGCCTCTCACTTCTATTGCTTTCCTTCACTCTCTGAGAAAGTGATGACGTCACCCATCTGCATGGGCAAACGCAAACGATCAACAACGATAACAAGCTAGCTTGTTCCGCAATGCTTAAAGGAGTTCTTCTGTCTCTGCCCCGATGCATGCAATTATTATAATCGACTATGCACGGTTATCCCCACCAGTCCCTTTTACTGTAACCTCTCTACTTTGTGAAGCCATACCCTGTGCATGAGTATCTGTATTTTTGTTTTAAATGTATGACGTTGTAAAATGGTGAGGTAATCCAGTGTGTACAAGAAAATAGCATACAACATCTACAAAAGGTTTACGAGTATATGAAGAGATAGATAGATAGATAGATAGATTGATAGATAGATAGATAGGTGGATTGATAGATAGATTGATGGATAGATAGATAGATAGATTGATAGATAGATTGATGGATATATTGATGGATAGATAGATAGATAGATAGATTGATAGATAGATAGATAGATAGATAGATAGATTGATAGATCGATAAATAGATAGATAGATAGATCGATCGATAGATAGATCGACAGATAGATAGATAGATAGATAGATAGATAGATAGATAGATAGATAGATAGATAGATTGATAGAAAGATAGAAATACCAAGGATTTGCAGGGAGTAGAAAGTTCTGGTTTGACTTCGTACAGCCTCGTAACACTCGTCGTTTTTTCTTTGTCCTTTAGTCCTCACATTCTATGAGCGATTTTTCACACATAGGGGGAAGAATTTCTGGATTGCAATCTATCCATATAACTAATCGTTGGCTAGATGTTGCCGTTAGAGTCCTATAGGTTTTGTTTATTTTGCTCCTTTTATCAAGTAGCTTCATGCCTTGTTTTGGAGCGATTGTCATTAAAAAAATAAAATAAGAAAGATAGGATGAGAGTAGCAAGAAGTAGTATTGAGTTACTCCTCTCCAGGAGTTAGGCACAAGGCCAGTTTTTATCTTACACCCACAAGTAAGATGTGACCCAAGGTCGGGTCGGGAAAGTGAGGTTTAAAAATTGTCTGGGCATCCCCGTCGGCATTCCCCGGTAGGGGCACCTCAGGCAGTAAGCAATAAACTTACTCCTCCCCAAAGAGGGAAGGCGAAGCCTGGGAGGGTGGACCTCTTAGAACTGCACAGGACAGACCCATAGATCGGCGTAAATCAAGCCCCAAAGGCTAAGACAATACCGGTCTATAGGGTGCAGTATCCATCGGAAAAGATACTACACTTTGATCTTAGCCAAAAGGCCAAGCAAGAAGTAGTAGCAACAGAAGAAGAAAATAAAGAAGAAGAGAACGAAGAAGAAGACTAGCTCCGTAGCCATGTAATTAGTATTGTGTCGGGAAGAATTGCTGTTCATCTAGTTTTAATCTATTCATCTAACTTATAGTTAGCTAGGTTTTGTTCTTGAAGTAGTATTGATTTTTTGCTCCTTTCATTAAGTGGTTTCGTGCCTTGTCTGGAGCGATTTCAATAAAAAATAAAAAATAAAAATTTTAAAATGTAAAGAATAAAGACATAACGAAAGGAATAAGAATCAGTAGAATCAGAAGAAAACTAAAGCAAGAAGAAGAAGACTAGATCCAGGTAATTAGTATTGTTGTTTTTTTAGTTTAGTCATAGCTGAGATATTGCTCTATATTTATCCCTTAGTGGGAACACTGTACGGAATTGGTGAGAGCCTCAAATTGATTCCGTCAATAAAGTCCGTAGTTTCTGACCTTTAATTGTGTTCTTCTAAGAGTAAATGAAGAAATTGTGATCACAAAAAGACTGATTTTGTGTAATCCGGTTTCACCCGAAGAAATTTAATGTCACTCTGGATTGATAGCACAAGTAATGTTTAATGATATCATCAAGAACCGAAATGGAAACTATTCCGACGCTAATCGACAGTATTCATAAACTTGTAGAATGTAACCGTCTCACACTTTGATCTTACTTTCTCTTCTACCTTCGTATCGTTCTCTCTCTCTCTCTCTCTCTCTCTCTCTCTCTCTCTATATATATATATATATATATATATATATATATATATATATATATATATATATATATATATATATATACCCACTCTCTCCATTTCTCTCTCTCTCTCTCTCTCTCTATATATATATATATATATATTAATATATACAGAGAGAGAGAGAGAGAGAGAGAGAGAGAGAGTGAGAGAGAGTGAGAGAGAGAAATAGAGAGAGCGAAGAGATAGATAGATAGATAGATAGATAGATAGATAGATAGATAGATAGATAGATAGATATGATTGTGAACATATAGGTGTTAGCATATACTTCCAATACTTTATGTTTACAAAACTCTTCCAATTTAATCTCGATAATTGTGAGCTAGTAACAACAGGGCATATATAAGTAAGCAAATACATTTATATTCGAAAAGCAATACATTTTCATGCAACTTATTTTACGAAAAGTAAATCAACTAACATTATTATGACAATATTGGATATGTTCAGCTTAAGCTTGTCAGAAAGTACATGAATAGTTTTTAATCTTGTATAATATTTTCTAAATTAAGAACTGTTCATGTACTTTCTGGCGAGCTTGATTTTGACCTATTCAATATTGAAATAATAATCTGTGTTGGTTTAGTTTAAGCGAAACGATTCGTAAAATAATGTGTACTCAAATGTATCTGTGTTGAAAATGTTTTGTAAAAAAATAAATTTTGGCTTTCAGAATATTAATAAACAGTGGTTAATAATATATATATATATATATATATATATATATATATATATATATATATATATATACATATATATATATATATATATATATATATTTAAATAAAATGCATGATATATATTAAATTAAAATACCATGAAGGCAGAATGTGTAAATAGGGAAACAAGAAAACAAATCATATACAAATGAAAACCATAAAAAACGAGAAAGTTACCCTGCTTCGTTCAGATCAACGAACGTCTTTAGAAAAAGTGAAAGTTAAAAAAATAATTGAATAACGGCAAACTATATGAACAAAGAAAAAGAAACAACGCAAAACGGGATGATTTTGACACGTGTTTTACTATTTAATATATATATATATATATATATATATATATATATATATATATATATATACGAGGCCTGTCTAAACAGTATCCGACACCTTCATGCGCATGTGTGAATTCTATCATAGCTATCTTGCGCGTTTGTCGCTGCCTGTCGTTCGCTGAGTAAGGTGCTACACAGCGTTTTTTGTCGGAGTATTGACACTCTCAAGATGACTGAACGTGTTGAGCAAAGGTACTGCATTAAATTTTGTCAAAAGCTTGGTGATGTCAGAGCAAAACAATTCGTACGATTCAGCAGGTGTGTAGCGAAATTGAGATGATGTAACACAAATTAAGGAGTAGTTCAACCTATTCAAAAATGGACGCACATCAGCGGCGAGTGACAAGTGTTATGGCAGGCCTCAAACTGCTCAGAGTGCAGGTGTTGTTGAGAGGGTGCGTAATTTGGTGATAAAAGATCGTCGTTCAACCGTACGGGAGATCGCCCAAGAGGTCGGAGTAAGTAAAGATTCCGCACATGCAATTTCGCGTGATAATTTGAACATGCACAGAGTGGCTGCAAAAATTGTGCCGAAGTTGTTGTGACAGGAACAAAAGGACCTCCGTTTTCAAGTTGCACAGAACCTGCTGGAAACCGCCAACACTGACTCTGGGTTTCTGAACACCGGGATAACTGGAGATGAGTCATGGATGTACGGTAACGGACCAGAAACAAAAAGACAGTCGTCGCAATTGAAGCATCCTAACTCTCCAAGACCTAAAACACGCGACAGGTTCAAAGCAAAATAAAAGTGATGCTGACTGTCTTCTTTGCCATCCGTGGAATTGTGCATCAAAAATACGCACCGAAAGGGCAAACATTGACAAAGGAGTACTATCAAAATGTCTCCGGCGTCTCCGTGACGCAGTTCGGCGCAAAAGACAGACATGTGGACCGCGAAAAATTGGCAACAGCATGACGACAACACCCCCAGCACATTCATTCCAATTGATCCCACATTTATTGGGCAAACATTGAATTCCAGTCGTTCGGAAACCTCCAGACATTTATATGTCCAGTTTGTTTCTATCATAACTAGAGGATAACTATTTCATGTATCCGTGATATGGAAACTGATCTAAATTCTGTACATTTCTTTTGTACATAAATATTATGCTCTTTACCAATAATCGAGCGGCCTATTGTATTTTTTTCTGTCTAGGGCAACCCGAACACTTATATGTACATCTGTATTTTATATCAACAACGCGTGCAATGATTTGTCACATCTATTAACACTATCTGTTTCGCTTTGATTTCATACGAAAATTAATAAAGTGAATAGGACCGAGATCATTCTTGCATAGCTTCAAATAATAAGTGTCAATTGTTTACTGTCTGTTAACTAGTTTTCTTATGTACAAATATAACTTATTTTTTTATTATTTACGTAGATATTTCCCGTGGCTGTTAGGTAAGAGCTATAGCTTGCGGAGTCTGGTCTGATTCTGTAACTGGGTTCGCACCCTCCGACCGTCTGATATCATCACTTCTTACACTGATGATAGAAAAAATCTTTAAACGCTGCGTGTGTAAGTAAATTCGTACAAAATGCATCTTATATTATATTCTTGCGTACAAATGAGTTGATGCTGATAGATTAGCAATTATTCAATGAAACATATGATAGGCCTTCAAAATGCTGCGACCATCTTGAAAGCGAAGTTGGTGTCATTGAATTAATGCCAGTGTATCTGGATGGAACAATTGGTGTGACAGAATACAATATGTAAATAACATATTAAAAAAAATATGAGAACATTCTTCCGGTAATCGGTTTGTATAGTAATTATTTTCATGAGATAATGTTTATATAACGTTATATATGTGTAGGTGCATGTATATTAATATATATATATAAAGCAATCTAGACCCGTGTCCAGGCGTCGCTCGCGTGAAATATGAAATCATTATTTAATTAAAAAATCGAAAGTACTCAAGTTAAAAAAAAAGTTTTTAAGTAAATAAATAATTCATTTTTAAAAACTAATAATTTGCGTTGTCCAGTTTTCAAAATATTCTAAAAAAAAATATTCTCCTTATTATTGCTATTCCGGCAACGTTTTCAATGTGTGACTTTTCAAACTACCTTAGTCACGTAACCGCGTGCTACACACAACGGCATATTAACATTTATCGTCTATAACATCAAGACGAATTTCAGCTTGACTGCGATAAATATGTCTCAGTCGAGTAGGATTGTACGAATAGTTGGAACAATTAATCTATAACTATGTTTTAATCACCCATAACGAACTATAAATGATGCATGTTACGTTGATTATACATATAATGAATACATTAGTCCTAAATATAAGTGAATGCACATCATAGATACAAGACGTGAGAAAGACATGCTCAGCACACAAGCAAACATTTACAGAATCTTCATTGGTTTTGTGTTTTTAATTTCAATTGAAAATATTAAATAAAAACTAACAACTAATTAATCTGTAATATATTCCCCCTCGTTTTGTACGGATTTTTCTCAGCGTTCAATAATAGTTTCACATTATCGTTTGTAGAAAGGAAAAAGCAGAAAATGTCAAAGCAATACGAAGCAATTGTCGAAATTGTACATTTAATGCTTTGTAAATAAACCGAACTAACTTTGATAAACTCAAATAAATCAAACAAACAGGATTACACAGTCATTTAAAAAAAGTATTCTGGAAAAAATAGATTTCAAAAATTGAAAGCACAATACATTTCAAAGATTGAAACAAAAAAAAAACGCCTAAAACTTAATTAAAAATGTAATAAATTCAATATGTTTTCCGTGTGGGTTTCCGTAGATAATAGTATTATTCTTTGTAGTAGTAGTAGTAGTAGTAGTAGGAATAGAAATAGTAGTAGTAGTAGTAGAAGAATATAATAGGAACTAATAATAGTATAAGTAGTAGTAGTAGTTGTATATTCCTCTTGAACTCTCTCTGACACATGCGCAATTACGAACATGCTTCAAGCCACATCCGAAATCTCAAGAATGCTTTATCCTACACTTGATTGATTCTGAGTTGGAGAAAGGTCAATTTTGCAAGCGGTTCGATAGTCATATTTATTATAATCTTAATATAGCGCTCGTCTGTAACAGAAACTACGCCACAATGATATTCTCAAAACTATTATGAGATGTACCAGGATTCATTCGAAAGCATTCCTATTGTTACAATAGATTCGAAGAAACACAAAACAAATTTTAAATTAGAAGTATTTTAAAGTTGAATTAATTTGATAAATATAACACAAAAATAAATAAAAGAAACAAATTAAAATACATTTTTAATTCAGTATTTTCGACAAATAATTTAGAGAAAATCTATATAATAATATGCTACGGTGTTTTTTATAAGTAGTACGTTATCTCCTTTCACACACATGTAAAAATATGCAACGTTCGTTCAGAATGTATATAAATTATTTAACAATTCTGAATTTACATGAATTGTTCCAAAATCAAATAATTGTGCCGCGTCCACTAGAACAGAAGAACTTTAAATAGAGCATTTCACAAAGTGAGATTGTTTTATTTATTTGAACAGTATCTATCTAACAGTTATTTTTAGGTAAAAAAAAGACAGAATATTTATTGTAATAAAAATAATTAAATGTCTGCAATTCTAAATGAATAAGGAGACATATTTAGTCCATCCAAATGATATTAAGCTTGCAATGACAATTAGTTTACGAAAGAAAAATAGTATTTTCTTAACTGTATTAATACCGACATTTGTTAATTTGTTCCAAAGAAATGCTAAGAAGAGTAAGGTATACAGATTGATATACAGAGTGGCCAATATGTTACAAAAAGAACAAAAATGAAAACAATTCTGATAATAGCACTTTTTAAATTGTTTCCATTTTCAGCTTCACAAATTTGTCATTTGCAAACCATTATATATGACGAATTGCGGGATAACTGGATCACGATTTGATTAGTCGACTGTAGTCCTGATGTTCTCTTTTAATTCCTCTAGAGTTTCAAGTTTGTTGATATAAACTTTTTCTTTGAGATACCACCACAAGAAAAAAGTCAGGGCTAGTCAGGTCTGAGGAACTTAAAAACCAGTTGACATTGTCGACTTTTTCATTTTTGATTTTTTTTTCTCCAAACACATCTCCATTGTCTTCGTAATATAATGTGAACATTTCATTAAGGAATCATAAAAAATAAAGAATGTATTTAAGTTTAAAAAAATCCCACACTGATCCCTAAGTGTCCTCTTAACCACCATGTTAAAAGCACCGTGGTATTTTCTAATGGGTGCCGCTAGTTATTGTTTTTATTCCTATTAAGATGTCGGGAAATTTAAATTATACAAATACTGATTAAATATAAGAAACGTAAAAAGAAAACATATATTAAAAACTGATATTTATTTTATTAAATTGTAAATCATTGAATATTATTCCGAGTGGAATCGAACATTGACGATTCTTAATGCACTTAGCTTATTTAGTTAAGTAACACATGCTTGATATACACTTGCCTGTAATCTCTTATGTATAAGTGAGACTGGTAAAATAAAGTAACAATATAAACGTGCAAATGTTGTCGATGCTTGTTGGATGTTCAGTATAAGATTCCGTATGCTATTTTTTTAAAATAAAAAAATAAAATACTTTTTAATGAATTGTCTTTCATATGTGTAAACATTCCATTGTTCGAATTGGTCAATAACACTTCTTCAGAAACATGTTCCTATTCTAAACAATATAATGGAATAAAACATAAGGCAAACTCATCTGGCAATAGCAAATAGCGATGTGTCAGATTAGATGTTACTTGAGTCTAAATTTAAAAATACGACTGACATAATATTATATGTAGATTTGGGCAAGTAGCAAAAATGCTATAATTACAAGCTGCATTAAATAAATAAATTAATAATGTTAACATTTCTAATACGATGTCTGTTAACTAAACGATATGTGAAAGTAAGTTAAAAAATAGTTAATTAATCTGTATCAAGATTAAATAAATAATATTTATAATTCCCTTTACATTCTCATCCGGCTGATATGCATAGTAACGTTTAAGTATGCGTAAATAATTTAGAATACGTGTTTTATTAGTGTTATTAAGTTAAGAGTTCGTTTTTAACATTCTTTACTTTATATCTTAAAGTATTAGCATTCTTGAAGCAACAGTAATTACATTTTATTAATGATCACGATCAATAATGTTGAGAATTACATTAATAATCTGTTTGGTGGATGGTCCGTTTTTCATGCGATCATATATTTGACACTTTTTACCTGGCATTTTATATAAGAATTCTAGAAAAAAAAACAGATTCCAAAAATTGAAAGCAACATAGATTTCAAAGTTTGAAACAAAAAGCGTCGGGAAATTAGTTAGAAAATTTAATAGATTCACTTTAGTTTTCAGTGTGGGTTGCCGTAGACGATAGTATTATTATTAATAGTAGTAGGAGTAGAAATAGTAGTAGTAGTAGTAGTAGTAGTAGTAGTAGTAGTAGAGAGAAGTAATAGTAATAAAAATAGTAGTAGTTGTAAATGAATCTTGAACTCTCCCTGACACATGCGCAATTACGAAAATGCTTCAAGCCACATCCGAAATCTCAAGAATGCTATATCCTACACTTAATAGATTCTAGGTTGCAGAAAGGTCAATTTTGCTATCCTTCGATATTCATATTCATCATACTCTTAATGTGGCGCCCATCTGTGACAGTAAGTACGCTACAACTTAAAATATATTCTCAAAGGTATTATTAGGTGTATCGGGATTCATTTGAATGCATTCATAGTGTCACAATAAATTCGAAGAAACACAAAACACATTTACAATTAGTAGTTAAGATTTCTCAATTTTTCTACATCTACTAAGCCAAAGCACTCTTAGTCATTCTTTCAACGTGACAATACCAACACAGTCTCCTGTTATGCTCGAATATCCCTATACTCTCTAGATCTAATATTCTCATGGGGTCATGGCACAGAAGCCGGTCGTAAATATGTTCCTACTCCTCGGTCCGGCATTCACAAGCCACATGAATTGGAACACATACATAGAAGACATTGCCAAGGCTGCTGCAAAGAAACGTGGTTTTCCGCTTTCGTACTACAAAACCTCTCACACCTGATAGTATCATATATCTCTACACAGCCACCACCCGCACATGCATGAAGTAATGTTGTAACATATAGGCTGGTGTACTATCCACTAGTCTCTCTCTATTAAGCAGGGTAACAAAAGAGTCGCTAATCTAATAGGTGCTTCACTGTCCACAAATATCTAGCCCCTGTCCCATCGCCGCAATGTTGAATCTTTGTGCTTGTTTTATAGGTACATCAATTGAATGTGCTTCGAGGAACTTGCTGATCTAGTACCCCTCTACGCATATACACTCGACTAAACACAGAATCAGCTAAATTGCATCCATTCACTGTGGAGTTCCCCAGATTCTGAAGGGATTTCAACTCTAATAGTGTATTATCTTCGATATGTTAGCCTTTGGAACTCTCTCCCAGCTCCCTGTTTCCTTTACTCTGCTGACATGCAGGAACTTAAGTGTAATGTGAACAAATATATCGCTGCACAACTCCTCACGTAGGATGCCTCCCTATACTTTCTGGCCCCTAATTCGCAGTAGCCCCGTACGTATCAGTGGCAATGCGCCTTATCTGAGTTAATTCAAGTTATTAAAAAAATCATTACACATCCAGCGTAATAATTTTATATCATTTTTCCCCATGCAACTTATGCCCCAAACCCTTACTGGCCAGAATACACATTCATACATTAATCATTGTTATATCATTATTAATATCATTGTTGTATGTTATTATACAATATGTTATTAATATCATTGTTAATGATGTACAGGGTGTTTCAAAAGTCTTGGGAACATAACGATTTTTAATAACTAAAACACTATTAGGAGTTGAAAAATGAAATTGGTACCGTTGGAAAGGTTAAAGTTTCAAGTTTTGTGGGGAATCTTCAAGGTTGCTCAATATGAGCACCATTCATCACACGGCAGACATCTAGTCGATAGTCCATTTCCTGCCAAACGCGTTCCAGCATCTTGACGTCAATGGTTCCCACAACTGCCGTTACTCGAGCCTTTAGTTCGTCAATATCTCTTGGAAGGGGCGGCACATAGACTTGTTGCTTGACAAAGCCCCAAAGGAAAAAGTCACACGGGGTAAGATCTGGAGACCTAGGAGGCCAGGGCATGAGAACGTCATCACCTCGCCCAGATCTCCCAATCCATCTACCAGGCAGCCTTGTGTTAAGAAACTGCCTTACTCTAAGACTCCAGTGTGGTGGTGCCCCATCTTGTTGAAAAATGAAGTCATCGGATTCTGCTTGTTCCAACTGAGCCATTAACCAGTCTTCCAGCATGTTGAGATAGGATTCACTAGTGATAGTTGCCTCTTCAAAGAAGAACGGTCCATAGACACCTTTCTTGGTAATTGCACAAAACACGTTCACTTTTGGTGAATCTCGCTCGTGCTCAAGAAGTTCATGAGGATTCTCAGTACCCCATATGCGAGTGTTATGCTTGTTAACTTTGCCATTCAGAGAGAAGGTCGCCTCATCGCTAAAAACAAGCCGGTCATCAAAGCCGTTATCTTCCAACTTCTCTTGCATTGCAATGCAAAAGTCACGGCGAAGTGGCTTATCGGTGTCCTTCAACTTTTGGACCAACTTGAGCTTGTAAGGTACCATTTGCAGTCGTTTCCTTAAGATACGCCAGACAGTTGCTGGAGCAAGCTGAAGTTCCCTGCTGGCTCTTCTCACTGATTTACGGGGTCTCCGCTAAAAGGCTGTCCGAACGTGCTCAACTGCATCTTCTGAAGTTGAAGGGCGACCTGTTCGCTTACTTGGGCACAAACACCCATCTTTCACAAATTTAGCATGCCATCTGACAATGGATTTCCTTTCAGGGGCTTCTTTTTTAAATTTCCTGCGAAATGCACGCTGAACATATGTCCACGATTCACTCTTTGCAAATTGGAGGACGCAAAATGCCTTGTCTTGTTTAGAGAACGCCATTACTGCACCTGGAAAGATAACACGAAAATCATTAGTATGACCAAAAACTTGATTAAGCAAGCTTTAAAATGGCACCAGTTTCATTTTTCTACCTGGAATAGTTCATGAGATATACGCATTTGTAATGTTCCCAAGACTTTTGAAACACCCTGATATCAACTTAAGTCGTTTATGTCATAATAATATTCGTTTTAGTCTATCAAAAATATAAAACAAACTATGTTTAACATTACGTGTACATGTGTAAATATGTTAAATACACCGTTCCTATATAAGGTAAGATGTTTCAAATCGGAAAAAGCCAAAGATAGGAGAGACGAGGAAATTATTAGTGTGGAGAAACGAACATCTTTCCAATTATTAGCCTGTATTTGGACTGGGTACAGGTGTTGTTTCTTGTGACACCGCTTAAATATTTATTCCCCTCGCTTTTGCATACAACATTATTTCACACATTTGCAAATTAGTCACACTACATTGTGTCTTCTCAGTAGACACATACTGGCATTCGTTAGAAATTGCCTATAAAAGTACAGTGGTATCATATGTAAATGACTGCCATATACTCCATTTCACGTCCTTCGTTCTACAAGCGGTGTGTAGCACCTGTTCTGTCTGCATTCAGCGAACAAGAAATGGTTCTGAACAGCGGAATTAAAAAATATTTTTTTCCAAATCCAGACTGCCTATTGATGTTCAGATGGATTTTATTGATGCAAGTAAATAGTGATATATTTATTTGGCTGTGGTTATTAATAAGAAAGGATGTATCACTGGCAATTAAATTATCAGATTGTCGCAAACTTGTTTATTTAGTTATTAAAAGTATTCTGGAGGAAGTAGACTTAGAAAACGAATAGAATTTCCGTGAAAAAATCTAGCAATGTCTTGGTAGCAATATGTAGATGCCGCTATGTAACATAAAATTGCGAATCGGAAATTTTCAACATGAGTTTAAAATTAAATAAGCCGCGCATGCGCGGTCCCCCTCTGTATGTGACTCGATGTGGCGAGTGTAAAATGCAATAAATTTTGGCAGTTGTGGGCATTTTTGACCCCCCTTTTGCCCCCTGGGGGTGCAAACCAGAATTTTTCTGAGGTCAAGGATGCTCATTTTATATCCAGAACAAGTGCCTCTACATTTTGGCCAGGTTTCAGAATAATTGAATAGATGGATCAAACGTTATGGGAGAAAAGGGTCATTTTTTGCCATTTTGGGGCTTTTGACCCCCCGGGGGCGGGAACCAGATTTTTTCAAGGTCAGCGATACTTATTTTCTATTAGGAACAATTGTCACTATATTTTGGCCAAGTTTCAGAGAAATTGAATGGATGGAAGTAAAGTTATGGGGCAAAAAATGTCATTTTTTGCCATTTTGGGGCCTTTTGACCCCCTGGGGCGCTAACCAGATTATTTTTCAAAAATCGGAGAATGTCACTATCTAACCTGACAAAAGTTACAACTTCATGCAAAATTTCAGAGAAATTCAATTGATGGTTGCGGAGAAAAATCCGGACGACGGACGGACGGACGGACGAACGGAATTGCCTCAAAACATAGGTCTCCCGATTTTATAAATTGGGCGACCAATAAAAGAATGCAACATTCTCTCACAAGTTCAGAGGTTAATTAGAGCTGCGTGTACAAGAAGTTTCCTTATGGGACTAAGACGTAAGTGACAAGCAGCAAAGAGTAAGATGTTTGTCTTTTGTAGATGAGGTGATTGTGGGTTAGTCACTTTACGCAAAGTTCTATCTTGGTTCTCCTTGGTCAAGTCAAAGTTGAGATGTCATTAATAGAATAACATATATATATAATATGAGCCATTGTTGAAATTCTTTTTTTCTTTTAAATCATACAATATTCTTGTTACCATCCGAAACTGTGATATCAGAGAGACGATTAGCTAGTTCTGTCAACGAAGCAGATACAAGACATATCATGTAGGTAAAGAAACAACCCACATCTTCTAAAATCTAAAGGGTCTATAATTCCTTAAAATGAGTAAACATGGCAATCTTTTGTAATTATATATCATTTACTATTTTTTTTCAGAAACAAACGTTAGGATTAATAGTTATATGCAAAACATATGTTGTTGGTCGCAAGAAACCTCTCTTTCCTAAAGGGAGTGAAAATATCCTTTAAATATATAAATTTTAACTGATTAATCTGTTTCTTAAAACCCAATGAAACAGTCGTGATTAATATCTGTTTACATTCATAAAGTAATATTGAACGCAGAGTGGCATCGCATGTTTCATTTGTGTTCTAAACCCTGTGTATCGCTTTATTGCAGGTCAATATTATTTTAATTTTGAAATTGCTATGAAACGCAGAGAAGTGAAATTTGGTACAATGGAAGAGCATAACAAAGTGCCTTATTTCCCTGATTTTCGTGGAATTTGAACAAATATTTTGAAAGTTATGCTAATTTTTCTATTTTCTGGTAATTTTAAGTGTGTATCACTTTATTGCAAGTGTCTAAAAATGTATATTTTCGGTATAAAACAATATTCTAACTTCATATTTCTATTTATATGAAATATAGAACATATCCAGTAACAATATTAACCAAAAACAAGAACGAATTTCACATTATTTTGTTTAAGGAAATATTTATTTATCAACATAACTCCCATGCTTCAAAATAACTTTGAATAGCCTCTTGTCAACTGATGATGTCAATCGGCGGATTTGAGATGATGTGATGCTATAGGAAACTTCCAAAATCTTCCTCCAAAGTTCATCCTTCGACGAAAATTGAACACCTCCTTCATAAACTTTCATCTTTATTATTGACCAGAGCTGCTCAATTGGATTTATATCTGGAGAACAAGGTGGCCATGTCATCAAATTTTCTCCACTAATGACTAATGACTTAAGGTAGGATGCCGTAGCCTTGGCTGAGTGGGATGGCGCATTGTCGTGCATAAAAATCAATTTGCGGTGACGCGCCAATGAAAGGTCATCAAGCCATGGTGACAAATGCTCATTTAAAAATAAAATATAAGACTGGCTTGTCAGTTTGACACCTTCTGGCACTCGAAATGGTCCAATTAGTTCATCGCAGATTATTCCAGCCCAAAACATGACACCTCCACCTCCCTGTTGACGACGGAATCGATGAGGGGTAGGGAATCCAAGAGGACTCCAAACTTTGGCCCACCCATCTGGTCCATCAAGGGTTGCTCTGGCCTCATCGGTGAAAAGAACATTTTCAAAGCTGGTTTTCATGTATTTCTGAGCCCAAGCCAAACGTTTTTCCTTATGAGTTTGGTTTAAAACCGGTCTTGCTATGGGCTTAATGCTTCTTGCAATTTCGTTTAAGACATTGCAGCGTGTCTTTCTGGACAAGGAAGATATTCCAGCCTTGTCAAATATAGCAGCACTGTTGCTGCCCGGCTGCTTGATAAGTTGACGGCGAATCTTTCTAACATCACGAGCAGAAACTGACTTTCTTGTGTTTTTGTCCTTCCTTGGTTTGATGTTTGGATTTTCAACGAATGAAGACAATGTTCTTCGATCTCTTCCAAGCTCCTTGGCTAGATCTACGAGAGATAAACCTTCTGCAAGGCCTGCAACAACACGGTCTTTTTCACTAGCTGTCAATTGACCCGTTCTAGGCATTTTGGGAGACCTGCAATAAAGTGATACACACTTTAAATTAACAGAACATAGAAAAATTAGCATAATTTTCAAAATATTTGTTCAAATTCCACAAAAATCAGGGAAATAAGGCACCTTGTTATGCTCTTCCAGTGTACCAAATTTCACTTCTCTGCGTTTCATAGCAATTTCAAAATTTAAAAAATATTGACCTGCAATAAAGCGATACACAGGGTTTATGTTTATTGTTCAATAAAGCTATTTGAAAATCTGGTATTGCAAGTTTCTTGTATAATAAATATATTCTTTCGCTACGCGTTGTTTGTGTATTTGGTGTTTAAGGTACAGTATTACGGGGTATTTAATCCCAGTTTAAACCTTTTTCTAAAATACATTTTGATAGAATACAATAATTATGCATGGTTTATACTTTCGTATTAGTATTTTTGTAGAGAAATGTTTTATATCAAATTGTATTTTGTATTTTCATAATAGTTGTAATTTTTCTTTTGTTAGATTTGTCAAACTCTCCGTACACACACTGTTTTCAAAAGACCATTACGTATACAATCTATATTCGTTGTTGTTAAACATTACTGTCATATCGCTTATTATTGTTTTAGGTTTTAAGACAACTTAACTCTATACTAAACTCAGCCATTTTGATAAACCCCCTCTATGACCTTTGTAATAGTTATCGATGATATAAAATGATCTGTAACCTTTAACCTTCTAGGCGCAGTTTTATGTTATACCAGAACACATTTTATTTAATGCATTACGGAAATCTTCTAAATACTTGGAGTAGAGTATACCTGGGCCCAATGAAAATAACTCTCTTATAGTGTAGCCTCATCAAATGATGTAATATCTCTGTCCGAATCTATGTTGTGGTAGTAAAAAAAACGATAGAATATAAAGACAGATTCGAACATGAAATATTAATATACATTTGAACTTTTTTGTGCAAGACAATTAGATAGAGTAAAATAGATATAGAAAAAATGTTTTTTTTTTAATTATTCATGCAATTAAATATGTAACATGTTACCGTTGTTTATGTGTAGGCGAAGTAATTACGTTTTAATCAACATAGTTTGTCTTATTTGAATTCCGTGGATGTTTTTTTTCACTTCACCCCGACGAATATTTTATCATATAGAATAATGATTCGCTTAGATTATGAATATATGGTTACCAAAATACCGGTATTGTATTTTGTTCTCTTAATGATGAGACATTGTCAGAAAATGAAATGAGTACTATTAATGCAACGACAAAATACTTCAAAGTAATAGAAAATATATTGATATAGTTAAAAGTATATGATAATAGACGGTCGGCTTCTTTTACCTGACAAGAACATATATCACACTTGACAGTATACTATATCACTATAAAGTCACAATTCACCTTGTCATGAATGTTGGTGTGATATTATGGTTAGTGGACCAACAGATAGTTTCTCCCTCTTGGAAAGAGAGAACAACAGTATGTCTTACATAATAATTGCAACACTGCCTACCAAGCTCTAGCCCCTGTTCCATCGCAACAATGGTGCAACCCTGTGCAGGTTTTACAAGTCATTTTACAGAACATCCTCTGATGCAGTTACTGTACTTTTAACTGTTCATCGTAAA
This sequence comes from Sepiola atlantica, assembly GCA_963556195.1. Lineage (NCBI taxonomy): Eukaryota > Metazoa > Mollusca > Cephalopoda > Sepiida > Sepiolidae > Sepiola > Sepiola atlantica. Next base: position 31,475,322 of record OY744538.1, on the reverse strand, counting down.
TACCCTCGACTAACCCGACTTGAAGCAAAATCACACGCCTTCAATGTAAATGTCCCCAAATGCCGAACAACTTTTTTCACTCTAGTTAGGGTTTCCTAGGATCACTTGCCCTTAGAATTCCCTCCCTGTTCAATTTTCCCCAACGGTACAGCTGGGCAAGAATTTAAATGTAATGCGTACAAATATATTGCTGCACAGCTCTCTACTTGACGTGCCTCCGACATATCGGGCCATACTCACAGCCCCAACTTACATTACATAACAGTTTGAGATGAATGGATCTACATAATAATAATAATAATAATACATTCAACGACTGGAGTCCTATGCTTATAATATATTTAAAGTGTTTCAAATATGAAAACCCAATACGCGCAAATACTTATATCCAACATATATTTCATGATGCTATGGAATAATACATGAAATCATCGACATATATATATATATATATATATATATACATATATATATATGTATATTATATATATATAGTTTATATATACATACATATATATATTAAACTCATCTTATATGCTTATTATATATATATATATATATATATATTATATACGTATATATCTATATAAATTATCTTATATACTTATCATATATACATATATATATATATATATATATATATATATATATAAATGCATATCTACATATATATAAAATATGTATTGTGATATATTAGGAGTTGAATGATGGCCAGTTTATCTGACAGTTCAAATAAAACTCAACTCAATAACTCTGTGTTATCTTAATAATAAATTTATCAACTAGACCTAAACAAAATAAAACAATTCCATAAATGTTTTAAATCATTCTACAATTTTTCCTTTCCTACATATGTTTCGCATGCAATGCTTAAATGCTTTGTGTTAAATTGCAATACACATTAC
>OY744538.1:31459417-31469417 GCA_963556195.1 Sepiola atlantica | reverse complement strand
AAACTAATTCACCGATAAGTATGAGTATTGAAACACTTAGGCGCAAGGTGTCTAAATGTTGGCTATATTTAGGTTTTTCACTGTATGGAAAAGAGAGTGAAAAGGGATGGAAGCCATTCGTAAAAATTTAGGTACCCCAGATTTTTGTATGATTATAACTATACATGTTAGATATTAATTAATACAGTTTCCACAAATTTCACATTCCTTGGAAAATTTTAATGTGTTTAAGGAGGCATAATATTGGCACAACCAGATTTATATTTGATTTTATCAATCATAATTAGACACCAATTTTTTTAGATTCATTGTATTTTAATTTCTCAGTAAGCCCCCTTAATTATTAGAGTTAAATGATAATTATTTTTTAGAATAAGTTTTGGTATCATTATACGTTGAATATAATTTTAATAAGGGGGCATACAATTTGTGCAAATCTTTTCTGTTCGGGGAATGACTTTTACCCGTCCTGAGACGGGTGTTTTATCTAGTGCATATATAAATAAAATATTTTGAAGAAAATCTGCCAAATTTCGAGATGGATTCGGAAAGGCGGTTACACCAGAACAATACAATGAAATTAGTTCAAATGCCATTGTTATAATTCGTCTAAATTAGAATTCCCTATTAGACATGTGCGGAAGTTATTTCATATTTTCAAGATTTACATTTGAGTACAAAGATATGAGGACAACATTTGTCACAGTACTTAGATTTTTAATCAGGACATGAAAGCACGCTTTTAAGTTGGAGTTGAACTCACTGAAGTAATAACCATCACTAACGGTGTAATAAAGGGTGGCATCATTTTACTGACGCTGTGCTGCATATATTATACGATGCCCCTCACCTAACGGGACTGTAAGGTCTGTGTCTTGATACGGTTTAAAAACACCGGCAGGATCTCCGACCGTTCTTGTTTTTATGTGAAGTCATTCGAAACTCTTGCGCAGGGACACGTCTCAGCCGATGATGCGGATCTGATTTACAATGTCGAACAGCATATACAAGAGAGTATACAACTCTTCTGGACAGAATAAATTAGCAGTGTAATTTCCATGACTCTGAAGAAAACTTAGGTAATGTTCACAAATCAACTAGGGCGCTAATATATTAAACTCTATATACGTTACAGGGACTAGAATAAATGTAGTTGACACGTTAGCATTTCCCGGCAGCACTCTATTCCGAGATAAATCCTGCAGCTCAGTGTTTGGAAATTTTGAAGCCCGTAAGATGTTTGTTGGGGAATTGTTACGGAGTTACGGAATCAGTGATTAACAGTAAAGACCAGAGCATGCGTTCCGATTGCACAACGATATTCTTCGAGAAGCAGGAAACATGTGCAGCAAGATTATACAAGCAATGCGGATATTGACGAGCGATTATTAAAAAAGCGCGGAACGTGAATTTTAACAATAGAACATTCTAAGGATTAAGCACTCACGACCAAAATAAAAACGAACCACCTAAACAAATCCAAAATATTTGTCAGAAAGTTCAAACTCATAGTTGAACCGAGGATCATCTGATTCTATTCATTACTTGTTATACCGATCGCAGAACAGCAAGTGACAGGCTCGCAGTACGCACGAATGGCCGCACGTCATGAAAACTAAATTCCATCAAAACGTGATGGTATTTAGCTGTAGGAATGCTGCTTCATTTTGCCACACCTATTTTATAATAAACTCAGACTAAATTCAAATAACAATATTATGTTGATATGTACTATGTTTAAGCGTGTGGCGGTGAGACTGGCTATCCAAATTCCACAGTGTGAGAGCATGACACAACACCATGTCACACCTCAAAAAAAAATAGAAGTGTGACGAGTCTCTAAATCCAAGCCCTAAACTTACCTGATTGCAATTCCATTGAGTGTTAGGTGTAAGAAACACATAAGAAAGACACCAACAATAATGTCTGCAACACCTAAGATCAGTTTATTTACATGTTGAATCTGGTTGTCAAGCTTCTCTAGCAGTACATTATGAAGGTTGGCTGCTCCAGGTCAAGGTGACCGTAGTGAATGGTGGTCAGCATTACGGTAGCTTCGCCAAGTAAGCCGCATTCAGAAAAAAATTCTCTAAGAGATAGATTTTGAGTTGTGGGAATATATTCATTATTAGTCAAGATATAATGTCTTGTTTTCTTTTCAAAAATGTTAAATGTGTCCAAACCAGAATTATCTTAACATTTTACTGCTAGTTTTTGCATACTGTGAACGAAGTGCTACTTTGAAATAGAAAGCTAAACTGGCTAGTTTAATTAAAACCATATTGAATGTTTTCACAAAGTATATCACGAGATATAAACACTAGTTATTTTGTCTGTTGTATAAAAATGTATTGCATGTAAATATACAGGGTGACACATAAAAATGTATTGCAGTTATTATGTAAATATGCAGGGTGACACATAAAAATGTATTTCAGTTATTATGTAAATATGCAGGGTGACACATACAAATGTATTGCAGTTATTATGTAAATATACAGGGTGACACATAAAAATGTATTGCAGTAATAATGTAAATATACAGGGTGACACATAAAAATGTATTGCAGTTATTATGTAAATATACAGGGTGACACATAAAAATGTATTGCAGTTATTATGTAAATATACAGGGTGACATATTAAAATGTATTGCAGTTATTATGTAAATATACAGGGTGACACATAAAAATGTATTGCAGTTATTATGTAAATATACAGGGTGACACATAAAAATGTATTGCAGTTATTATGTAAATATACAGGGTGACACATAAAAATGTATTGCAGTTATTATGTAAATATGCAGGGTGACACATAAAAATGTATTGCAGTTATTATGTAAATATACAGGGTGACATATTAAAATGTATTGCAGTTATTATGTAAATATACAGGGTGACACATAAAAATGTATTGCAGTTATTATGTAAATATGCAGGGTGACACATAAAAATGTATTGCAGTTATTATGTAAATATACAGGGTGACACATTAAAATGTATTGCAGTTATTATGTAAATATACAGGGTGACATATAAAAATGTATTGCAGTTATTATGTAAATATACAGGGTGACACATAAAAATGTATTGCAGTTATTATGTAAATATACAGGGTGACACATAAAAATGTATTTCAGTTATTATGTAAATATGCAGGGTGACACATAAAAATGTATTGCTGTTATTATGTAAATATACAGGGTGACACATTAAAATGTATTGCAGTTATAATGTAAATATACAGCGTGACACATAAAAATGTATTGCAGTTATTATGTAAATATACAGGGTGACACATAAAAATGTATTGCATTTATTATGTAAATATACAGGGTGACACATAAAAATGTATTGCAGTTATTATGTAAATATACAGGGTGACATATAAAAACGTAGACAACTGTTTTAACGTTTATTTAAATAAACAATGGAACTAAAGTATTAAATATGAGTTCTTAACATGAAGCTACAGAACTACGTAGTAACCTTACATTTCAAAATTACTGCGTTTATCTTCGACAAGCGTTTCAAAAGTTTTTAGCTGTGCGCTGCAGCACTTCCTCGCCTATTTTGCCACATTTTCTCAACAAGGATTGATTGAGAGAGTTCAAAATTCTCGTAATGATTGACACAAGCTTCGACATCTAAGATCGACAAAACGGAATAATACGCAAGGTTAAGGGCAGGCGTGTACGGAAGCCGTTCTTGACTGGTTACGAAGTCAGGTAAATTAATACCGAACGAGCTCTGAGTTTCTTGTAGACCTTTAAGCACGAGCAGAAACGTGGTGGAAGATCCCGTGCTGGTTTTATTTGTAACACAAGGGCAGTTGTAGATGAACATCATCACAAACATACCTAAATCACCTCGTGTTAACAGTGATGTTTGTCTCAGTTATTTTTTTTCACACTGTATTCTCTGATATTCTGAACTTTTCATAAAATATCTTTATTTTCAAAGATTATAAAATTTAAATAGGATACATTAACGATGAATATTAATTATTGAAGATTTTGACAACGTCTCATGTATCTGATAAACATTTTCAAATTCAGATAAACTTTGTTTTCTACAAAACAATAAAATAAGTGAGAAAATTGATAAACATTACGAAGCTACTGATAAGAGCAGATGCATCCCTAATTATTTAAACATATATATATATATACATATATATATAAATATATATATATATATATATATATATATATATGTATATACATATATATATATATATATAAATACTTATACATTAATAAATAATAAAGTTAGACGCGAATGTGCAAAAATAATCAATAAAATTGAGACAATATAAATAATACAACTAAATTAATAAAAACTGAAATGTGATAATGGAATACCTTTGCTTAAAATCATAAATTAGGCTAAAAAGTCCACAAAGTAAAATTAGTATATAAATGGTTTTTAAATCCTATGAAATAAATATAAGAAAGATGAACAAACAAAATCAGAGAACAATACAATAAAGAAATATAATCAGTCTTAATCAATGCTACTATCAAATTTATTAACGTTAAAAATCACAAAAGAAATTACATATGTTCTAAAATGCGTTATGATAGGCTTTTAATTATGTATCATAGAGTGCACAATAGTAAAACGTGCAATATTTCACCAAAAAATGATAAGCTATTGTAGAAAATGTATACTCTTTCATATGATAATCCAATAATATGCTGATCTAATAACATGATGATACAATAATATTATGATCACAACACCCATATTAGACAGTCACGATAAATATTATTTACTTAAGTGTGGGGGATAATTTTCAATCTGTCCTTCGTCGTTCATTTGCCTAATGTAATATTTGATTGAAATTCTTCAGTTCAAACACATACATTTTGCAATTGTAATACATTCGTGCTTTTAATTGTTTAAAAAAAGCGGGACGGAGAGCAAAAATCAAATGTAACTTGTCGCAGTATTCTATTATAACTTCCGCAAAGTATGGTTATGTTTGTAACTATGTTTATTTCTTTGTTTTTGTTTACAGCCTAGATTATATATCGCTTAACCAATCGCCACCAAACTTGCGTAAAATATAAGACATTGTCTAACATAGAGGTAATTTAATTTTTAAATAGCCAAGTCAAAGTAAAAAGTAACAATCACAAAAGATATGACAGTGCTACCTTTCGTGATAAAATCATGTTCTTCTTTGTAATGCCACGCTACCCAATTGAATCTCGAATATTATAAGATCTCTGACTTTGGCTTTGACATTTAATATTTGATTTTGATCGTTAAATGTTTGATCAACGTCGAGATTTTGACGGAATTTCAACTTCCGATTTTTCCAGATTTTACTCTATTTTATAACAGTAGCTAACCCTACATATTTTCAGCCTCATCTGATAAATAGAGCTTAAAGTAACAACGTTTTGATGGCATACATTTCGGAGTACTACATATAATACGGATAACTAAGGGCAATAAAAGATGTTGGACAATTAATACCTCGTCAGAAGGAGATGTGTATTCTCACGACTTATTTATGTTCTAGTTACGTAGGTTTGGTATTATTTTCCGCAAATACTAAGACTTGTCTTTACGACACCACATAATTTATTAAAACTTGCATGGAAAAAGTCAGGTGTAAACGATTGCGATAATATTTGGCGCATGCCGTTTAAAGCACAAAAAGAATTTTGCATTTCGTAAGTGGCTAAAACATGCACATATCGTAATACAGGCCTCGTAATGTTTGTAAATGCCGAATTGAGCCTAACATTGACATAGAATTAGTTGTCGCTTTCCGTAATTAAATCATTTATCCCAAAGGCCAATAGGTATACGTATATTACTGGAAATGTGTGGCCCATTGAGTGACATAGTGAGCACAGATTATATTACTTGTATAAAGAAAATTCATCTTGTAACGCCCGCGAAATATCAATACAATAAACGCTAAAATCTACATTTAGAATCAATGTGTGTAATCTTTCTCGCTTTCTCTGTCTCTGTCAGTCTGCCTGGATGGCTGTTTGTCTGTCTGTTTGTCTGTTTTCTAGCACTCGTTCTCCCTCCCTCCCCCCTCTCTCTCTCTCTCTTTCTCCTTCTTCAACTCCATGGTTAATAGTATTAATAATATATGAATGTATCTGTTGTTTTATAATGCAATATTGCAATAATTAAATTATTGGTTTTCATTCAATTTCGACTGTTTGTAAACAGAGAGCTCGTGCGAGCGATAGATAGATAGAGATAAATGGATAGAGAAACACAGAGAGAGAGAGGGAGAGGGAGAGAGAGAAACAGAGAGAGAGAGAGAGAGGTAGGATTTGAAGTACAAGGATGAGTTGCAAAATGTCGCTTAATAAGAAGCAATACAACTATTGTATGTATTCTCATGATGAAGATTTGTATATGAATCGAAAATTCGAATTTTAAATAAATTATATGTTCATTTAAAAAGAAATCTGCATTCAACTCGTCTCTTAACTGTTTTACAATTAAGATTTTAATGCATTTAAACTGTGGAAATATTTTACTCTTAACTAACACGTGCTTACCAAGGCATATCATTTATTTCGGGGATTATATACACTACTTCGACAAGAACATAAGTACAAAGATAGGTGGAAACATGTCGCTTAAAAAAGAATTCTCCCGATGAATGATATATATATATATATATATATATATATATATATATATAAGTGTTGTTAAATATGACACTAAACTAATGTCTGGATATCCTTGTGTGGATCCTTTCCGTTTACAGATTAAAGGTATTTGTTTCGGTGTATAATTGGCCGATGCATCTGTCATAACTGTAGGTGTCCCAAGTACTTTCAGACCTACCCGGGTCCAATTTCAGGAGAATCAGGTAAGTACTATGGTTTTAATGCTAAATGTATAGTTAGATTTGGTGGAAATTATAATATTACTACACGAATTGAAATATCTACACAAGAGTATCCGAATATAAGATGTCTGTCATATTCAACAACATTTGTATTACAGATAAAATACTGTCTATACATATGTCTGTGTATCTTTGTGTGAATCCTCGTCATTTGCATATATATATATATATATATATATATATACATACATATATATGTAGGCATAATTCAAGAATTGACTGTAGAATTATTGCTGATATGTATGCTAAATTATGTAAATTAACATGTTTATAAATGGATCAAAGTTTCTGTGAAGAAATATTTCGAATATTTAATAGAAAATACAAACGATAAAGTATGAAAAGATTAAACAATTGGATTAGAAACAAACTACAGGGATGTATGTATTATTTAAAGTGTTTTTCTTTTCCGATGTTAACCAACGTCAAGGCACAATGTTTGCTATTTACCCGGCCAAAGTAATTTTCATGGTGGAATAATTAGGTGACAGCGTTTAATTTCTTTATAACCAGTGAGCATATATATATATATATATACAGGGTGGGCGAAAATAAGGGTCCTATTTTTAAAAATTCATAACTTTTTTATTTATTGATTTTTTTTTTTTTTTTAGAATAAGTAAAGGACCCCTTCCGAAGCAAGCATGAGCCGTATTAGCCCTAAGGAACGTACCCTCATTTAGAAAACATTATTTTTGCTTAAAAAACTCAAAACAGTGTAAAAAAACAATACTTTAGTTTTTGTAAGTTTTAAGAAGTGTTTTTCGGCTAAAATTTGTTTTGCTTATTTCAAAAAATCTCGGAAGGGTCAGTCTACACACACATAAAGTTTGGTGAGTTTAACTTTTATTTTGTGGAAGTTATTCAAATTCAAGTTATTCAAATTTAAAGATAGGACCCTTATTTTGGCCCACCCTGTATATATATATATATATATATATATATATATATATACACCAATGAATGAAAATGTAAAGATTACTATTGTATTTTTAAATAATGACATATCGTTATAATGTAACGTGTATATACATGATAGAGAAATGAAACAATCAAAACAGTGATGAAAATAAAAGTTGGAAGATTACTTATTTTATAAAATTATCAAAAGTTCGAAAACAAAGAGGAATCTGAGGTGTCTCTTTTTTTCAAAATTTAGATGATTTAATAAAATTAGTAATTTTTCCTACTGTTATGTTAGTCATTCTGTTTTTTGATATATATATATATATATATATATATATATATATATATATATATATATATATATATATATATATATATATGCATGTTTGGTTTAACAATAGCGCCAGCTACTGTTTATAAATTTGTTTGATTCGTTTGTTCGATTCGTCGCACGACCGATTTGGTATTGTCGTCCATGTTGTGTAAACAATCGCTATATTTTCGCGAACGTTTTCGACCGGCGTCGGTCATCTTCAGGCGAATGAATGAGTATGCAAAATAAAAGATTGGTGAATTTATTAAAAAGAAGACACGTTTAAAGACATTTCACTACCACTTCAACAACAATTCAACATACCTTCGCCCCCCCCTCATAACGGGCATGGTTGATACTATGTTTATTTACTTGAATAAACAACGCTTCCGCCTGAAGATGACCGACGTCGGTCGAAAACGTTTGCGAAAATATGGCGATTTCTTACACAACATGGACGACAAATCGGTCGTGCGACGAATCGAAAAAAAGAATCAACAAATAAATAAACAGAAGCTGGCGCTATTGTTTAACCAAACATGCATAAGAGAAGGAATGCTGCCTAATTACACAAATTTCAATATTACTATATATATATATATATATATATATATATATATATATATATATATATATAAAGAACATACACATCTTCAGAAATATTAATTCAATTCCCGTTACAGAATAGTTCTGGCTCTTTACAAAGAGTAAAATAAACCTATAATGCTATTAATACTTCCGACTAAATTCATATTGTGTAATGTTTTATAAAATATATTACATTATTCTTATTCTAGAATGTGTCTAAATTCTAAAACATAAGCGTAAAGAACACATTTAAATTCCGCCAATGTGGTTGTATTTATGTATAAAAATGGATCAACTTCAATATAAATCAAAAATATTTTAATTAAAAAATGGGAAGGTCTTCCCATAGTATACCTCCGAAAAACCCTTTGTAAATACTCCAATGAAGCTAACATTTCGGGAATAATAAGTCATTGTTGTACCATGCATATTGTTTGAAGTACGAAAATATATAGTTCACAGGAGATAACTCTGAGGTATATTGAATTTGGTAATATAGTAACATTCCTATAATTGAGTTTGATAACTAAATTTTGAAAAATACAGTGTAAGTGTATTACATTTAAATTATTTAATTACATTAATACTTGTATTATTAAAACAAAATCAAACGACCTAACCAATTAGGTACCGGTGATGTAAAATAGAAATAGAAAAACAATAGACAAAGAAAATCACACAAATAAATTGAGCATGCTATAACTTCCATAAAGTGCCAACATCTCAGAAGCACACGCAAAAATGGCATTAGCTTCAGGTTCCACCACTCAAATTGGTGATAATGGGTAAATGCGTATATAAAGAATGTGTAGCGAGAACATTAACAAGTTCACTACAGGAAGGATGTGAAGAGTACTGGAGCAGTTGGAAGGCTTATTAAATGTAAAATGCCAACAAGACACACAATCGTTGTCAGTTATAAATCAATGGACAACGACTGTTCAGATGAGGCAATATAGTTTGCAACACTATTCGAAAAACAGAGATTGTGCTGTAAATCCCGGGACACTTATTGCAACTCAGACTACAAGAACCACTACTTGTTGGGAATTTTAATCATGTGGCAAAATCGGGATTTACATTAGTTGGGTAGTTGAAATGTAAAGGTTTTGTAACAAACATATAATATAATTTACTGCTATACAAGAACATACGACACGTTATGTTTCTTTTCAAAACAGACAAAGCGAACACTCAGCGAAGGGAAAATTAATCCATCTTATTTTAGATAAATATAATTGATTTTAACTGAAAATTGTCGCCGTGCCTTTCTTTATCAGTTAAACAGCTCGC
>OY744538.1:31406917-31454417 GCA_963556195.1 Sepiola atlantica | reverse complement strand
TCATACACTTTCTCAAAACATAATCCCAAATATTCATATTTTATAATAGATAAGTCCTCTATTTTATATTTGTTTGACATTATCCAACTTATTTAATCAACAAAAACATACTTAACACTTACACTATCTGACGATAAGGAGTCAATATCGAATATCAAATACGTATAGCTATATGAAGGATTTAGGCAAGATAACACTCAACTTACGTAAGGGTAAAACCTTGCTAAGATTTCTGGTAATTCAAACCCACCAATTTGATGCTGCAGAACCAACTGTATTGTTGCCCTTGTTACGTATTTACTCTATTTAACTACTTCCCAACTTTCCTAGTAATATTAGGTTTCCCGGAATATGTACGCTACACAATATGTTGTGTTCTGAACATTTTTTTACGGTTATTCCATAATATAATTAACGTGTGTGTACGTCTCCATCGTCCCAATTTGTATTTCCAGTTTTTGAAAACATCATTTTGAACATTAAACACCCATATATACGTTTATTCGATTTTACATTTTCAAAATTACAGGTCTGTTCTTTTTTTTCGTTGGTGTTTTCCAGTAATATTATGGGGTCTGTAATCGCACCGGACAAACACAAACAGCAAATGAAACGTGTTTTTATTTGCGTATTATCATACCTGGCAAAATATAGGTTTGTGGAAATAAAATAATAATAAAACTATTAATATTGTATTCCATTGTGTTGTAGTTAATTATATAACTCATTTAATAATACATTTCTTTCGGTTACATGTAGCATGATAAACATATGTAAACGGAGAAAGTACATACATAATGATATACTTTTTTCTACTGTCAATAACGACTTTCTTATCACAATGAATACAGTACTTGGCTGCTAATCACATTTGCATGTGACTGGCCATTCGGATTTCGAATCTCGATGGGAATACACCTGTTATGTCATGCAACACTGGGTAGTCGTAAACAACAAAACAGCCGTCTCTGGATATATATATATATATATATATATATGGGAAAATGAAAAAGGAAAACCAAAAAATGGATGTTTTTTAAGTGTACATCAACGTTTCGTCTTTATTTATAAGACTTCATCAGGATGATAAAATAAAGAAGAAATGTCATGCAAGTACAGATACATGTAAGGTAGACATATTGGAAGGAAAAATAAAATGAAATAACGGCCACTATTGGGTGGACGTCCATACTTGTTGGAGAAATAGAAATGAATGTTGAAGAAAATGAGTGGGGGAAAAATGGAAGGATGGGGTGAGCAAGGACTACTGTGGCTGTAGCTGTGTATTAGCCTGCTTCTTTTTAGAATTCTTAGAATCCGGTCCTTTCAAATATAGACTACCCCCTAACATCGAATACTTTAGATACATAGATGATATTTTAATTTTTCTCCCCACAGACATACAAATCAATCATATTAAAGATAAACTCAACACAGTAGAACTCTCCATAAAATTCACCCATGAGACTGAAATAAACGGCTCTATTCCCTTCCTTGATACTCTTATAATTAAGTCCAACAACAAACTAGAATTTAAGGTACACCGAAAAAACACTCACAAAAATGACTACATACATTTCTACTCCCACCACCATAGCAAGATCCAAACAGGTATAATTATAGGCTTCTTCCTACGCGCCCGTAGAATATGTAGCCCCCCACACATAGATGAAGAAATAAAGTACATTTTTAATTCCCTAAAAACATTGCAATACCCCACACATTTTATATTAAATGCCAAGAAAAAAGCCTTCCAAATATTCTCCAGAAACACCACACAAAAAAATCAAACTCCTAACACCTCTCTCATAGACAGACCCCTTCTCCTACTCACGCATTCCAATAACACATCCATATGCAACACGCTTAACAAACTAGGCATTCCTACAGTACAAACCACATCTCAATCCATAAAACAAATATTAAACACATCCAGACTTTTCCAAAAAACACCCACATCCCATGCCGGCTTATATACTGTCCCTTGCAATGATTGCCGTCAATTTTACGTGGGAGAAACACAACGTGAATTAAAGAAACGATTAAATGAACACAAAAGGGACATAAAAAACAACAACCCTCTTAGTGCACTTTTCTCCCATGCACTAGAACATGGTCATGCATTCAAATTTGAACAAGCCAAAATCACTAAATACATCCACAACAAATCTCGGTGAAGATTATTGGAAACTGCCCTCATCACAGCCTCCACCACCATCAAGCAACGAAATGGTTTCTTTAACCTATCACCCTTAATAAGCAAGATCATCCTCACAGAACAAAGACTCTTGCCTGATCATAGTTAACTTTTATTTTCATCTCCAACCTTTATGACACTCTTCCATTTACTCACTCCCTTCCTTTTTTTCTCCTTGAATCTTCATTTTCTCCTTACTTTTTCCGTTTTTTCCCTCACATTTTTAATACTGCAGTCCAAATAAACTTTCTCATGTTCCAAATATTTCAAATATTCCATACCCACCCTTTCAATCACCGCCCTCCTCCACCCCTCCAATCCTTCACTCATTGCTATCATTTTCCAAATATTTCAAATATTTCACACCCTATCACAACAAATCCTCCCTCTCCCCCTCTCAACTTATTTTCTCCCATACCCCTTCTTAAATTCCCTCATTTTCTCAAAACACTCTCTAAGACCATAACTTTCGCCCATCCACCAAAATCACAGCCCCCTCCCTCTCTACCCATCCTCCTTTCCCTTCATACACCCCCCATACACAAACATTCCAATTTACTTTTCCCCTTCAATCTTGACCGCAGCCATCTGGTCAAACACCTCCCCCCCTCTTCCTCCACTCCCTCTCTGCCATCCACTTTACCCCGGCTATATATATATATATTTGTGTGTGTGTATGTGTGTTTGTGTGTGTATCAGCTTTCAAAAGAATTACACTAAATACTAGTTCATAATCCGATCCTAAAAAATATGGATTTTAGTGGATAGATTACCGCCTCATGAATTTACAACTCGACTCCTATATAAAACTCGTCGATATAAGTAAGTTTTCAGAATGTTCTATCAACTGCCATATCTGAAAGATTATTAAAAATAATTACCGAAGACAAGACCCTCCCAGCATCGCGATAGTCTCGAACTTTGCACAACGCCTCACGTAGCTTGTTTTGAATTTCGTGATTAACGGCAGGTACAGGCGTGATCTCTAAACATATAATCTAGTGATCGCTACGTCTACTGCACAAAGTATAATTATATGTTAATGTCGAGGAAAGAATTCTAGAGAGCATTTGCTTCTACTAACCTGACCTGTTTTCTCATGGATAAGCAAATACACAGGGAAAGAAGTAAGGTATACAAACTATCTATATCTAAGGTGTCTTAATTTTACTTATATACAAGATACCCCCCTCCCCAAAAAAGAATAGACCATCTAAAACACTCCTCCATTGGCTATAGTAGAACTTCTCAATTTCGGAATTGTCGAGGGATTGACTGCATTAATATCGTACTCACCATTCTCGCTCATGTTGTGATATTTTTAAAACGCATTTAAACATATCTACTTTAAATATATCTTCAGAAATATAAACATTTTTTTAAAAATAAAGCCATGTTTTATATATATATATATATATATATATATATATATATATATATATATATATATATATATATATATATGAGGCAAAGTGTGCGATAAGTCATGAAAATGAAATGCCGTGGTAGACAAAATGTGCGAAAACAGACAAACGGAAAACAGGTTAAGATTCAGGAGAAAAACAAAAAAACAAGACATTTGACCGGTTTCGTTCGTATTAACGAACGTCTTCAGAAAAAGTGAATATTTGGAAACAATTTTATTTTAGAAGCACACACATGAGAGACGGAAAACATATATATATATATATATATATATATATATATATATATATATATATATATATATATATATTTATAAATAATTACAAATTGTTGTTTTTATCTACATATGTATACATTTTATCCTCTCGGGAATGACGAGTATGCTTACCGTTCGCCGTACTTAAACCCTGGAACACGAGTTATGTTTCAAACTCAAATTCTTACCCACATCAGTAATCATTAGGAGATTAACCCTATACAAAGGCAACTGTCTTCAAAGCAATGTAAAGCACTACTGAAAGAAACATGTTTTTGATGATAATGAGTACGGATTGTAATTCACGCATTGCTTGCCTTGTTTTCTTTGCCTTTCTTTGTTTTATATATGATCACTGACGATAGCCATACCAGAAAATAAATACATATACTATTAAAGCATTTTACAAATATCTTGGTGGTCAGCCGAAACAACTGTATGCTAAAAATTAAAAAAAAACAGTTTTCACTTAAAATTAAATAAAAAAATATATTATAGCATAGCTCTACCCTTACACTATTGGGCAATTACAACTGTACATGTTATACAATTTATATTTAAATGAATACACACTTTGAATTCAAATGGGAGCACACACTCATATATATATATATATATATATATATATATATATATACATATATTGTGTTTTTAGGAAACATTTTCTCTTTTATGCAAACGTTGGTAAAAGTAACAGATTTCGGCAGTTTAATTATACTTTATTTATGTTTTCAATTAGTCTGATGGTCATTTTTGTATTAAAATAACAAGTTTCACGAACGTTTTCGATTCTTCGTCGAATTATCCTCAGATGTAAAAAGCAAATGAACAAAAACGCTGGAGAAAGATGAGAATTAAAAAAAAAAGACAGAGAAGAATGCCATATAACGTTTTCGCATTGTTCCAGGAAGTCGTTGACGATTTAAATTCAGAAACGCTGGATAGCATCACAGAACAAAATCGCATTACGTTAAGCATTTCAAAATGTTACCACTGGTTTCATATGTGATGTTATTAATTTTAAGATGTTGTTTTTTTTTATTTAGATAGCTTCCAGTATTTTTAATTTTTGTAAATTGGTTTCGGAATGTATAATTTTAGTGTTAACAAATAGTATGTGTCTTTAATCAGAAAGACAACAGTTATGTTTTTGTAGACGTAAGACAATTGAGATAGAGTTTACAAGATTCATGGTGAGCCGGTTGGATAGGGTAGTGCTTTTTAAACCAATCTAGCTATTAGAAAATTAATAATAATAAAGCCACAATGAAAAAGATATTTAAACAACATAAAACCGAGCTCCAAGCATATGTGGAACAGCAAACTTATCTACATCTATGTTTTTACATTGTATTTCATTTAACTTCAGTTGATGTTCTCAGAAATCAAGGGTACTTTTCCTGGTTATAAGAATTGCCCTGTATAAGAGATAATAGATATTCGAATATTCAATTACATTTCTCATTTATCTCTTAAACGTTGATTCAGTAAAGAAGTTGAGAACATTAATCTTCCTCTCCTTAATTGACCAGTTTACTATGTTATAGTGTGTCTGTCCTGTGCTCTATTCGTTCCCCTGATTCCAGGACAAGTATTCATCTAGTCTGGGTGAGTATCCATATAAGTGCTGTCACTTATAGTAATATTACTTGGAGAAAGTGCACTATTTGTCGTATGAGTCAGTGCATAGCCGTGTCGAGATCATCGTATTTAAGCTTCAAACACACTGTTATTTGTAATATCTTGTCATGGTTGAAATAGTCTTATGTCAGGTTGTCCTGACAAACACTTGTACAGAGAGGCCGAAGACACTTAACTTGGTGTCTAGTAAGTAATTCAAACTATCCCGTATATATATATATATATATATATATATATATATATATATATATATATATATATATATTGTTTAAACTATCAAAATTCGTCTGTTTAATTAGACCTTTTTTGGTTTTCTAATTGTTCTTATATTTTCTGTGTTGAATACAAAAATAATAATAAATGTTCCATATGTATATATATATATATATATATATATATATATATATATATATATATATATATATATATGTTTATGTGTCATCAATTGACTAAAACATAAATGTATGCGAGACTAGGTATACCCGTTTCTGTCACTGATTAAGCTGAAATTATATTGTTCGAATCGGCAAAAAGTAGATTTTCAAAGTCAGTTAAATTATAAAAGATACAAGACCCAAAGTCAAATGTTCTGTCCGATATATCATATTTTCCTTTTCTTTTTCTGTCTTTATATTTATTTTTCACTCTTTCTGTAGGTTAAATAGTATTAAGACGTGTTGTGATCTTCCTCTATTGTACAGGGTGGGCCAAAATAAGGGTCCTATCTTTAAATTTGAATAACTTGAATTTGAATAACTTCCACAAAATAAAAGTTAAACTCACCAAACTTTATGTGTGTGTAGACTGACCCTTCCGAGATTTTTTGAAATAAACAAAATAAATTTTAGCCGAAAAACACTTCTTAAAACTTACAAAAACTAAAGTATTGTTTTTTACACTGTTTTGAGTTTTTTAAGCAAAAATAATGTTTTCTAAATGAGGGTACGTTCCTTAGGGCTAATACGGCTCATGCTTGCTTCGGAAGGGGTCCTTTACTTATTCTAAAAAAAATCAATAAATCAATAAATAAAAAAGTTATGAATTTTTAAAAATAGGACCCTTATTTTTGCCCACCCTGTATATATATATATATATATATATATATATATATATATATATATGTGTTTATGTGTCATCAATTGACTAAAACATAAATGTATGCGAGACTAGGTATACCCGTTTCTGTCACTGATTAAACTCAAATTATATTGTTCGAATCGGCAAAAAGTAGATTTTCAAAGTCAGTTAAATTATAAAAGATACAAGACCCAAAGTCAAATGTTCTGTCCGATATATCATATTTTCCTTTTCTTTTTCTGTCTTTATATTTATTTTTCACTCTTTCTGTAGGTTAAATAGTATTAAGACGTGTTGTGATCTTCCTCTATTGTACAGGGTGGGCCAAAATAAGGGTCCTATCTTTAAATTTGAATAACTTGAATTTGAATAACTTCCACAAAATAAAAGTTAAACTCACCAAACTTTATGTGTGTGTAGACTGACCCTTCCGAGATTTTTTGAAATAAACAAAACAACTTTTAGCCGAAAAACACTTCTTAAAACTTACAAAAACTAGAGTATTGTTTTTTACACTGTTTTGAGTTTTTTAAGCAAAAATAATGTTTTCTAAATGAGGGTACGTTCCTTAGGGCTAATACGGCTCATGCTTGCTTCGGAAAGGGTCCTTTACTTATTCTAAAAAAAAAAAAAAAAACATCAATAAATAAAAACGTTATGAATTTTTAAAAATAGGACCCTTATTTTTGCCCACCCTATAGTAATGAACTATCGCCGTGGTTTGTTTTATAGTTATCGTTGTTACTTATCACAGTTAATAAGTATACAGAGACGCACGTAAAGTCAGATAGCATGAGTGTAATATACAGAAACTAAATAAAAGATTGATGACTTCATGAGTAAATTGCAAACAGCGGTTAATTGAAATGATCAATACTGACTTTTAAAATCATACATCATTCCACAAAACACATGGATATAACTTAACCTGCATTTTACATGAATAAACTATATACGATGAATTCCCCCAGGATAATAAACGTTGATGAACTCAACTGGAGAGGTTCCGACTTGAAAGTATGGGGACTTTGTCTGGTGTTCTAATTGTACAACCGATAGAACAAGCATCTCACATACTGATTATTCACAGAAAAGGATGAAACATATGCGTGTGTTGATAAGAACTTTACAATATTTATGTTTATAGGCCCCTTAATGTAGGCTGAGCTCTCAAAATAGAAATCGGCGCCCAAAGTCATGCTTAAATGTGATGTTCGGTCCAATTCGATTGTTGAACAATTTTTCGACAGCTTACTTGATATGTTCGATTTTAATGACATGAACAGAATTTAATTCTCTTCTTTCTCCATGCCTGTTAGGTTGGTCGATAATCTATTGAGAGGTTCAGACTTTAAAATTAAAAGGTGATTTAGGTTTTGAGTTCAAATCCCGCGACCAGCAGAACAGTCATCTTCCACGTAGCAGATTCCCGGAAAAGTATAAAACATATATGTATGTTGATGAGAATACTTTGTATATATATATATATATATATATACTTGCCGGGCTACTCGTCGTTGCCCGGAGCCATATAATTAGAAGAAAACAAATGAATGCCGATAAGAATAAATGGGTACGGTCAATTACTAATGCCTCTCTCTCTCTATTTGAACATATTAAAAACCGTGCGTTATGTTGATGAATTTAATAGTCCAGAGAGATGTACTATATATCCCTTACCAAAAGTAATATTGTAATCTCACAATCTTGGAACCCGGACAATGCCGACAAAAAAATGGTCCCAGTAAATTACTAATTTGTTGTCCCTAACCCCGATTTTGAAATACTATGTAGCTAAACAATATTAAGCATTTGCAGTTTACTCCCAAGGTATGCAACGTTATGAATAAAGACATACACATGATCTATCCCTGGCAACACTGCATTTAAAAAGAAAACTTGATAATTGTGGGGCTTATTACCTGCTTAATGAAAATATGAATGAAAATATATTAATATAAAATGTATAAAAAAAAGAATAAAAAATGTATGAAAATATGAACGAAAATATGAATGAAAAAGTAAATGAAATACTGAATGAAAAAATAAATAAATAATGATGCAATAATGAATAGAAAACATTAAAAAATGAGTGAAAAATAAATGAAAAATATTGAATGGAAAATGAATGAAAAATAAATGAGAAAAGAATGAATGAAAAAATAAAATCACAAATGAAAATATGTGAATGAAAAAATTAATAAAATAAATGAATAAAAAAACGAATGACAAATATTGATGGAAAAAATGAAGGATAAAATAAAGGTATAACTCAATGAATATATAACTGCGAAAAGGAATAAAGAAGTTAATGAAAAAAAAATGAACCAAAGATGAAGAAAAAAAAGTGAAAAAATAGTGAAAAATAGTGGAAAAAGGTAATGACAAATGAATGCAAAAAGTGAATGATTATTAAATAGAAAAAATTAATCAAAACTCAATGTAATAAAATGAATGAAAAATTGTGAATTGAAGAAAAACAACGAGCAGATATAAAAAATGAATGTAAACAAACATGTATGAAAATTAAATAAAAATCAATGAATTAAACCATATGAAGAGAAAAATAACGGTAAAATAATGAATTAAAAAAATGATAGTAAATGAAAAACATTAATGTAAAATAATTAATTAAAAATGAAATGGAAAACAAAATTGAAATAAGTTAATAAAAATAAGTGACTAAAAATAGATGTAAACGTGATTGAAAACATGAAGGACAAAAATAGAAAACAAAATTAAAGGGAAAAAGTTGATCGAAAAAATTAATGAACAATAAATTGAATGAAAACAATTAATATATAAGTTTAATTAAAATTGAATGAAAAAAATGAAAACAAATTGATGTGAAAAAAATTGAAAAAATATATATGAATTAAAAAATGTTTAAAAAATAATGAATATATGAAGAATGAATGAGCAATATTAATAAAAAAATATATTTAAAAATAATGATCATCATTGAATGAAAATATCAATGAAAAATAAAGGAAGACTAATGGAAGAATAAATAAAAAACGTATGAAAAACTGTAAAAAATGAATGATAAAATGAATGTTTAAGACTTAATTCAAAATGAATAAATAAATAAATAAAAAGTATGAACAAATAGAATTAAAACAATCAATGCATGAACAACTTGAATATAAATATACAGGGTGTCTCAAAAAATGTACTCCATCGTAGAATGACGAGAAAACTTTTATTTATGAACATAGAGTGAAATGAAATAGCATCGAATACATGAGACAGATGTATTTGAAGCTATTTCATTTCTCTCTATGTACATAAATAAAGGTTTTCTCGTCATTCTAAGAGTGAGTACATTTTTATGAGACACCCTGTATTGAATGAAAAAAATGTCTTCTTCCCGAATGTCCGACTCTGATTCCTTCTCAAACCTCCAACTATGACTCCTTCCCTAACCCCTAATTTGATTTCTGCCACACTTTCTTATTCTGACCCCTTTTTAAACCTCCGATTCTGACTCCTACGCAAACCTCCGACGCTGACTACTTAACTACATACTCATGTTCAGAATAGGTGCGTATGTATATTGAGCAACCCTTGCGTCACTAAAGACTCGTCTTAATGTGAGGCTGTCGATTGATCAACTGTTGCTTCACTACATACTTGTGTTCAGGTGCGGCTGAGGACGGAACAACCCTGTTTCACCACATATTTATGTTCAAAAGAGGTTCGACTGTGGATTAAGCAACTCCTGCCCCACCATAAACTCATGTCCAGAGAAGTTGCGGCTGGCATTGAGTAACCCTTGTCTTAACACGGTTAATGTTCGGAAGAGATGTCACCGACGATTAAGCAACTCGTGCATCACCACATACTTATGTTCAGAAGAAGTGCGGCTGGAATTGCTGAACCCTGCCTACCCACAGCCTCATGTTCAGAAGAGGCGCGCTGGGATTAGGTCACCAGTGCCTCATCACAGACTCATGTTCAGAAGAGGTGCGACTGCCGATTGAGCCATCCTCGCTTCACCACAACCTATAGTTCAGAAGAGGTGAAACTAGCGATTGAACAAAACTTGCCTCATTACAGACGTATGTTCAGAAAAGCTGCAGCTCTCGATTGAGTAACTCTTGTCTACCCACATACTCATGTTCAGAAGAGATGCAGTCATTGATTGAGCCACCCTTGTCACATCAATTTAAAGAGAAATTACGTTAAGAAACGTTAAATAAAATTAAAAGCTAGTTCTGGTAGTTATGGCCTTGCATTTTTAAATGATTACATTGGAATTTGACGAAAAATGACTGGAAAATTTAACCCACACTTCCCTGTAGAAAATCACCCATCCCACCATTGAGCGTAGACTTAGAGATTCAGGAATACTTCCATAATCTTCCCCTGTTTAGTTAACGTAATATTTACTTTTTTAGATTTTATCTAGATTCTGTAATCATTTTTTTCATTTTAAGCGCACACACGCATATATACATACATTGAGTTTTATATGTAGAGAGATATATATTTCTCTCTCGGAAGACGCTAATGTTCACAAAAGTAAAGTTATAGATAGTCTACAAAATATATAGTGAATAGCTAGAACGAGTTCCCCATCGACCGGGTTTCTAACATATGTTCGAATCACGCTCTAACAACAGAGTTTAGATAGATTATCATGGGTATCCAATTCAAGGGACAAAAATAAAACTCAACATCCATACCGTTAAATAGTTATTTCAAAACCTGTATTGGAAATATAAATAAATTTATTGACAATTCAAAGCTTGCCAAATGTAAAGCTTAGTTACTTATATATGTTAGCTTATTATAACTAACTCTAATATTTACTTTTAAAGTAAGGGAAAGCACCACAATGAACGATTTTTTTAACATTTAATTCGGAGTGATAATTCATATTCTGAAGTGTGTTAATTTCCATTTTCAGCATTACTTCTTGGTGATTTTGGAGTTGTGTACATAGATGTCTGAATACTTTTTGCATGAACCTTTGTTCTGATGGTGTACAGTTTTTATTTGACAAAAATTGTGTGACGACGGGAATGTTTTGTTTACTGCCTGAAATTGTGCAAGTATCTTTTGTACTCAAAGAAACACATGTTAGTTAGTATTTGCTTCGAAACTTACAAGAAATCACACTATTAAAACACTTACTTCTGATTATATATATATATATATATACATACATGCATATATGTATACATATATATATATTAATATATACTATAAACACACACACACACATATATATATATATATACATATATATGCTTCTGAGCAGTGCACGCCTATTTTGATTATTGAGTATCTTAAATAATTTTGCTAAGAAGAGTCCCTATTTAATTATTTCCGCGTGAGCACAAATTTTGTAAGAAGTTTGGGAATATCTAGCACCCGACATAGGGCTTCTCTTGATCTAACAGTACAGGAGAGTTACTACAC
The DNA here is from genome assembly GCA_963556195.1 of Sepiola atlantica. NCBI lineage: Eukaryota > Metazoa > Mollusca > Cephalopoda > Sepiida > Sepiolidae > Sepiola > Sepiola atlantica. The sequence continues at coordinate 31,442,394 of OY744538.1, read as the reverse complement.
TGTGAGCCCTTCCTGGAGACTAAGATTTTTAATTATTTTGGTAAAAAAAATGGGCAGAGAAATGTACAGAAATAAAGAAAAAGAAAATATTTACCATTTTTGTCCAGAAGGTTATGCTAACATTTATCCATTATTCGGACAGGTGGCTTTCAACAAGCAATACGTAAACACTTTGGAAATATTTAAGTGTGTAAAAAGTGCGTGCAAGAAGTGTGTGTGTAAATACAAATAATACAAACCAAATACATCTTTATTACGTACATAAATATAATCGCGAGAGTGTATATTGCACAACGTCGAACAGTCCATATTCTTAGTGTTATACGGTTGTCGACCTTGAAATCGATATACACGTGCGGTTGTTACGAATGCATATGCACTTAATCGTATTTCGCTGAAGCCTTCATAACCAAAGTAATATCAAATAAATATGAGTTATGACATGTGCAAATCGATATTCGAAATAATTAATTTCTAAAGTTTAGCACTTGTGTAAGAAATAACCAGAAACTAAAGAAACGACAATTTAATCATATACATATATATATGCATGTATATATAGACATATAATTTATATATATATATATATATATATATATATATATATATATATGTATATATATATATATATGTATATATATACATATATATTATATATGAATATATATATGTATATATCTATGTACACATACATATGGATATATATATATATATATAGATGTATAAATTAATATATATATATATATATATATATATATATATATAATTAGGCAGCATGCTTTTCTTTATACACGGTCGATTGAAAAGGCGTGCTTCTTTCTGTTTATTCATTTTCTGATCCATTTTTTCTAGTCGTCGAACAACCGATTTGGTGTTGTTATCCATGGTGTGTAAGAAATCACCATATTTTTGGCGACCGGTTTCGACTGACATCTCTCGACTTCAGGCAGATGAATGGCTAAGCAAGATAAAACTGGTGAATCCACTAAGAGGACGTTCTTTTAAACATTTCAGCAAAATTTCAACATACTTTCGACTCCCCTCATAACGAGAATGGTTGATGCTAGGTGTATTTATGCGAATGAACAATGCTATCTCTTAACTCAAAAATTAAAAATTGCGTAGTAGTGAGGTTTTCTCCATATGTGAATTTGCTATTTTCTTTGTTTTTTATTTGTTATCGCCAAAGAATAGCACTATGTATAGTGTAGTTATTTTTTCAAAACATTTCAATCCAAAAACTTGTTATTCTTTGTGGATTTTTCTGGGTATATTTTAGTGTTGCATAGACTATATTGACTAAGAACTCTTGGTTAACAAACAACAAAAGAAAAAGACCATGAAAATACACCTCACAGAAATGTTTTGTTTTTGTAGCGAGATGCTTGTTCACATTAGTTTATAATTTTTTCATGTCGGGACGGTCGATGAAACTTGCAAAAACCCAACAACAGCACTGGAATCAGCAAGAAGGTAAAAGTCAGAGGCGAGAAACTGGAAGACATAAACAGCTTCCAGTACATTCGGAAGGCTGTAACGGATGGCAAATCCTTCCCTTGAGCAAAATGTGCAGACAACAGCATCACCGGCAAAACTAAAGCCAATATTGAAACTAGAGAAATATTAAATTCAGCTAAAAAAACATAGATAGCCTCCCTGGACATCTGCATATTTATGTATGCGAGTATGTCGTAGGCCCAAACTGCCGACCCGCAGAGAATAGTATAGGCTAAAAAGAGTATGTGTTTACGAAATATATTAAACATCGACAGGGACAACACCACAAATAGGAAAGTAAAGAACTGACTTATACTACCAACTGGACCATATGATGATCTACCAAACACTGTAAAATTAGGTAAATAAAGTGGTACACCTAGGTCAAACGATCATCAGGTTTAGCAAAGTTGATCAATAAATGTACAAGGAACGAGTAAATAGTGTCAAATAAGGAATACGATAGAAGAACAACATCCGATAGTGAACAAGGTTGGCGCTGAGTAGAATGTTGAAAGAAGACATAACATCCTGAGGGCTTGAGAACTGGTTGCTAGGTAATCTTTGACGTTCTAACGGTCATCACTACAACTAGAAAAATTAGACAAGATAAGAAAAATGACTGTTTTATGTGCGTACATGTGTGTCGTTTATTTAGACCACTCAATTTATTTCAACTTAGGTTGGGATTGCTAGATGGTTTTATTGATTTTCTCTACATTTTTAAACCACCAAAATTGAATGTAAAGTGGGAAAATGTTAGCATTTCTCACTGACAAGTGCTTTTGTATTGAATCGATGGGTTCAGCCCCTGACTCTGCTTGTTTGGTTCGCGATGTGTACGAATAAAGATAAATGCCGCAACTCTATTGTCAGTTGTTTATCTTTACGACTTTTTATTTTATTTCAAAGACGGTTCAGAAACAGTCGACGAATTTAGTTATATGAAAAGCGTCTGAACTATTTCTTTATGAAAATAAAATTCCAACAACTACTTTACAAAATAAGAAAGGTTAAAAACCGGCTTGAATCATTTTTTATTCCCCGCTATATTTTTATAAACACACTGAAATGTTAACCGTACACATTCTTACAAAAACACATTTTGTTAAATAAGGTACGAATGTAATGTGGCTATGTTTCGCCGTAGCGCTGTAAAAAACGGAATTTGCCACACACTTTTTGGTCACGTAACTTGAATTGTCTATAAAGTGATAAGTTATAAGAATTCCTCACTTCTATAGATAATTACTTCATTGCAAGTAGTGCATGTTACATTAAGTCAGAACGCTCATATCTCTTATGTGTAGTAATTTGAAATAAACGGATGTCTTTATAATACGAACTCACTACGCATACCAGGGATGGCCGTAATGATGCAATTATCTAGATACAACTGATGTAAAAAAGTAAATATGTCAACAAGTAAATAAACAGAGTTGTTGTTATTATTTTTATTTTTTACATAATCACAGCTAACAAAAATAAAAAAATATATATTATTATCACATCAGTACTACAAAAAATACTGCCGTTAGTACATAGAGGCTACCCATTGATCTAGCTACCTACAACGTTTCAACGAGACTTTAAGTGTAATACTCAATTAACATAATCTTTCTTTAGCAATAATATAGTATAACAGTTTGAGGATCTGTAATTTGAAAAGGTTGTCATGAAATAATTCAAAGGAAATCAAAAAAGTGTATGTATACATATTGAATTTACGTTGATTTCTACATGAGATCCACGCAAATTCTGACATGAAAATACATGATAACCCTCTTTAAAATGATGCATATGTTAGAGTATATAGCGTTATGGTATATAACGTACAACTTTTGGCTTCGATTTTTTAAAAGGTTTGAAAATATATTTATATTGGTTCTCTATATGTGTGTTCGCGTAATGTAGAACCTGAATTGGATTACATAAATAATAATGTTTTCGGATTCGACCAAACGGTTTGCCATACCTTTCCCATATATTGCTTCACAAACTGTCAGAAATTTGGATGTATGTAAGGTCTGCGATGCGTAAACCTGGTAGATGTGTATTCACTCTTTGATAACAGGTATTTGTGAAAATGGAACGGGTGTTGTAGTTACACAGACCTTGGACTTGAATTATAGGAAATATGGATTTTTCAGTGCCTGCGATTACATAAATGTGTTTCCCTGGACGGGATTTAACACGTTGCTAGCAAAAGCCGCCCCATAAATCACTTTAGAAAATCATTTACTCGCGAGTTAAATCTGGAAAAACATGTTATTCCAAACTTACGCACACACCCAAACCTCTCGTAGTTTTAACGCTGTTATCGCGTCAGAGTCGTGCTATAAAGTAGAACGATATGACAAAAGCTGATTCGATGTAGTAGACAGCAGCCTCCGCTCCATTATGAAGCCAGCCTACATTAGATTAACTATGTGAATCTCACACGGAACTTGACACAATGTTTTTTTCCATTAACTAGCTGTCGCTACTGTTCTAGACGTGACTAATATATTTTCTAATGGCTTAGAAATGCGCTATCATGTGCAGTTTCGTCTAGGCCAAGGACAGCGAATCGACTATCAAAGAACGACTTTTTGGAAAGGTTGATATATATAAAAATTAACAGGAAACGTCCTTTAAAAGAAGTGGAGTGAATTAATGTCAAATATGTGTTTAGCTGTCAAGGCCCTAATGAATTAATATCATTGATATTTATTTAAGTCACCTTATTACCTAGTCCAATAATACTAAAATTGGAGTAACACTGACATACACATATATTCTCAAAGTGTTTCTAGCTTGATTAACCTGTCCTCAAATATCTCGCTATGGCGATCAGAAAAAAACAGTTAAAAACTGATAACGACGAAACAAAACACTTTCAAATACGTATACGATAAATAAACTGAAACATTTTTCTTCTACTTAAATTAACCCTTAATAATGCATGTTGAAGCTAAGACGTTAGGGGCTACTTTTATTAGGGAGAGATTAACAGGAGACATCATAAGTAAGCAGTTGTGCAGAAAGATATTGCTAACATTGCATTTCAATTGTTACATATTGGAACAGAGAGATAAGTCAAAAGGCAAAACGCTCGGGAAACTTAGCTATTATAGTAAAAGGTTTGCCAGCATTAAAGTACCTCTACAGTTTTAGTGGTTAGATGTTGCGGCTATTCAGCTAAGTAGGAGGTATTTACGTTGAAGGAGTGCAACTGTAATAAGTTCGCCGGAACACATTCCGTGTAATACAAGCACATAAGTTAACGTTGTAGCTGGAGCTGGAGCTGGAGCTGGAGCTGGAGCTGGAGCTGGATCTGGAGCTGGGGCTTGAGCTGGAGCTGGAGCTGGAGCTGGGGCTCGAGCTGTGGCTTGAGCTGGAGCTGGAGCTTAGAAGACAGCGCGGCACATATTTGGTTAAATGCTCTATTTGCACCCTGTGAAAGAGGGAAGGTCTATTAATTCGTGCACCAGTGCATATGTTGCAACAACACTTCATGCATGGCCAAATAGTAGCTTTATAGTGGTACGGGAGATCGGTAAGTGTGGAAATTTGTCTAGCCCAGTGAAAAGAGTCCACTTTCTTTGCTACAGATCTGGAATAATTTTCTATCTATTTATTTCAAATAAAGGTTGCCTGTGACTGAGGTGTTTGGGCGGTTTACACTTGGGATGGGTGCTCTCAGTGTTGGCAATCGGTTCTTGGAAAAGTTTCTTATAATTGTTTAAGGAAACACAGCTTTTCCTTGATAGAATTGTATATGACTATTGATTTAAAAAACACGCAATAAACTAAACCAATCAAAGATAAAGAAAAGTTAGAAATTAGAAGTTAACTCTTTTTTCAATTAACGTAAATGGCACTTATGCACAACAGTCATACATACATGAAGCAGAAGAGCCTTAATTCTGTGTTGGCTGTCGTGCTTGATTTACAGTCAAAAACATGTTGGTTCAATGAAATGTGTTTCAATGAAACGTGATAGCAAGTATCTATTACAGCATGTCAGTTCGGGTAACAGGTCGGATTTATAAGGAAACAATATACATTAATATAGAAATACGTCATGCTTTTTACAAAGTATTCCTATACAAAACGAACAAAATCTAGCAAACAGAATGATTAAAAAGTATGATTATTCTACTATCTGAACTACTGGGTTGCTCAAACCTTTCTCATCTGCTAGTCAGTTCAAATAAAACAATTGTTCAGTCTATATAATTTAAATAGGAATACAATTTGTTTAGATTTTATCACTAGACAAAAACTATTACAAATTTACAAGTGCTTTATCCAAGTTTATAGAAAAACAATTGTCTAGGATGCGATTGAATGCTATTTAACCTGCTTAACCACTTATGAACTCAACGTAGAGATACATAATTAAAAATACGGTTACCGCATAGATCGAAGATAGTTCGATTGTCTCTAATAAATAAACAAACATGAAGAGAAATGTCAGTGTTAATAAAAAAATAGGATGTCAAGTACGTCCACTGTTTTGACTCAAAATACAATCGAGCTTTATGTTTATATGTTTTTTTAATGTCTTTCTTACAGGCAGTAAACACTTTCATGTTTATATATATATGTTGTTCGGTCGGTTAATACCAATTAAAAAAATAAAACTGGAAAGTAAACGCTTAGAATGTCGGGTTTTTAGTTGCAAATGCTACTTGTCCGTACATTCCATTTTAAAGAGTGACTTTTTTAAAGTTTAAGAACTTCTGACATCAATAAGGACATCGGATGTACGACTTCCTGTCGGCGATTAGTTTGTCTTTAATGTCAGTTTATATATAGTGCTTGGTTACATTTCAATGACAAAAATAAATTAATCAATCAGTCCACACTCATTTTTATTACTTTATTTCGGTGAACGCGTATATTTGTTTTCCTTTTTGTTTTACGCGCGTTTCGTAACCTAGTTAGAGAATGCAGTTTATAGGCAACCGGCATCTCTTCAGTGACCATCAATCAATAATAAAATAAAACAAGCATCGTTTTCTAACACAAAAAACGAAAAAATGTGGTCAAGAAAAAGTACAAATACAACAAGTAAAAAAAACACGAAAAAAACTCACTTTAAACATTAATAATCATAAGAAAAAAATGAACTTTCCCCATAATATCTGACACAGCGTAATCATATTTTCAGGCGGCCATCTTGGAACCAAGCAAGCATATATATATATATATATATATATATATATATATATATATATATATATATATATATATATATATATAGAGAGAGAGAGAGAGAGAGAGAGAGAGAGAGAGAAAGAAAGGGAGAGAGAGGAAGAATTAGAGAGATATATGCACGCTTGTTCAGCATTAAATAACACCCTGTGATTGATTTGTTGCTAAAAAAAGCCAATATTTACCATGATCTAATGTACTAAGGCACGTTTGTGCCAGCATTTATTCATGAAAATGTATACTTTTCAGATATAAAGGAAATGGTCAACTACAATCTCCAGTTCTTCTAGACATTACCGAAATCTACTAAATATAATCCGCAAATTACAATGGCATATTTGTATATGTTCAGTGCACTATCCTCGTCTGATTTACTCGTTCCTTTGCGAAATGTTTTATCATCGTTTCTTTCTTTATCGGCTTCTTTGTGAGAATCCTTATGAAAGTTGCTGATGTTTACGGGCAAAGGCATAGCAGATAAATCTAAAATTACCAAACTTAACCTAGGTGTTATATTTACAACGATGATGATAATGATGCTGCTGCTGATGATGATTATGCTGCTGCTGCTTCTGATGATGATGACGATGATTATTATGATGCTGCTGTTGCTGTTGTTGTTGCTGTTGCTGTTGCTGCTGCTGCGGCTGCTGCTGCTGTTGCTGCTGCTGCTGCTGCTGATGATGATGATGATGATGATGATGATGATGATGATGATGCTGATGCTGATGCTGATGATGATGATGATGATGATGATGATGATGATGATGATGATGATGATGAAGGTGGGGGGGGGCGAACACGACGACGATGACAGAAGTGTGTAATAAATGATAGTATTTAATATAACATAATCGTACTGGTGTAAACGTTTTTCTACTTTGAAAAACAGATAACCGTGGAACGTAACTAATTAGGTTTTTTTTTCTTATTTTATTGTGTGAAAGTTTTTAAATTATTCAGATTAAACTATTTGTATTTTGGCTAAGAACAATAATGACATTCATCAACGGCAATAAGTTTCTAATAAGTATAAGATTTGGGCGAATTTAGTGTATGAGCCTTCATCAGAGAATAACCCATCACATAAAAATAACTTAAATAATATCACCCCAATGAAACCTAATCACTAAATAGGAATATGATGTAACCCCAAAACAACGGGCTTAAAATTTCGATCGACCTCATTGCTTAATTTTCTGCAGAAATTAAATAAGACATTTGTGATATCCGGTTTATTGTCTGTGGACTCTCTGTCTTTAGTCTGGACATGTGTTTTATATGATCTCGATTTCGTTCCGTCGATGTTTAAGGCGCCACGTTAATGTATCCCTTAAATACAAGCATACAGACTGGCGACTGACTCCAAATTCATTCTTAATGGATTCCTTTAGACCCGTCATTATCTTGGGTCTATCTGTACATCTCTGTCTTTAAGATGTATACAGATAAATAAATATGGTTGTCTAAAGTGGGGGATGTGAGTTACCAATTTAAAATCAGGTTTCGACTGATTAAACATCCTCAGAAGTTCTCTTATTTTAGAATAGGCGACGGGTTCAACATCTGCAGCTTATTCTTTGTGCACATCGTTTTTCTGAAATTGCTAGACTGGTTACCTCATGCTATTGAGAAGCTCAGCTATATGATTCTCATGCCGGCATGAATGGGTTTAAAAGTTGTCACTGGATGCATTATTGGTCGTAACTGTCTCATAATTCTCAAAGTGGTCCACCAAATTCTAAATGCTTGACTGGGTGTTTTTTTATACTCTCTTGCGAACAGGCCTGTAATTTAGTAATATTATTTTTCGGAGCTCCGATTCAGACATTGCCGTGTGCATACGTGTTGTTTTCCCCTAAGTGTTGTAAACGAGGGTGAATCGGTTACCAAACAAATGATATATTGCTAAACGGTGTGTTACCCTAGACATCATAAAAATAAATAAACAGTTGTATCGGAATAATAATTATTGACATATGTTTTCGTATCATTAATGCTTGATATTAATTTTAAAAAGGGCAATAGAAGTGGACCATTTAATCTTTCTAGTATGTGTATGATATTTATTTGAAACATTTACTTTTTCGTGTGAGATAGTTGATCAATCATAGTACGTGTATAGGTCTCCTTTCCTTGTGAACGTAACAATACAAAATGTTATTAAAAAAACAAGATATCGAATATTTTACTAGGAAGATAATTAATGAAAATGTAAGGAAAAAGGATTCATCTCTTGAACCCCTCTTTTTAAGAATTTTGATTAACTTTTTAAAACTTATTCTATTTTTTTCCTCAGTACTAGTATTTTTTTCATTAGAGAAACAATATTTGTTAAGACGAAACATACTCAGCGAGTCATTACATTCAAGTATGGTGATATGAAAACAGACAAGCGTATCATTGAATTCGAAAATCTTTATTTAATTACCATCTTATTGTCAGAGATATATTTGTTATATAGAAATGTATTTACTTCGTGGAGATGTTTTTGAAAAAAGCGTTTATGAGATTACTTCTATTTATTTAATAGAACATGTTGATTTTCGTCCTGTAACTTAATTTGTTTATACATTAATAAAAATTAAACTTAAATCGAAAATAAAGCTGTTATATTAAACACATTTTTTTATTAAACAATACAACTGGTTAGGATTATCGTTATATAATATTCCGAATTCCCGAATAGTATTTGCAAAGGAATACGTGTTTGTGAAGCTTTTCCTCGCCAAAAAATGCTCATCGGTGTACGAGAGGTAAAGGCAACATTTCATACTTGAATATTAAACTTGAAGAAAATGGTGTAAACATGTGTGATCAAAGATTGTCGTGAAGTAGGACTGACCTTTTTCTAGCGACCACTGTCTGGCAGATACACTTTAGTTACTGCTAATTCCGTCGATTCAGTTACTATAAAGCTAGGGTTATAAAAGATGAACTTATAGTTGTGCGTGATATTATGATGTAAAGATGGGTCGTTTTGTTTTCTAAACAAGTGTTCAAACACCAAACATGAGTAATTTGGTTTACACTAAAATTGTAAAGACTCGTTTGCCAAATGATTTTATTTCCCCGATGAGGCAAACATTTTGATGTTATGTATTAATCTGTTTGGAAGCTTATGACGCTTTCTGTCACGAGCTGCTTCGAATAACGTTCCCAAGTCGTCCTTATCAAGTGAACATTTTTATTTCGATGACGATTTTAAAATTTGTATTTCTTAGTTGCTATACCACATATAATTTTATACCCTTTTCCACGGCTCTATTATTGACAAGATGTTGAGTTCATCGTATTCAAAACATTTAACTCTCCGGTGAGGCTTTATCGTTTTTACTGTTTTTATATTGTAATTATCAGACTGATATTTTATCTATTCATAATAAGGTGTGTACATTCGCTGGCAGTCTCTTCCGGTCGAATGTTTGGTTAATGTAGTGATCTATCTTCACTGTTTATGTAAAGGTTTTGATTCACGTATAAAACAATTCTCACTTTCACATCCTTTCCATGCTTTGTGAATAACATACATGTAAAACCAACAACATAATATTAAAAATAACTATCATATGATATAATATTTTATAAGCATAAGAAATTTCCAGAAAAAAACATCCAAAATTTGCATAACAAATTTCGCAGACATATAGTTTACGACTTACAAAACACCATTACGAAAAATATATTTCCATCATGTGATTTGTAGAAAATTGCATATCAATTTTCTTTATACTCGAATACTTTCGGCGGGCGTAATACAACACACAACGTGACATTTAAAAACCAAGCATATTAACAGAAAAAACTAAATCGATTATTCAAATACGAAAAGAAAAACGCACAAAAAACACGAATTTCACTTTTAAGTCAGAGTGAAAAAAGCGACACAAAAAATACAAAGGAAATACAGTTTTCTGTTCGTGCTAACTGCTCCCAAACCATCACAGCCATATTTTCTTCACAGACGATGTCTAGCAGTTAACTTAAATGGCATAAAACACTGGAAACTTTATTTTAAATACAATTGTATTGCACGCGTACACATACTGACAATATGCATGTTATTAGATTTACTTACATTTTCACATAAGCACACAAATCAATTCGCCTTTTCAAAAGTATATTAGTACAAGCAGATACAGTTAGTCAATAACTAAGGTATGCACTGGATGTAAAAATAAATCAAATTGTTGTATACAGAAATATTTTTGGACGCCATTCTATTCTACTTTTATTGTGTGTTATTCTGTAATTCTTTTTTATTTTGACGCATAAGACGAGTCAGCTTAAGGTCCTCCTTTGTATTATTATATATACTATATTTTATTATGAACAGAAGAATTAAGTGTATTCAAATTCTATATACTACCGTGATGTTAAAACAAGCAATCGTGTCAAAATTAATCGAACATTTGATGATGCAAAGACAAGTAGTGTTTGCTAAGCAATCTTATGATAATAAAATGTTTAACGGCCTGGCTATTTCTCGATGAGAACGTTAATGGATTAAATAAAGAGTACTAGTAAAAATTCCATACAGATTACTAAGTTCGACTGAGTTCGACATAGAAATGCTCGCGCTCAAGGATACACACTCGAAGAAGGTTGGAAGTTACATCGGCCGAAATGTTGTGTGAATAATATTAAATATGAAAGATGTAGTAAGAATTATTAAATAATGCAAATTATCAAATAAGGCAAATTATCAATCATCATCTAAAAAATGTCGAAATATAAGATAGAGAAACTTATGTTGATCTATCACCACTATCACCACTCTTACTACTATGACAACCCTTACTACTATGCCCACCCTTAGAACTATGCCCCCCTTAGAACTATGCCCACCTATACTAATATGACAACCCTTAGAACAATGACCACCCTTACTACTATCACCACTATTATTAATATGACCACATTTACTACTTTGACAACTTTTACAAATATGACTACCTTATCTACTATGCCCACTCTTACTACTATGGCCACCCTTACTACTATGACCATCCTTACCACTATGATAACCTTTACTACCATGCCCACCCTTACATCTATGCTCACCCTTACTAATATTATCAACCTTACCAATATGCCCACCCTTACTAATATGACCAGCCTTACTACTATGGCCACCCTTACTACCATGCCCACCCTTACATCTATGCTCACCCTTACTAATATTATCAACCTTACCACTATGCCCACCCTTACTAATATGACCAGCCTTACTACTATGGCCACCCTTACTAGCATGCCCACCCTTACATCTATGCCCACCCTTACTAATATTATCAACCTTACTAATATGCCCACCCTTACTAATATGACCACCCCAACTACTATGAACACCCCAACTACTATGAACACCCCTACTACTAGCTGCTTGATGAAAACAATATATAGGTCAAATGCAAATGCCATATGCTCGATCCAGGTAACTACTAGCGGATGACATGTTTCTATACATAATACCTGTATGGCATGTACATTTACGCACATTTAAAAGTGTAAGAATAAATCGTAAACTCAGGATCGACTAAAGTGTCCGGGCAATAATAACTAGTCACATGTTCTATCCTTCTGTTTGGCTCCCTAATTGCGAGAGAATGGTATTTGTTCTAGGATAAAAACTCGTTACCGAACACACGTGACTGATTTCTTGTATAAACTTGAAAAAAGTAAACACAGAAATAACCACGTCTGTGTTATGTCAATCGAAATGGACCATGTCTATTCGTAATTGATATTTAAACAAAACGCATTGATTCAGCACTTGGTACGAGTCTCATACAGAGAATGTTCATCGCTATGCTCATCTAGCTAATAGTAGTTATAACTCACGGAAACCTAACAGCATCTAAAGTATTTTTTAAACAAAAATTGCATATCAAGAATTAGAATAGGAACTACTACTGACCCGGGAAAGAAGACATCAATCGACATCAATCATAATAAGTTATGACAGCTGAAGAGGAAACATAATGCGGCACAACTCATTATACATGAGTGAATGATCCTTTAATTACGCTATCACATATTTTCATGAGAAATAAAGCAAGTTTTAAACACACATATAGTGTAAATTATATTTGTTAGGCATGCACTGGATAATCTTTGTAGCCATGATCTGTATAAAAAAATACCTTGCACTGCAATATGTTTAGATAAAAAGAACAGTAGTGTATTGCATATAAATACATGCAGTTATGTGTATGCTACTAATAGTAATTCTATAGATAATATATATTTGCTCTGTCTCCGTTCAAGCTCCCTAATTGAAAACAAAAACAAAAAACGAAAACGACTTTTGTAATTTTGAGATAGATTCTTGGATAGATAAATTACGAATACGGAAAACTTAGTTGTTTTACGGCATGTCATATTCATTTGTTCAAATTGATGCCGAAGCTGCACTCATTTTTATATGATTTTTTGTATGTAGATTAATTTGTTCTATAAGCGTATATTTTGTGAAAAATGGTATGATTAATAGTTAAACAATTAACAAGATATCTACTATCAATCGATGTCAGAGTGGACATGAGAGCTATGCCAAATAAGGGTCACCCCCGAAAACCTTAAAAGATTATTACTCACTACTTCGTGATACCCATACGATTGAACCGGAGGAAGGGCCGTCTTCCCCATCAGGATCCTCGAACCTTGAAATAGTCTCCAAAGAGTAGAAATAAATGCGCTAAAAACGCATTAATTCAATGTGAATATTGATAGGTGCTGGGCTACGATATATTCTTCTGTGTAAATTACTACCACCGTTTCCCTAGATGGCAAATGAAACATGCTTGTTTTATTTCTTGCTGACTTCATTGAATTCAATAGAATTTTATGACGATTTGGAAGGGATTATGAGTGGTTGATATGGTTAGGAAATAAATTCTCAAAATGGCAGGGTAAGATGGATTTCGGAGTGACAAGATGGGATGGAGGAAGTTTAATATTGTGCGCGACGTGTGTTTATTAAAACCTATATATGTGATATCATCCCCCCATGCAGGAGTTCGAAGTAACTGCAATGAGGGTGCACATTAACACTTATCAGCCTTAAAAATACTTGTACAAAGTTTGAAATAAAATGTGTGTTCCGTCGAGCTGGTTTAAAATTATTTTTATTTTGTATAAAACCTCGATTGAAACATGGCCACGTGTGGTCACATGCTTCCTCAAAGGCTGGCTATAAATGATGTATTATTGGATTGTAAGTTCTGGAATAATATAATAGTTACGATGATAATTTCAATTTCTCTTGCTTTATTAGTCTTACGAATGTGGATATACTTTATTTATTAGATGTACTTACAGGGTGACCCAAAAAACGGCCCCCAAATCTAATTAGGCCCTGTTTCTGAGTGTTTCGTCCGAATTAAATGAATTTGGGGGCATAACTAGTTTATTATATTCACAACATCATATCAAAACACTAGGGTATTTGGCCTTTTTTCTCCGTTATACAGCATGTGTTCTAGATTGACTTCTTTTAGCTCCGTGCATTTCTTGAGGCGCAGAACGAAGTTGTCCATGACGTTCTTACAGACTGAATTGGGAATGGCTCTCATCTCCTCCCTGATGGCTTCCTAGAGTTCCGTGATGGTTCTGGCTTTCCTTGCGTACATTCTGTCTTTAAGATAGCCGCAAAGGAAATAATCTGGAGGGCTTAGGTCCGGGCTATGGGGTGGCCACTCAGAATTAGTCTTGCGACTGATCACTCGGCCTCCGAAGTTCTCTTTCAGCCAATCTCAGAACAGGTTTGAGGTGTGAGAACTTGCTCCGTCTTGCTGGAACCGGAACTTGCTCATGAGCGACGGGTAGAGGGTCTGGAGCTCACTCTTGAAGGTTTTGAGAACCTCCATATACCGCTCCTTGGTGACTGTCACTGCTGCGCCAGATTCTTCGATGAAGATTGGTCCGATGATGCCTCTGACCGAGATTGCAGTCCACACCATGCAATTAGGAGAGTGCAGGGGCTTGGTGGCTACTTCATTGGGTGTGGAGGAGCCCCAAAAGACATTTGTCTTGGAGTTCGCCTTTCCGTCAAGATGGAAGTGGGCTTCATCTGAGGTCAAAAGGAGGTTAAGAAAACCTGGTGTCTCCTCGATCTTATCGAGCATCTTGACTGTCATAGCGCTCCTCTGCTTCTTGTCTGAGGCTGTAAAGGGTCTGCAGCGTCTGTATTCTGTATGGGTAAGCCCTGATATTGTTCACCAGCACTCTCCTGCAAGTCTTACGGGAGATACCGAGGGACTGACTTCGCTTACTCACAGAGCGTTTCGGACTCTCCTGGAGACACTCTCTCACACTTTCGACCAGCTCGGCTGTCCGCCTCTTTGGGCGTGCCG
The DNA here is from genome assembly GCA_963556195.1 of Sepiola atlantica. Taxonomy (NCBI): domain Eukaryota; kingdom Metazoa; phylum Mollusca; class Cephalopoda; order Sepiida; family Sepiolidae; genus Sepiola; species Sepiola atlantica. Next base: position 31,427,338 of record OY744538.1, on the reverse strand, counting down.
AGTGGCTTGGACGGTTCTCACTGGCAGCGTTGAAGTTCTCCACGGTCCCATATTTCTCGAAGTGGTCCACCCAGTTATGAATTCTGCTTTTGGGGGGAGCCTTTTCACATCCGAACTGATGCATGAAACTTTCCTGGGTTTTCTTAAACGAGCCTGTCTTGTAGTAAAATTTAACACAGTGTATTATTTGTCCCAGCTCCCACTGAGGCCTTGGTGTACTCACGGTCGTTGATTCTGCCATGTCCTGTAAAATAAGGGCAATTGGTGAATAAATAAAGGAGGTATCACATAAAGTGTACACGGGGCCTGTTTTATTTTAGTCACCCTGTATTAGTAGTTTTTAATCGGGTCTGCAAACCCTTATTAATCCTGGCTCTACATAATAAATATATGCTTCTTGATCTCAAACGGTAACTTAAAATGTTTGGGAATATTTGAGCAGGGGATAATGTGTATGATTTGTATAATTTGGACTACTATTCTCATACATGTGGACTCGTAGAGTTAGGGATAACATGCTCAGTAATAACACAATCTAGGTTACAGTATTCTAGAGATTAAAGCTTATGCACTCAGTAAACGTTATATAAAGACTATAAATGATATTTACTTAAGACTTTTACTCGGTCATGACTGACGTGTGGATTGAATAAAAGGCTCGGTTCGAAATTCCGTACAGATTCTCGAGTTTGATATTAACATCCCGAGTTCAACAAGATGCATCTGACGAAAGTCAAGGGTTTACATTAGTCGAAACGTTGTGAGAATACCATCCACGTTAAGAATAGTAGTCGTATTAATCCAAATAATACAAATGTAACTTATTCGTTTACTATATCAAATTACCATCTAAAATCAATTATCTTTACTAGATCGAGCCTGTTAATCATATAAGCTCTTACATCGATCAATACTGAACTTGGGGTTAAACCCTGTCCATTACACTTAACCAGCTTTTCTGTAAAACATGCTTTTAAATTAACATGTAATGATGCATATCGTAAACACGTTTTGCATAGAGTTGTTCCTTTAACGTCGAGGAATAAGCCTTGGAGTTGCTATTTAAACAAACAAGATCGATTTATCGACCCGTGGATCGATATCTGATATAAATGCCTGATCCAGTGTATTTAAATGCGAAATAATGCATCGCGGCAAACTAAATGGCGTACATGACAGGAGCATTTAGGTCATTTTGCATTACAACTTTTTCCATGGAAAGTGCTGAGAGAGTTTACACAAGTTTTCGTTCACTTTCATAGATTTAAGGTAGCTTTTATTCATGTGAAACCGTTTCATGTTGACTGCCGCTTTTATTGAGTACAAGCGACCGGAGTATCATTATATTTGCTGAGGAAACAAAACTCACCCATATTCAACGAATGTCAGCGGTTTCCCTGACGTTTAAAAAATTCAAATTGTGTCACGGTGAGCAAGAAACGAACACTGGTATGGGCATACACATAGTTGTACATATATACCGTGCACATCGGTTAGGAAAGTGCACACATGCACGCACACACTGATAAGGGCACACAGTCACATGCATACTGTAATTATTAGGAGAGTTTGAATTACCTACCAGACACCATCCTCGAGTGGCTTCGGTCTGTCTGTACAAGGGTATGTCAGGACAACCTAAAATGAGGATAATTAACACTACAAGTAAACCATGACCAAATATTCAAAATAAACTAGTATTCGAAAGCCAAATAAGATACCCTCGACACGGCTATATACTGTCCAATACGAGGAATGGTGCACCTTGTTCAAGTTATGTTACCTAAAGTAAAAGCTCTTAGCCGGATACCCCTAACAGATGAATTATTGTCTTGCAATCAGATAAAGCTAATAGACCACAATATGTAAAAACACAAAGTTTACTCGTCAATTGTGAAGAGGAAGATACATGTTCTTAACTACTGTAATAACTCAACGTTTGAAAGATAAAGGAGAACTTTAATGTCATACTCGAATATCTATGTATAGATATGTATAGATATGTATAGATATGTATAGATGTCAAATGTTAGCCTCGGGAAGGGGCCTCTTGATTTCTGAGAACTTCCATTGAGGTAAAATGAAACAAAATAATAATTATTACTGATATATTTAGAATAATCAATATATTAGAGCATACATATATGCCGTTAATTTATTATTTCTTGAATATACACATTAACTCTTATAAGGTGATGTCATGTATTGTGTATATATTTTTAGTATTTACTTCAACGGTGGTCAATACGTGAGTAAAGTTGAGTTGTAGCCATTGGCTTAGGAAAACAACAACCCGTTAGAGAGAAATAACAAAAATCTGATTGTTTTGATCGCTAGACTGTACATTGCTTTTAAATTTAAAACTATCAATAACTAAAATACGTGTACTTAACCTGATATTTCCTTACGGGGAGTAATATATTGTCGCATAACATTATTCACCTCTTTCCACAATTCCACATATCCAAACAAATAGCATACATAGCATGGCACAACTTGTGAGATAATATATATATATATATATATATATATATATATATATATATATATATATATATATATACATAGAGAGAGAGAGAGAGAGAGAGAGAGAGAGAGAAAGAGAGAGAGAGAGAGATAGAGATATAGGCGTTCATGTTTTCATATATATGCATGATAAATGCACTTAGCTTGAACAGTGTACAGGATTTTCACAGTTTAATCGATAATCGGACGCGATTCATTGATTAAAAAAGAATGGACTGGACAGTTATTTATTCATATTTATTTATGTAGATTTTTAAACCTACTGGTTTTAGTTTTGATTATTTGATTATTAATAGACACATATATTTTAATCAACACACTTTTGGTTTACTATATATATATATATATATATATATATATATATATATATATATATATAATATTATTTATATACATTTTCCTTGTTAGTTATTTGTTCACTGCTGATAAACTATACCTGTTCGTTTAATTATACAAGTAATTCTTAACTAGTGAGACACTTATTTTGGTATTTAAGTTGGGCTTATGTATTTTGTGTTCATGTATTAGTTGTTACTTATTCGCTTAGTAATAAATAATTATGTATATTGTTCTATATAATTGTTATTTATATATGACCATTGTTTATTATGTACACATAATTGTTTTATTTTAAAACTTATTTATGTACTCTTGTGGTATATATATATATATATATATATATATATATATATATATATATATATATATATATATTTGTTCATGCATGTTTGTTCACGAATAGATACTTGTCTTTGATATATTAATGATTTTTAATTATTTTAACTAGAATTGTTTATTACACGGTCGTTTATTATTTTGTTTATTCTTACTTGTATTCATATATTTAGTGAATTTAATAGTGCAGAGCTGAACTAATATTTGTTTGTGTATCGTTATTTTGCTATGAAATTTACTTTTGATCTAATGGGTAAATTTTGTTGTTGATGTTGAAGATTTGATATTCTCCTATGAGCATAATTCATATTATATTAAAACAATTATGATTAATAGTAGATCTAATATTGTTGTTGTTCATTCCAGTATATTTTTCATAATAAGTTAGCCATGCTGATGACGGCTGTGAGACAGGAACACGTGTCTATGAATTACATTTATGTACGTATAAAATAAATAATATGTATATATATATATATATATATATACATATATATATATATATATATATATATATTTATATATATATATATATATATAGTACTGTTGCTCTCTATATGACATTCATAGCTATGTAAATACTCAACTTCAAAACAGACGAGCTAAATATAGTGTACGTCTCGGTTATGTTAATAAAAACGGTGAATGTGTAATTATATTACAAAAATATATAACGTGACATTGGACCAACTCTCTAATTGTGAAATACTCAAACATTCCTTTTACATCTAATAATGTTATTGACCTCCCCATATATAGTTTGTATGATTTCTATGTTATATCTCCCGAATGTTATACAATTATATACTATAGTTCTTATGTATACTGTTTGTTTATTGTAAATATTATTATTTACTGTTTTTTTAAAACGATGGATATAGCAAAATGTATAATGAACTACCAAACAGAGTGTATGAATAGTATTTTTTTTCTTTCGTGTGAATCAGATGATTCTGGTGTTGGCATTAGTTTCTTCGATGTTTTTCTAGTTAGAAATCCTTCTGGAAAGTCATCGGGTGCTTACAGGAAAGACCACGAGAAGGTTTCCAACATCCCTAAGTGAAAGTGATACAGTGGAACCGACTGGATTCGAACTTGTAACACCCAGGTCTTCAGTCCGTGTCGATATCCATTTAACCACTGTCACCTCCCAATAGTATTTTAATAATGGTAACGGGTGAAATGTGCAGTTTTATCTCTACAGTCTATTATCGTGACAGTGAATTTAGTAAAAAACGCTGTAGATATGCATCGCACCATTCTCTTCATCTATAAACGAATTATACTTGTGCAGAAAGGAAATATTCGATAGAGCGATTTATCCAGATATTTATTTGAATCTTACCGAAATACACATGCAAATTACTGTGCTTCTCAAGTTAACTGGTTACCATTAGCGAGAACTTAAGAGAGCGGTGTATTACATCAAAATAATAAATTATACAATAATCGAATTATTAATTATATCAAATATCTAATATCTGTATTCTAGTTAACATATATATTCAGACTAGTTAGTGAGATTTCTATATTTATCCCACCGGAATGTCATAATTTGATGATTATACATCATTTTAAATCATTTTCCGTGGTCTCTACATATACTTTTTGCTCATTATTAATATGATTTGTTATTGTTTTTTTGCACATGACGTGAATAGCTGATTCAGAAATGAACTACAGAACAGACATAAGAGTAAACGGTTCTCATTGAAGGCGACTCGTTCTGATCAGAAATCGTATATTTTCATTAACTATTTATATATAACGCTTAATTTAAATTAACAAAAAACGTTTTTAGTGTAACTCTTTGTTATTATATAAATTTCAAGGGTGTGAATGTATACTTATCCCTCTAAATGCTATTAGCGTATCAGTAAATTAAACAGCTTCTACTGGATTTGAACTCGGTAAGCCGTTTTTAAAAAAACCGCTGTAGATAAACATCGCTCTACTTTATCCTATCTATAAACCACCAATACATTTCCATCAATATAATATTGGATGTATTTCCGTATATAATTACTAATGTTCTCGGACGACTCACTAAAAAAATGTATTTCCCAAAGTAACTAGTATCCAAGGTGTATTAGCAACGGTTTTACAAAACGGTATATTCGATGAAAATAATCAATTCCACCATAATCTAATTATTCAGTCAAACCTAATAGCTTTTCTATTATTACGATTCAACCTTGGAATCAACATCAGAATGGCGATTGCGATCGACGATTGTGAATCGGCGCCAAGCTATCGCGAATGTCTTTTTGTGAGAATTTGTATTCTTTGGTTTTTTAATTATATCATGTATGGGTATAAAAAACATTGGAAACACTGGTGGGCATAGTAGATTAGGCACGTGGTAATGTTACACAATATTTGGTTTTGCGTTAACTTCGATTAATTTTACTTAACACTTTACGGTCAACACAAGTTTATAATATACTAGACCACCCGTGACCCGTTGGGTCAGTTTGTTATATTAGCTATGGAATTCATGTATGAGCGTGACACTTGTGGCATAAAGAAAATAGTTTTTTTTTACATAACAGAAGCATTTCTATGAAAGTATATTAAAATGAAAAAAGAATATAGATAGATTTCTATGAGTCGTTCTGTTTATTATAATTGTTTTTTTTTAATTACAGTTACTGAATTATAAGTAGTTGGTTAGGGCGATTTGAGAAAGGAAGGGGGAACAGCAGGCTTTCTCGCGTACGTAACGAAAACAGAGGGAGTAGGAGTGGTGAAATCTATGAGAGGGAAAGTGGGAGGTGGTTTCGTTCACCGACCGCTAGTATGGCTGATATTAATAATGAGTGTTGTTTTTTTGTTTGTTTGTTTTTGTTTTTTTAAAAGGGAGGAGTTTTTTTGAAACTGCGACAGACTTTACGAAGTCCTCCTGTTGAATGTTTTTAGCCGTGAAGAAAACAAATAAACTATTTGATGAAATTAAATTAAATTGTTTAAAAATTTCCAGAATGAAAAATTTCATGCGTTCGTTAATCATAATAGAGAATAACGGAATTGGAATAACAGATTGAAGACGATGCTATTTACGCATGCGCAACCGGATGTTGAAAACCGGAAAGCTGAAAGCTGATTGCAAACATACAAGAACAATAGACTTTCAGTATTATATAGATTCCTTGTGAACAGTTCGTGCGATATATTACGTTCCATCGTTCGTTCTCTTCTGATAATCGTTACACATTGAGAATTGGATTAACATCTTGTAAATGCTATTTGATAAGAGATTACTTTATTTGATAACAAAAGCATTGACAAATCACCTAGTTTCCTTCTATTGGTAGGGACTAAAAAAATCCCTGCTCAGTTTTATTTTACTCAATGCTACTTAGATACGGCCGTATTGTCTAAACTATGTTATATCCAAGCTTTCTAAGTGGGCAGTAAGCCTGGTCCTATTTGAAGCTATGTAGATGTAAGATCTATTGCATGTAATCTATTATATCATGAGCTTCAAAGAGTGGAGTAAGCTGTATCTTACTCGATGATGTGTGCGATATTCTGCATTGTCTAAACTCTACAATATATGGGCTTGTTAGGAGTTTTGTAAGCTTCATCGTACTTGATTTCAGGTAGATTTTCTGATATTGGTTTAAATCTATTGTATTTTATATTTCTATGAGTTGAGTGCGACTGATTGTTCTCAGTGCTATGTAGATTTAACTTTATTTCCATGAATCTATTATATCTGATCTTTCTAAAAGTTAAAGAAGCCTGATCGTCTTCGACGTTATTAAGATTAGGCTGTATTGTCTTTAATGGTGTATATCTATTTCTGGGAGTTTAGTAAGCATGTTCGTACTTGGTGCCATGTCGATTTAGCTGTATATTCTTCAATATATTATATCGCATATTTCAAGAAGTTAAATAAGCCTAATCATACTCAATACTATGTGGGTTTTGTTGTATTGTCTTTAATCTATTCAATCTTATCTTTCTAAGAGTTGAATACGCCGGATATTGCTCGATTCTATGTGGAGTTAGTTGTATTGTCTTAATTCTATCATTTCTGATCTTTGTAAGAGTTCAGTAAGCTTGATCATACTCGATTCTATTAATATTTAGTTGTATTGTCTTAACCCTATTATTTCTGATCTTTCTAAGAGTTCAGTAAGCTTGTCATACTCGATGCTATTAATATTTAGTTGTATTGTCTTAACTCTATTATTTCCTATCTTTCCAAGAGTTCAGTAAGCTTGATCATACTCGATTCTATTAATATTTAGTTGTATTGTCTTAACTCTATAACAAAATCAAATATGATCTTGTTATGAATTGATTGAAACTTATACTACTCGATCTTAAGTGGATTTACGTGTAGTGTATGTTATATATGATCTTTCAAGGAATGGCAAATCATGATTTACTCGTAAATCCCTATTACTATTGACACCAAACTTGGCGCATACATATAGAATAGTTAGACGCAAATGCTGCTGACGTCATTAATTTTCTGACAGTATAATTTAAATAAAGGTTTGTTAACATTTTATACTTTTGAACTATTGTTGTTTTTAATTTATTAAAAAAAAACTGAACGGTTATTTCAGCAAACCTTACATTAATATACGTCCTGCATTAAAATACAAAATAAGTCTATCAATTGTATCAGCAGACGTCAGTGCAGACATTGCAACGTTATCTCTTCAATTTAACTCATGTTTTGCTGATGCTTTGTTATAATTGCCCCATTTCGAAATTTATGCTACAAAAATATAAATAGGGATGTTGTCCGTCCATCAATTTATTTGAAGTACAAAATATATTGCCGAATTTATCTTATTTCGAAATATCAGAAATTGTAACTATTTTCAGAAATTGGAGATATTGCATCGATAGCAAATAATTAATTCCCAACAAATAAAGGGTATGCCATTGACAGAAATCGAAACTGCATATTGAGATTTTCAGTAAGACGTTCTACACACTGAGCTAATTGCAATTTCTTATGAAAAATGGAGCATGAAGATAGTAAATAAATACCAATACTCGTAGGAGATACGTACAGTCCCACACACCTGAGGAAAAGACTCAGAGAAATTAGAATTAACGGGATCACTAAGACAATATGAAGTACGGCAATGATAAAAACAGTTATATTATAAAGGAAGATCCTCGAATGCGGAGACCAACCCGAATAAGCTACGAATGGTAACCAGTCACATGGAAGTTACAATATGAACGAAAGAAAACCACAGGAAAAAAAACACCGCAAGAACCAAGGAACAGAAAATGCCCCCCCCCCCCCCCCCCCAAAAAAAAATATAAAGATGAGTCCAGCATCGGCTGATACCACACAAAATAGTTGTAGAGGGTCAAAGAAGATGAGAATACCGGGGACGGACAGCACAAACCAGACATGCACTGGAAGAATGCGGAGAGTGTTGGGACCTTGGGGAGGCTTATTGCCGCCCGGATCCCAGAGAAACGCAATGTTCGTCGTCAGCGAGAAATCAATGGTAAAGTGATGTTCGATACCGAGGGGTAATTTGCGGTGGTGAGCGAAAAGAGGTGGAGATTATTAGAAATCTTAGGAATATTGTTGTCACTCAGACTTCAGGAAACACTACTGCTTGTCGTCGGTAAGCAATCACTGAGGATTACTTTTGTGATTATTCCTAGTTAGCAGAAATGATAACAATAATAATAATAATAATAATAATAATAATAATAATAATAATAATAACAATAATAATAATAATAAGAAGAAGAAGAAGAAGAAGAAGAAGAAGATGAAGAAGAAGAAGAAGAAGAAGAAAAAGAAACAGAAAGATAAGACGAAGACGAAGAATAAGAATAAGAATAAGAATAAGAATAAGAATAAGAATAAGAATAAGAATAAGAATAAGAATAAGAATAAGAATAAGAATAGGAATAAGAATAAGAATAAGAATAACAATAACAATAACAATAACAATAATAATAACAATAACAATAACAATAACAATAACAATAACAATAACAATAACAATAGTACTTACAAATATTGAGTCTCACTCTGTAAACTTAGGCAGTCGGACGCAAACAATTTGATTTACGAATCAATTGTAAACGAACAGTAAGGGGCAAACTACAAATTCTGCTCCTCCCAATTTTTCTTCTTTCGCCTCTAGCCAGATGTAGGCCATATAAACAACCTAAATAAAAATGTATATTTCACCAAATAAATTGTTTGAACCCAACTACAATTGGAGAACAAGTGTGTCCACAGCCATAAGAATCCATAAGACTAATACTGGTTCTACATTTTGGGGATTTGAATCTTCCTTGAACTGATCAGATATACATGAACATAATTATGTTCATGTTTAGAAGTTTAAGATATAAATATTAAACGGTATAGATCACAGCGTCAATTTATGTTGAGAAAATAATAATAGCAATTGTGCTGTTAATATTATCATAATAGAAGACATAGTGAAACACCGCTTTTCTAACCGTTTTAATGGGATCCTATCAACCGTTTTACATGGCTATTAAGAGCCATACCAAAGCGTTGCATGGAGTGCAACCGATATGATCATTTAAAACACAACTTCTGGCCTCCAGACAAAACCGATTGATATCTTTCAGCTACTATATATAAATAAATCTAAGATGTGTTTCATATAGAAATATGAATATTGATGTTATTAAAGAATATGTGCACAGGTCTTTATGAAAGTTCATTGACTGCTGGTAAAGTATAGAAGTTTCATTAAATGTTTGTATCAGTACGTATGTTTAAATATATATATTTAGTCGAATAGGAAAAAATGTTTAAATGGCTATCAATCTCAGTTACAGTATGTATTTTGGTATCTATACAAAGTGACAAATAATGAATGGAATTTTTAAAAAAGATGTTTTACCCCAAACAAGGCAGGTCGCACCTAAAGACGTAAGGGACTACTGAGAATTAAGGAGTAAGTTTCTGGTGTCATCCTAATGCCAAAATACCATCTGTTTTGTTATTTAAACGTCTATTAGCCCAGAACAAGTCACACGTCACTGAGATGTAAAGGCTATTTTGAATTAAAGGTCAGAGCTATCCTAAGTGCAAAGTTGGGTAGCAAGACGCGTGTTCGCATTACATTTAAATGTTTGCATGTTGGCACAGTTCGGTAAAAAAGGGAGAAAAACGAATACTAACGACAAGCAGTTCGTGGAAATAAGCTATCGAGTAGAAAGCTTTCTAGAATCTGGAAGTCTAAAATGAACTGATGTTATTTTGTAATTGTCGCGTTCGGCAGGACAATCTACCTTGAAAATGACACACGTTCAGTAGGTTTGTTGGAGCACATATCGTTGATATAATCATAACACTATCAAAACGATTCAACACTACGATGATGTGACAAGAGTTTCGGAAGCCAATGTCTTACTTATTAGGAAAGATATTCTTGTTCACACCGAGTCCAAGATAAAAAAAGCAAGTAATTGATGAACCAGAATGAACATTGCCATGTTACAGGTGTAATACCTTTGCACATACTCTTTATTTAGAACATGGCTGTCAAAATAATTTAAATCGTCAAAGAACATTTATATATATATATATATATATATATATATATATATATAGTAGAGAATGGTAGTTTGCTTGAAGCATTGCTGGGTATAGTAGTAGTAAGTTTTTGAAAGGCTGTGGGCAATGCAATTCCGGGTAAGATGCAAGTTGAAAGGAAAGGAACAAAAACAATAACAATAAATCGAATACGATATAAGACTTACTATTTATTTTTCCTTTTTTTTTTTTCTTACATAACAGCAAGAGTGTTTTAGCTGTTCGTGTGATGTCCGGGTGATTAAAAATCACTATTTGATATTTCGGGAAAAGACATCCCTTTGTCAAAAATAATTAGACCAGAAGAAGAATAATATTTTATTCTTCTCCGACTGTGTAGAGAATAATACAAAACAAAATGGCTGCCAGATATAGACCGCAGCAAATAATAAAGCAGTTTCACAGGGAATATAAATTAAATTAAGTTTTATTTTAATATTATGTTAAATATATGATTGAATATATGATTTGGTGTTTAGAATATTTGTGTAATGTTGGTTAGGTGTATGGTGTTCGATAAACTGTTAGTTTGGATAATATATATATATCATTTTTATTTTTTTTATTTTTTTTTTTATATTTGAATATTTACTTTGTTTTATCTTCGTATTTTTTATTTTGTTTATCTTTCTATCGTAATTTAAGAATTTTAATATAAAGTAAAGTAATTAGTCTCATATTTTAAATATTCTAGATCTATCTACTTATCGATTTCGATTATCATCTATTAAAGAAGTGTTATTAATTAATAATTGTGAGTTTCGTCAAATTAGATTAACGAATTAACTTATTAACTTGATATATTTACTATAAGGTAAAGGGGAGTAACTCTGGATTTTTTAAAATATTTTTTTATAATTAATTTTTATTTATTTATTTATTTTTATTTTTTATTTATTTTTTTTTAGGTGGAGATCTGTATAACAATATTAGTATATATATACAACATATGTACACATAATGCATATATACATATATATATATACATATCTATGTATTATTGTTTGTTTAATTGTTTATCTATATATATTCATCAATTTCTTTACATATTTGTTTTTGTTTTTTTTTTGTTTTTGTTTTTTGTTTTTTTTATTTATTTTTTTTTTTATTATTATTATTTACTTGTTTAATTTATTTTATGAATTATTTATTTAATATTTGCATGTTATTTGTATACATTCTATATGTGTTTGGATTTATTAATTAATAATGCTAGGTTATGGGGTGACTTATTTTGGTGGGTTAGAAGAGTATGTTGAATATGGTTTTTGGTTTGTGGTTGAAAGTGTGTAAGGATGGAAGTTCATATGGGGAGGGGCCTGTTTGACTGTTTGGGTGTGTGGTGAGTTTATTATAGGAGGTGAGTAATGAGTGAAGTGGTGGAAACGGACTCTGTTAAGTGTTAGATATGGGGGTTGGTTGGTGGATGGGGGGGGGGTAGATATTATAGAATGAAAGGTGAGTAGAGCTCGTGACGTTGATTGAGTGAGGGGTTTAATCTGGAGATTAGGATTGATTCTGTGATTCTAAGGTCACCAATGTTTCTGACAGACGCTAAGATGGAGACGTGAATATCGCGCTGAGTGTTTGAGCAAATCTCTATGTGTTTGTGGAAAGAGGATATACGGGTATTCAAGTGCTCCTTTATGCGCAAGTGTAGCGGTCTTGTAGTGTTGCCGATGTAAAATTTTTTGCATTTATTGCACTGTAGTTTGTAAACACAGTTAGTGCGATGGCACAGGCCTGTGTTGGGGATAGGGCAATTGGCCAGGGAGCAGGGTTCGGGTGTGTGGTTAGTGTGTTTGTTAGATAGATGTTGGCGTAAGGAGGTGCCAGTATGTGTTAGTTGTATGTTAAGGTTTTCCTTATGTATTGCCTTGCGGATGGAGGTGGTGATCTTATCGCTGAAGAAAGGGAGTTTTAAGAAGCATGTGTTAGCGAGGGTGCGGTGTCTATGTGTTTTGGGCTTATTTAGGTGGGCTATGGTGGGGGCGGGGTAGCCATTATTTTGGAGGGTTTGGTGGAAGTTTTTAGTGTGTGATATTTTGTCAGCAGCAGAAGAGCATTTATTTTGTATTCGGGTGATTTCATTATGGGCATAACTTAATTTGGCTTTTGTGGGCAGGGCAGACTTATAATGTATGAAAAGGTTTTTGCAGGCAGGTTTCCTATAGAAGTTAGTGTGTATAGAGCCATCTTCGGTGATGTTAAGGTTGAAATCAAGGAGAGAGAGTGAGCCGGACTCGTTAGGGTGTTCTATGGTGAATTGTATGTGGGGGTCGGTGTTGTTGAATGTGTTGAATATTTGTGTGGCTTCGTCTTGAGAGGATGTAAGGATTAGAATGTCATCTATATATCTGGAGAAGAATATATAGGAGAGGCAGGAGTTAAGTGCTCGTTGCTCTAACCGGTTCATGTAGGTGATGGCTAAGAGACCGGAAAGGCTAGAACCCATGGGGAGGCCGGAGATTTGTTTGAAAGTGTGCTGCTGAAAGGTAAAGTATGTGTTGTCGATGATGATGTATAAGAGATTGTGAATGTCAGTAGGTGTTAGTCCGAAGAGCTCTAGGTTGTCAGAGGAAGATATGTGGTCGGTGATGAGGTCTATCGCTGGGTGTGCGGGTATTGAGGTGTAGAGGGAGATTACGTCTAGGCTAAATATATAGTTGTTAGTTTGTAGTTGTTGGTGTTGGAGTGAGTGTAGTCTGCTAATTACTTGGTCGGAGCTGCTGACATGTGCGGGGAAGGTGGAGAGTAGTGGTTTGAGTAGTTGAGAGAGAAGCCAAGAGATTTTATAGAGTGGTCCTTCAATACTAGAGACTATAGGTCTAATTTGTGTGTGTGTGTTGGTCTTGTGTGTTTTAATGAGGTGGTAGAAGGTGGGAAGTTTGCTATTTTTGGTGGTGAAGTTGATTTTGTATTTTTTGGGGAGGTTACGAGTGAGACAGATTTGGGACCAGGTGTTGTTAATGGAGTTTTGGACTAATGTGGCTGAAAAAAAAATGATATATATATATTATCCAAACTAACAGTTTATCGAACACCATACACCTAACCAACATTACACAAATATTCTAAACACCAAATCATATATTCAATCATATATTTAACATAATATTAAAATAAAACTTAATTTAATTTATATTCCCTGTGAAACTGCTTTATTATTTGCTGCGGTCTATATCTGGCAGCCATTTTGTTTTGTATTATTCTCTACACAGTCGGAGAAGAATAAAATATTATTCTTCTTCTGGTCTAATTATTTTTGACAAAGGGATGTCTTTTCCCGAAATATCAAATAGTGATTTTTAATCACCCGGACATCACACGAACAGCTAAAACACTCTTGCTGTTATGTAAGAAAAAAAAAAAAAGGAAAAATAAATAGTAAGTCTTATATCGTATTCGATTTATTGTTATTGTTTTTGTTCCTTTCCTTTCAACTTGCATCTTACCCGGAATTGCATTGCCCACAGCCTTTCAAAAACTTACTACTAATATATATATATATATATATATATATATATATATATATATATATATACATACGTGTATATGTGAAAATATATATAAGGATATATACAACACTGATATATATGTACTTATAATATTTCTTTATAGAAACACTGGCCTAATATATATATATATATATATATATATATACGTATTACTTGTATATATAATTACATAAAATAACTATACTCGAGGCTAAAAGATATTAAAATAAAACCAGCAAATCACTCAGGTAATGCAATGTGAGATCGAAATGATTCCAATTATTTAGCAATTCATTTTCCACTTGCATCTTATAATACATTTTCTTTCTTTTATATTTTTGTAAAACTCTGCAAAACAGTAAGTAGAACAAAATTAAATTAGAAGACAATAAATAATGGCTTGCTATTAAATTATATGTGTTCCTTTATCATATATATACATATATATATATATATATATATATATATACAAATGAAAAATATACATAGATATACATATATAAATATATATCTATAAATATATATATAAATTTATACATATATATAAATATGTATATATATAAATATATATATATATATATAAATATATATATATATATTTATATATAAATATATATATATACATATATATATATATATAAATGGTTTTGGTAATAAGTACCAAAACCAATTTTTAAATATTTAAATAATTATATACTGATCACTTTAATTAAAATTACTAGCCCCCACCATTCCTAATCCCCCCCCCTTCATAGACCATAACTTGCGTTAACAATTTTAACTAGAACACCTTACCACTAATACTATAACAAGTGTTAACCCCACCATTAATAATAGGACCACAACGAATAATAAAATTTATTTATTTATACCACTGAAATTAATCGATATATAAATTCCATTAAAAATTAAAAGCAATTACCAGTATGTTTTATTAATCCATCAATAACTATTATTTATAATCGAAATACATTTATTCATATTCCAAAATAATTAAAACTAAATATAATAGTATAATCCATCTATATCAATGTCATAAACTTATATACGATCCTTACCAAGAATAATTCCCAATATATTTTAACTCATTAGTACCTAGAACTAACCTACTAATATTACTGCCAATAATCCATATATGAATCTTACTAAAAATAAAGACAATTACCATTATGTTTTATTAATTAACTGATAAATATTATTTAAAATACATTTAACTATCCATCAAAATAATCAAAATTAAATGCCAATTAAGCTTAAACTAAAATATCCCCGTAAGCTGGGTGTCATGTAATTGTTATATGTCTGCATTGACAGGAAGCAGACACAACAAACTTGAAACCCCCCCTCCCCTCTTCCTTCATCTTCTCTTTCGCTCTTGTTTAATCTCCCCCCGACCCCCCCTTTATCCAGCCCAGCGCTGAATAAAAATAAATATGAATTTAACTCAGAACCATTCCCCGCAACAAATCCTAAATGGCTATAGACATCCACCCCTAACACCCCTCAACCCCTTTCTCTTTCTTTTTCTTCCAACCCCCCCCCCCCACCTTAACTAAGCGTTGGATAAAAATACAAAATAAAAATATTAACAGCTGTAAATTAAACTTTTTTGACAGCAATTGTATCTCTTTCCCTTCTCTCTTCTTTTTCTTTTCCTAGCCCCCCCCCTTTCTACCCCAGCTCAGCGTTGGATATATATATATAAAATAAAATATATAAAAGATAAAAATAAGAAAATAGTAATTTCTAACGGCAATCATATTTTAAAATCGGTCACATGACTTTTATTTCTTTCTCCTCTTCTTTTTTGCTTGACTTCATTCTCCCTGGAATTCAGCAACCAGTTGAATCAAAAAAACAATTTTCTGCCTGATGAGACCTCAGCTCTTGAGAGCTGTAGATCGATAACATCGACATGCCAGTGTAGCAGACCTTGTACATGTTTGAATAAAAGCATTCACAATACAGCTCTATATTTTTATTGAGCACTCTTTTATAAACCCGGTTTGATTCCCTTTGGATTTCTACCCTGTGGATTTTTACCCTACCTGGATTACTATATATACATATATATATATATGTAATAAATATTACATTTTTATCAATAAACAAATATGTTTCCTCTTTATAAGATCCATTAGTGTGACAATATATACATATATATAGATATATATTGATATATATATATATATGTATATATAGATATATATATATATAAGTAAATATATATATATATATATATATATATATATAATCGAATGTCAGATATGTGAACATATATATTCATTAATATATATATACACAAATATTTAATTTTAAATCACTTAGAAAACTCTTTTTCCAGTTAAGTACAATATCAATCATGAATTTATGAATACTGGAAACAAAAGATTTTAATAGTGTTAGATATATATATATATATATATATATATATATATATATATATATATATATATATATATATATATATATATACATGAAGAGAAGGTGAGGGAGAAATATATGTATATATATATACATATATATATGTGTATATATATATATATATCACCTTCTCATCATATATATATATATATATATATATATATATATATATATATATATATATATATATATAGGAAATATGTTCCGAGTACATGATGTGTAAATTGCTTATAATAAAAGCGGAATTTTAGTCACCGGAAATTAAGTCTCTAAAGCTCTTTCGTCAAACATCTCAATAAGAGAAATCGTTGGAATACAAAATGTGAATAAAAATTCACGAGCAACAGCAAGTATCCGGAAATTAACCGCTGTTGTGGATAATCCTTTAAAATAAATGTAATTCAATAAATCGAATAACAACTTTTAAAGGGGAGAGTTTTTAAGTGAAAAAAAAACGCCAACTAACTTTCACTTTAAGAGAATTTACGATATTTTTCAGTTTCTAGTAGAATGGGGTTATAAATTGATTGCAACATGTAATGCAGCTAAGACAAGCCCCTTATCTGTCAACAACTAGAATAAAGTTATTCAAGCACCGATAGCGATGGCAAACACCACCCTACCTGAGAGTTTAACGTTCAGCCTCATCGGTCTAACATTCACAGGTTACATTGATTGGAACTAATACATAGAAGACATTGTCAGGGCTGCTGCAAAGTTAGTAGGCCCCCTCTACCGAACTTGCAAACTTCACACATGACAGTATCCTATATTCTTACAAAAGCACAATCCCCCCATGCATGGAGTATTGTTGTCACATCTTGGCAGGTTCACCATCTTAAGGTCTCTCTCACTTAGACAAGGTCTAAAAAAGAGTCACTAATCTAATAGGTCTCTCACTAGAGCCCAAGCTCCAGACCCTGTCCCATCGCCGCAATGTTGCATCCTTGTGCTTGTTTTACAAGTACTTCAATTGAATGTGCTCCGATGTACTTGCAGCTCTGGTGGCCCCTCGGTGTAAATACAGTCGGCCAACCCGACAATCAACTAAATCCCATCCATTCACTGTGGAGGTCCCCAGATGTCGGAGATTTTTCTACTCCAATTTCGTCGTGCTGCCGTCTTTTGGACTCCCTCGATTCTTCCTGCTTTCCGGAATCTACCGACATGCGGAAATGTTAAACTAATGTCAACCAGAATATCACTGCACATCTCCTGATTCAGGATGATACCCTAAACTGTCACCCCAGTTTTCAGAAGCTTCTTACGTCTACAGAGTAAACTTGTCTTGTTTGGGGGAACTAAGTTATTAAAAAAAAGTGTTTGCAAGAAAGTAGCGACCGATTCCAATATTTTCAAATCAGTGGTAGAATCCGTCGGCATTCCACCGTCGGGCCGCTTCAGACACGAGCAATAAACTTACTTCACCCCAAAAGAGGAGAGGCAAGGCTTACGAGAGTGGACTTCCTATGACGAATACCTTAGCCAGACAGATAAAAGACAACCAAAGTGCCCCAGTTTCTACCGGACTGATTGTCGAGATCGTAACCTCGACTGGTATGCAATCAGCAAGTGGAATTCACCCTGTGTAACACATTAAACCACTCTATTTCATACTTATTGGTACACCATTACTTGTCAGCTAAAATTCTGGCCGATAGACGATTCCAAAGCCGAGAAAGAGGTATGGCACAAGAAACCAGGTATACCTTGTTTAATCTTGGATGGGATATGCTGGTTTATTCTGGTCTGTTTATCATTCTATTTGAAAAAGAGAAGGATTTCGTAAAGTCGTTGATTCTCTTTGCGGAAAGTTAGTTCGCCAATTTTGGGAGCCTTTACAACTCTCCCTTTTAAAAGTTTTTACTCGATTCATTGAATTACATTTACTTTAAACGCTTATTCTCATCGACAGTTAGTTTTCCCGTTCTTGCTCTTTCCTGTGAATTATATTTTAAATGTTGTATGCCAACGATTTCTCCTAATGAGTTGTTGGGCGAAAGAGATCTCGAAACCAACATTCCTGAGACTAAAATATCGCGTTAATTAAAAATGTATGCATATTTTTAGATGTCACGTTCAGTTAGAAATTGCATTCTTTTTGTTGTTGTGTCTATCACACGTTTTAATAGTATTCTCATCGCTAGAGGTCTACATTGAACAGAATTATATCATTTAAGATACATCCTAGAACCTCTATAAGAATGTATGTCTGTTTGTGTATCTGTCACACACAAATTTGAAACAACATTTTTCTTCGTGTGTCACACTTAAGTCGGCCCCTCAAAAAATAAGCGTAAAATAGCATTTTCATTCTTGAACGGCCGGTTTGAACAGACACATCGTATGAATACCCGATCAAGATTTGTTATGCTTGTTTTCGTGTGCGTTAGTTTTTTTACATTCTTTATTTCTTAATTATGTTTGTTTTTATTTCTATTAATCTTCGCTCAGTAATTCGTGTTGGCAAATTGAATAAATATGCGGCTGTTCTTGTGGGCTTAGCACCAGAAGCTACGAACACATGAGGTCGTGAGCTATAACGTGGTTAAATGCAACACAGAATCGTGAAACTAGAATGCCGTTGCAGACACCGAACGTATTGAAAGCGAAAGAAAAATGAAAATCGAATTAAGATATATGAATGAATAATAACGAAGGTGTGTTCCACCTATACTAACTATATTAACATCCTAACGGCCTATGCTTAGTTACGTCTATGGGAGGTGACGGTGGTTAAGTGGATAACTACACGGACTGAACACCTGGGTATTCCAAGTTCGAATCCAGTCGGTTCCACTGTACCACTTTCACTTAGGAATGTTGGCAACCTTCTCGTGGTTCTCCCCATAAGTATTTGATGTCTTTCCAGAAAGATTTCTAACTAGAAAAACATCGGGGAGACTAATGCCAACACCAGAATCACCTGATTCACACGAAAGAAGAAGTTACGTCTATGATATAACATTATATGTTTAATGTCGTATATATAGTAATCTGCATGAAACAAAGATATGTATTTCTAATTAGCATATCTATTTAATAAAGTGTTTTAAACAAAATAATCTTCTGTAAAATCCATTCTTAATTTGGATTGTCATATGGTCTTATACATATCCAATCGTTTGTTGATAGTAATATTTTTTTAATTCTCAATAATATAAATAAAAGCGATTTAATAAAAAATAGATAACGTTTTAAGAAACTGTCAGGAATTTCAGTTTTATCATGTTTTAAGAGAGATAATTTACATAAAACTTTCCGATTTATTATTAATCTAAACATCATCAGTAAAAAACGTCTGATGTCGTTGAGGTGCTGGGAAAAAGATAATAAAATGTTTCTCATGACTATATACTTTAAATGAATGAAAGAAACGGATTTAATTGGAAATGAAAATACACTGATTTTATTAATTTAAAAAAATGTTGAATCGTAAATTTGTAATATAATTCAAATCCACACTACAAAATCACTGTAGTGATTTTATTTACAAAAAAAAATTAAAAAAGAAAAACTTCGTAATATATTATTTATACCGCAAAAATCATGAAAACAGATTACGATTTTCCGGCCGAAGAAGGCCGGGTTCTTTTTTTTCAGCTTTTCACCGCGTTAAAGTGCTGACCCCAAATTGTCATCCCATTCAGATAGGTAGACAGTTTCAACATTACCAAGATGATAATCCTAGGAATTATTTCCTGCTTTTTAAGGGGGACGGCA
>OY744538.1:31309417-31399417 GCA_963556195.1 Sepiola atlantica | reverse complement strand
ATTATTCTTAAACCCTGATATATCTATTAATAATGGAGTTTGTGTATCTGTATGTCTGTTTGTCTGTCTGTCTGAAGCCGAAACTCCATCAGAGTAGCATGGTCATTTACTAAGTCCGCCAGCTTCGTTATATACTGCTAGAAAAAAAACCGGAAACACTATGTGCTTTTCTCAATTTACATAATCAATTGCTTCTAATAAATTACTATTCGCAAATATAAACTCATGATTGTTCTTCCTCAGATTTCCATATATATACGCTATTTTGCACGCTAATAATCTTACTTATAAATTATAATTTAGACAGACAGATACATGAACTCCATTATTAATCGATTTCTTTTATTTACATATATACATACATGTACTACGTTACGTAGTTAACAACGCTAGCTGTTTAATCAGTGGTTTTCTCCCTTCCTCCGGTAATTAAACATGGCGATCTGATTAAACAGCCAGCGTCAATACGGCGCGTTAAATAAAATGTAAACAACAATGCTGGCATTCACCGTGCATATTATTTCATTTTTAAAACCGTTCTAACTTAGTTTATTTTCTTAATCTTATTAGCCATTATGTTTTAAAACACAAATTCACTGAATCTAATTGTTTAATAAAAATAATAATTGGTTTAAAAATTACTATTAAAAAACACGCGCGCACACACACACATTATAACGAAATTAGTTTTCCACTTTAGGACCCGCGCTAACTTTGACCCCGTCGTTACGGTTAGGGTCAGTATTCTGTTTTTAAAATTGTGTATTTTAATTTACATACACTTTCTTTCCGCTTTGAAATACATAAAATATTACTTACGTGCAATTGGCGCAAAACGACTGGGTGTAGATAAATGCGAGCAGACGATACTTGGGAGGGCACCTACTATTGGGCAAGTAAATAACTGTTTTTAGAATCGTATTCGCTGTAGTTTTTTTATTGTTACTTTTATTTTCGGTAAATTTTTCTTTCTTCTCTTTGAAAAGGTAAAACTATTATTATTTATTGTTTTGTAAATTCTTACGTGGAGTCGGCGCAAAAGGATTAAATGGAAAGGAATGCGAGCAGACGATAACTTTCGAACGAGCATTTTGAAAAAAAATTACTGCATTAGCAAGACCTTTTTCAATAGTTGAGAATTAAATAATTTTTCCCAACTGTGAATTTTCTAAACTAAAAATATTTCTATTTATGGGGAAGATTAATACAAACATCGGGGTGGGGTCGAATTTTTTTTTCTTAATTTTCATCTAAAAATATTATTGGTCATAAACAAAGAATATCAACGTCTAACCACCAGAGAAGTATGACTGAGGCTCCATCAGTTTACACGTCAGCGTTCATTTCTGACGCGGCAGCCTAGCAAAAATATGCGACCGGATTGAGCATATATTTGCTACTATTAATAATGAAGTTTCATTCTTATTTTTACTAACGCCTGTACGAAGCGTAAGAGATATAACTCTTGTTATAACATTATACCCTTCGTAGTCGAGTGTTTCTGCTAGTAAATAATACATGAAGATAGAGGATGCGAGGAGCGTTAACTGCGAGAGAACAGACGTCAAGGTAAAGCTTATTAAAAGTTTTGACCTGCGGATCGTAGCAAAGGCACAGATAGTGAAGAGGTTAGTTATCCAATGGGAATAATGATTGGTTGCCGGCTGTGTCAGAGGAGGACATTCTAAATTAACCAAATCAATAATTGGGAAAATGTATTATTATCTTCGTTCATTTGGCTCGAGGCAAACACCCAGGCATTCCAATAGTATTGTTCTTCTTCATGTTGTTATATATTCTTGTGTTATAATGTTGTAGCCGAAGAATTCGTGAAGACAGAGTAATTGCTTGTAACTATAAGCTAAAAAAAATCCATTTATTTGTGACAAAATAAATGTGTTTCTATATGTGTTCGTCGTGTTGCACTAATATGTCAGTATCGTTGCGGTTTATTATTTGTTGCTGCATGTAAGGAATAATTTTAAACTCAATAGAATTTTACATTTGTATTGTGACGAGTCTCGTTTTACATGCCACGCCGGGGGCAGAGTTAAACACAGGGTAGTTGTTTCAATGTGTGGAATTGCAGCTTCCTCAAGAAATAGAACACTTGATTGAGAGAAATACTCAAAATTCTTTCAGTGTGTATCTTTCACTAAAGAAGAACATACAAAACTGATCCTAGTCCGAAGGCCAAGGAGTCATTTGAAAACTTAGTCCAGCATTTTCGGACAGTTACATAGAATGTTCAATCGTGTAGTATTTGATCTCTTGTGTCAAATAATCAATTTTAACTATGAATAAAATATAACAGCGTCCAGAAATATTTCTACTCTAAAAGCGTATTTTCTCGAACCGCTTGCTTTTTGAATGTTTTGCTTCATGTTGCAAACGATCTAATGTTCGACTGTGAACAAGAACCCGCCATATCTGCAATATGTTCATTCTATACAGCACATGCTGACATTAAAAACCACTAATTAATAATAACTTCTCAACCCACATAGTCGATTAGCAAATGAAAGTCTTTAGCCGCAATAACAAACACACTAAATTAATAATAATAATAATAATAATAATAATAATAATAATAATAATAATAATAATAATAATAATAATAATAATAATAATAATAATAATAATAATAATATCAAAAATGTCAATTTGGTTTACTGTATATACATTAGACGTAAACATATTTTTAAATACCATATATAAATATAGTTCCCCTATTGAAAATATACCTCCAAATTCCGATTTATTATTTATTATAAAAAACTCTACAACAACTCCCTTATTAATACGAAATAATCTGACGTTTGATAGTAGCTTACTGAAAGAATAATAGTACCGTATAGGTGTTGAAATGCCAAATGCGAGATTTCTTCCAGAAATTATGCATATATTGACATTGGTAGAAAAAGTACCCATTGCCGCCTGATAAGTAACCTCTCCTTCTGCCACAGCTCGATTTACCATCTTGTAGCACACGACAACCCCCCCCCAAAAGCATTTCGGAAACATATGATTGAAAAACACTGCCATCCTTGTCGTCTCAAACAGTAACCTTGCCCCCCTCCTCATTGAAGAATTGCACATTGGAGCAAAGAAACCCACAACAAACCCATCGTGTCCGAAGGGGGATGGGCATACTACAATTCTTTTAAAACGGTTTTCATAGACTTTCTTTATAAATTCACCCATTTGAATTTTGAAATCAATCACATGCTTGACAAACACTCATAAGAGTCGAAAACGTTTGCTGTTATGGCGAGTTCTTGTTCACACACGAGCAAAACATGAGATCATACATATATATATATATATATATATATATATATATATATAGTCATCCACATACAAACTGTTTCGCTGTATCACAGCTCTTTAGCCGGGATTGAAACTGATCTGTCGAGCTGACAGTTCGCGCTCCTACCCCTACGCTATCATACGACAATGACTGAATGTAAGTAATATCTCAATGTAAACCTTGAAAGTGCCGGGACCTCGAATTAGTTTTACCTTATGAGCTATGCCTTAAAGCTAATGCAGTTGGCAATAACCTTACAAATCAGATCTCTCTCTCTCTTTATATATATATATATATATATATATATATATATATGCTCTCAATCTCTAGGTAAATACTCCAACTAAGAGTTTCCTTCCTATGTCCCATGAACAAATAATAGATAGTTTACACAATGGAAATACAATCTGTATCCTAGACACTCATGTTCTATTAGTATAGATAGTTATGTATACGTATATCACATGCTATTGAGTATGACAATCAATTAAATCTAGTGGTTTAGCTCCGATGTCGGTGCGTGGTGTCGGTTACTTTCCATTATTCTTAAGACAACTCTTATTTGGGCAGGTATTATCGGTTAGGATTTCGGATATGAGTGTAATATAATCTGTACTTATTACGGCAAGGAAGCCGGAGTCACTTATAAGGCTCCACTTCATGTGCGAGTGTGGATTTATTTTCAAGACATCTATTACTCGGAATTAAAGTCCCTACCAGTTTTGCATCTCCGAATAAAAATCGAATATATTCAGGATTACATAAAACTGCATCCGGTGTGTTGTATAATAATTACTTAGTTAAAAGGAAACAAAATGAATAGAGATGTAAAGTAAGTTCGAACTTTTGAAAAAAATATTAATGTAAACAATTGAATTCGGCATCACATAACTACAGAACTTGAGATATTTCGCAAAGCAAAACTATTAAACCCCAAAAAATTAAAAAATTATTTAAAAAAATTTAACTCAATTCATGCCCACTGTTGTTCTTTAAAAATGTATGTATGAAAGCGTTAAGAGCTTCAAGCATAGAAACTCGTACACACATGATTTGATTGAATGTTACTTAGCCGGAAAAGCAGTACTATGCCGGAAAACGAAGATCAGCGAATGTCGTATTTTATGATTTATTGATTCCGATGGAAAGAAAATCGCGGTTGATTATGATACCATTCAATCAATCATTGTTTAGACTGCTACCAATTATTATTAGAAGCTTTTAATTTGAGACTTCGTTCCACAGGAAATGGTTTCTTGACTGCTTATTTTATGATCCTCACTATAATCTAGGTCAACTCCCGTCGGCTCTCAGACGTTTTCTGACTTAGTAGTTTATAGAAGAGATACACACTATTTACATATTAATTCATATTACGTGTTGTATCGTGATGCTGAGAGATTATAATCAGCCTCATATATATATGTATATATAACCAGACAGAGAAAGAGGGATAACGGCAATTTCAAAACATTGTACTGAAGTTTCACTTTATTTTCTGCTTGTGATTCATTATCGTCCATTGTTGATGTTGATTTTTTACTCGAAACACGAACATTTATTTTGTTTGTTGTAACATAATTTTTTTTTATATTTATTTGTCATTTGTAATAGACAAAATTAGTTTTTCCACTCTGACAATTCTATAAACTTCTTCTAACTGGACAAAAGCGACAACATTCATGCATTCCTTTGTTTGTCTCTGCCCGTGTTATCCTCCGCAAACTCGTGTGTCTCGTGGGTTTTTTACTATCCGTTGTAATATTTATCTAATTCTCATTGCACATTGCCCATTGACTGACGGCATACGAAAACCTCAAACGCAAAATTGCATTTTCGAAATTCCGCAAACAATAAACATGTTATTATTTTTATTTCATAAGTTCTTTACAACGTTCTATCCTAAACTACACATCGACTAAATCGTTTTGGTACAATTCGAACAATTCAGTCAACGATATGTATTCGCACTTCGTGATTGATTCTTCCAAGCATTATATAAATAAGAGAGGAGAATCTGTTGGTGCCAGATACTTAGTGCAGCATATTTTTCCATAGATATTTTTTCATAATTTTAAACTTCGTTCACGTAAAGTGCAATCTTTCGCAAAAAAGAAAGAACTGTACTGAAGGTAGTATGAAAATTTGATTTGACATGATGGTGTGATGAGGTAAAGTAGTAGCAGTAGCTACGTTGAGCACTGGAGGAGAGTCCCGGCTGCGAGAAGTACGTTGTGGCGAAGAATGAAATTAATATGGAAAGCTTTGAGTGGGTACCATTAAGGCAGTAGTGAAACAGGGAGAGGTGAGAGTATTAGTGAATTTGCCTTAGGATGGGAGAGAGGAAAGGGGTCTTAGATTTTGGTCGTGGTGAGGTGTGGCTTAGATTTTGAGCAGCTGGGAAAGGAGGGGGAAATGGGAAACTCTGTGTGTTTAGCATGTATGTTGTGTCATAGATAACTTGAAAGTGGGAGGGGGTTGGTAAGAGTGGGAAGGAAATAGTCAAAATGGTGAGATAGATGAGAGGTTAGATCGGAGCTTTCTGTTGTGGTCAGGTGGGTTTTTTTTTAGGCCGGAGGGAGGGAGGAGTATTGACTAAATGGCTATGTCAGGAATATATATATATATATATATATATATATATATATATATATATAAATACTATACGTCGTACTAAAGACAATGTTGATTTATTTGTCTATAAACCCATATTCCTTATCGCATATTGAGCACTAATATTATCACTTGCTGAACCCTTAAACCTTTAATTCCCCCTTTATCAGCACTTTTAATTAAATATCAATATCTAGCTAACCAGCCCTGACACATTACAAACTGCCTCTTATTTATCTCATTTTTTATAGCACAATCCACTGACTTTTTTATACAACGCTTACTATCGACAGTCTATTATTACTAACTTTCTCATAGTTTCTATTTTAAACCACATTTATGAGCAACATTTAAAAAAAAAAAATTAGGTAGTTTAATCAAAGTAATTACAAATATACTTTCCAGATTCGACACTTATGTTGTAGTTATTTTTCACAGAAAAGACATTGCCAGTGTGTCTCGACTCTATCTACATTGCCATGGAAGATGCTCTGCTAGAGTCTAATCACTGGTTCCTCCTCTTCAGCATGCACTCGTATTGCAACCTCAATGAATAACGAACCTTTCTATCCTCCTCCGTGTGCCGAATGTCAAGCGGAACATCTACAGAACTTAGCAAGAGATCCCCATCATGTGACTGCATTACGTGCTTTTTTGCAGATTACAACGTAATCGTCTTCAAATACAATGCTAACAAATTCATGTCATGAACCGTTTCTACAAGCATTCGAGTACATCCACAAATCGTTCTTAATTGTTTATCATTTCACACGTGACAATCATTCAATCATAATAACCGCCGTCCTCGGGAGAATGTAGTCGTTCGAATTTTTTAAATGTACGATTATGACGTGTAATAAATGTGTTTGTTCTTTCTTTGAACATCATATTATTTCCATAATTTTAATCACACACAGACATACACACACACACACACACACACATATATATATATATATATATATATATATATATATATATATATATATATATATATATATTAAATAAAATTATATATATATATTAACGTAAAAAAATACGTCCTATGTGTTAAGGGCGACTAGTAGTGCAGTTTTCTGCATCTTCATCACTTAGGTAGTGAAACAATTGAAATAATAAGTAAGCTAATAACATCTAACGCTGCAAACACCTATAAAAATAATTACATAGAAATACATCGTATATTTGGGTAATAAAAATCGCACATACTTCTACACAGAGCGTCTTGGTACAGTGGTAGAACGCTGGACTATAGACATCAACATCGAGGGTTCGATCTCTGTGTAAGTTAGCAATGCTGATGACGGTTGTGAGCCAGAAACACGTGCCCATGGATTACTTTTATGTTCGTATTAAATAAAAGTACATGTACATATATATATATATATATATATAATGTATGTGTATGCATATATATACATATATATATTAATCAATGTTTCTAACTATCAGCTGTAGTCATAATGACTGACCTGAGAAGGCTCGAACCCTCTATATTACGTATTGACGTTTTACCGCCAGACTACAACACGAAATATGTACAACTTTTAATCGCCATAATTTTACGTATTTCTTGTTATTATTTTACCGGCGATAGAAACAGCAGTTTTCTTAGTATCTTTCCACTTCCTTAGCAGTCCAGGTTACCCATTCTGATGACGGCTGATAGCCAGAAACACGTGTCCATAGATTATATATATACATATATATATATATATATATATATATATATATATATACAAATAACGACACGTCCTATTAAAAAGGCGAACTGAATGCAATATTCTTTACCGCATAAGATATGGAAAATACTTATCGCCAGTAAAACAATTACAAGGACGATGTATATATACACACACACATACACACACACACAGACACACACACACACATATATATATATATATATATATATATATATATATATTAATTTTTCACATCAATTACCATTTTAAAAAGTAAATAGTGTAATTTATACCGTTGCGGACCATCGAAACAGTCATTTCGGGTTAGAACCCCAGTGTTATAATTGTGGTTAATGAAACACTATTACTGCTGTTAAGGTAATTTACACACAGCTTTATAGAAGCAACTACTTGTGTTCAATATAACTCATACGACATATGGTTTACAATGTAATGTATATATAGATACTAAATAGAAAATTGGAAATACCACAAAATATAGTAGGCATATGCAAATCAAACATATATTAAATAATAATAAATTAAAAATTAATATTTCGTTTAATTATTTACAGATACTATATCAAAATGACGAATCTTATACTTTGATCACGTTTGTGCAAATATCGAAATAAGTTGGAAGGAAGAAGAGGAAGATTGAGATGATCGTTTTAATGAAACCGAGGGTGAGGGAAATCGTATTGAGTATTGATTTACTCCTCTCCAGGAGTTAGGCACAAGGCCAGTTTTTATCTTACTCACACAAGTAAGATGTGAGCGAAGGTCGGTTGTGGAAAGTGGGGTTTGAAAAGCCAGCGCCCGAGAGGTTAGTACTCTGGCCATTTAAAAATTGCCTGGGCAGCCCTGTCGGCATTCCCCAGTAGGGGCGCCTCAGACAGTAAGCAATAAACTTACTCCTCCCCAAAGGGGGGGGGGGTAAAGCCTGGGAGGGTGGACCTACTAGAACTACACAGGACAGACCCATTGACCGGCGTAAGTCAAGCCCCGAGGGCCAAGACAATACCAGTATAGGGTGCAGTATCCATCGGAACAGATACTACACTTTGATCTTAGCCAAATGGCCAAGCAATAGGAAATCGTATTGAGTAGCTTGGCGGGAGACAGTAGTCGGACGGAATAGAATGACGATGTATATATACATGAGACCAGCGTAAATCTAAGATGGTGTCTAGTAAATAATACAAACACCCCCTGTGGCAGAGTATGTGTATAAGTAAGTGTTTTATAAGGGGGCATCAGCTCATAAGGGCTCTTGCAGTTTCATTTCCATTAGGGACGCGTGATATTCTTTCAGGGTTTTTTTTATTTCATTTCCATTTTAATTTAAATATATCTGTAACTGGCTGTGTGTTATTATCAACAAAGTAGGAGTACTCACACAGGCTATCATCAGTGTTCCCTGGAGGCTTATGACAATAAGTCTCCAAAATGTTTAGTATTCTCCACCTCTTGGTATAACAATTTAAAATAATTTTGCGTTATCGCGATATCTGCTTACCATAGTCTTCATTAGGTTTGGGTGGCAATAAGCCTCTTCAGTACTGTGTGCACCTTACGAGCTGAGTTCGTGTTAGGTCTTTCCCTTCTCGGTCTTTCCATACTCCGTGAATCTTCACGACTATTTTATGTGGTATAAGCCGAGGCTGGTGCAATCATCACCTTGTGTGTGTGTGTTTTTTTTTTGGGGGGGGTGTTTATGAGAGTTCTTTCAGTTTGAGTTTTAATTGTTGTTGCTGTTATAAATATAGTTATTATTATAATTAGTAGTAATAGTAGTAGTAGCAGTAGTAGTTTTAGTAATAGTAACAATAATATGCTCAATCCGGTCGCATATTTTTGTTAGTGATATTAGGAACAAACATATGCTACACTGCCCTCTCAAATGATTAGGTATTTCTTGGGAGGATTGTATCATGACGAACGTATATATACACCACTACAACCTCAAAGAAAGAGGTAATGCCTAGAAAGACGATCTCATGGCAATGGAACAGATAGGACACTTAACTCTACCCCCAAAATACGTTAAAAGGTGATGCTTGGAAGGATGGCACAATGAACACAGAAAAGACACTGAACTAACTGCAAAAAGATGAGGTTACGCCTGGGAAGGCGGTATTATTACAAGAGAACAACTTTTACACAACCCCTTCAAATTAGCATTCAGAGATAGTAATTTAGTTTTAAATAGCTAAATGAATTTTCCATCAAAATGCATACGTATAAGTGTAGCTTCTGGTTTAGACAAATAATACAAAATAGTATTATTATTGCTTTATATCATTTATCTTATATAACTTAATGCGTAGTCTCACTTCTAAACTTGTATTAATTATGTATGAGGTTTTATGCAGATGAAAGACAGTATGACCTTGCATTTAATTTTAATCTAGTTAATGAATATTTATTAAGGAATATGAAACCGGATCCAGCTGAAGAAATTAAAAAGAACTTTCAGTTAAATGTTTCTATCGTTGACTCGACAGCGTAGCGACAAAGCCGTGTGCGTGCTTAATTGGCCCTTTCGGCTTACATCAATTTAATGGAATGGACACAAATGAAACATTTCGCCCAGAGATAATTCAACACGTAAGTATATCAGTGTCATATACACCTTGCTGGAGGCGATGATGAATATTGTTCGTTTCTCTCGGCCAGAGGGAACGATGCTCTCCAGATGATTTTCACTCGGCCAATTATACGAAAAACGACCACCACCACGTTTGTCAATTTACTTCATTGATACTAACATAGTTATACGGTGTTGTTCATATATATATATATATATATATATATATATATATATATATATATATATATATATATATATATATATATATACATATAAAGAGGTGTACTAAAAGCGAACTTTTAGGAAAGGTAAAACCCCATTGTGAAGAGTATACAGCTCAATATCCAGGATAGAGCAAGTAGAAATGAAGGAGAATGGAAAGGAATTAGAAAAAGCAAAAGCCAAATCAAGATTCAATTCAATTTCGACACCGGTCTTTTTGGCAATCGGACATTTGCTTGCACCCTGGCACAGTTTTGCCCTGCGTTTCTTTCCCTACAACTTTTATTTCATTTTTTCAAATTTTAAATCTTGGCCATTGCCAACTTATCTATCCCAGCGACTTCCTCTGATGATAAGATTTTGATCTTTGAAAAGCCTGGCTTAAGGAAAATTTAACTTGAATAAATTGCCTTTTTGCGGAATATACCTTGCTTTGAACTTTTGAATTGAATCTTGATTTGGCTTTTGCTTTTTCTAATTCCTTTCCATTCTCCTTCATATATATACATATATATATATATATATATATATATATATATATATATATATATATATATATATATATAATGCAATATATACAATGCAATGTTCTTTTAAATAGGAGAACACTTTCCGAGAGGTGCCTTTAAATAGGATTACTCTCTCGTGATTTAATAAGTTGTTGACAACGGCTGTGTGGCTAAGACGTTCGAATTTGAGTTTGAAATATAACTCGTGTTTCACGGTTCGAGTCCGGCGACTGGTGTGAATAATTATTCTCCACACTGACGATTCCTGTATAGATGAAACGCATACGTATACAGAAAAACAAATATTTATATATGTATATATATATATAAAATATTTATAAATATGTTTATGTAGAGGATTTACTCCTAAATTAATTAACCGATAATTATAAAATTTGAAACTCAGCTGCAAGACTTGAGAGATAACGCTTATCTCCGCACTATATTGACAAAGATTGAACGGCAGATATATTTAATTTAAAGTGAAACACGGTGAAGTTTATGTTCGGGAAACGTGTTCTGTTCATAAACGTGACATTGATAAATTAGTGAAAGAAAAGTAACACAACACACAGTAAAGCTTTATAATCATCATCTATTAAAATGCATCTGGTGAACCGGAACTGATGAATTGGTTATTCCCAAGTAATTTTTTTTAATGATGATACAGACAGTTTATAACATGCAGATTACAACTTGTTTCCATGTTTGCTTTAGGTATTTTTAGATTCAACCTTGTTTTGCTTATTCGCTATTCAACTGGACGACACTAAGTTTCAGTGTCATTTGTAGAGGGCATACACAAGTGATTGATTTTCTCCCCTCTGTTCTATTGCTGTACATTCAGTTGTCTGCTTTTTACTAACAGCTCCCGTTAACGTTAGTAAAGATTAACAGAACACATTCAGTGGGTCTGAGCAATCTATTTTGCTTTTTATTGCTTCCTGCCAGAATACATATACACACTTATAACATCCTAAACTCGGCACTATGAAGGGGTAGGAGCATTATCCAAAAAACTATCACTCTCTCTGCCAGTCAGTGAAATAAAACATTTCTAAAATACCTATTAGCGACATCACATCAGCGATATCACACTAGCGACTTCCTTTCTATGAGAAAACTCCTATAACACGACTTCTAATTGGAACCTCAACTCTAATGTATTCCAATATTTCATGGAAACGCTCCATTCTACCGTTATTCTCACACACCTGAATCTTAATATTATCATTTTGTGTGCTTAACTTAATTCATAGAACATATTAACATATATTTCATCTCAAAGCATGTAGGTGGAAACAGCTAGAAAATATTTGGAATTCAATAATAAAAATGTCCAACAGGTATGTAAAGTGTTATCAATGGCGAAAGGGGTCATATAAATTATGTTGTGTTACTGTTTCGTATTTTTAGTTTGTTAGTTGCCAAATAAATAAAAATAACATTTTATTTCAGAACAAGATTTTGAACGGTTTCTAAATATTGATGCTTTTTTGTTTTTGTTTATAATTCGTGTAATACATATGAAAATCAAAAATAATTTTAACCGGGTTTATAAAAAGGGCCTAATATCAAATATAACTTCACGTATATGTGTAGTTTTATTTAAACAGACATGTACTAAGTATGCGACACTGGCATGTAGATGTAATCGATCTACAGCAGTTAAAATGTGAGATCTTATCAGGTAGAATTACAATTTGATCCTTCCCTTAGATGGCATTTTGGAATGGGGGAGAAAAAGAGTGAAAACTAAGAAAAAGAGAGAATTTAAAATTTGGAAAGTCTATGATCAGATTTGAGACCGTATAAATAAAACAAAATATAATTATTGATGGTAGAAAAAAAGAAAAGGGGGGGGGGGAATAAAGAGAAATCATTTTAGCTAAGGTCTAGACGAGTCAAAATGTCATGTTGACATCTATGTCTACAGTCAGACATATTTAAAAAAATGTGTCAAGATAACGTTTATGTCTGGGTTTTAAAATTCCTTCCTTTTTGTTTATTTTTAAAATTTTCAATTATATTTTTTCTTCACTCAGCTGGGCTATTTTCTTAATTTCTCAAATTAATTTCTGTTATTAATTCACTCATTTTAAACATTTTTTGTTCTATTAATTTGATTAATTTGTTAGTCAAGAACGGCTTGGAATCAGGGGATATAGGCATTTAAATAACTATAATAATTTGAATAAATCAAATTACCAACAAAATTTAAAATTATAAAAGTTTACTAACTTGATGTAATGATGGTTTTCAGTGATAAAAAATAAGATAATAATAATAATAATGATAATAATAATAGTAATAATAATATCGATAATAATAATAATTGTATATATATAGCTAAACTAATTGTTATGATTTCAATTTCGAAAATCTATTCCGGCGGTTTAAATTTAGTTATGAAACCATTATTATTATTACTTTTTTTTTCTCTCCCATTTCATTAAACACCCAAGGATCTAATCCAAATTCTACCTGATGATGAGATATCAGCTTAGAACTGCTGTAGATCGATAACGTCGGTATGGCAGTGTCCCAGATTTTGTACATGTCTGTTTGAGTAAAAACAATCATGTATATATATATATATATATATATATATATATATATATATATATATATATATATATATATATATATATATATATATATATATATATACGCTATGCGGGTGCACTCACAACGGGATCGAGAGTTCGGTTCACAGTTTGCTCGGACCCAGAACAAATTAAATTAGTATGTAGAGAAGATTTAAACATTGCAACAGAAAGAATACGTTGAATAGACTCGGTAACATTATGAAGCCTTGTCTAACTCCAACCCTCACTAGAATCCAGTCAGCCAGTTGCCTCCTAGCATTAACTGCACATGTGTTGTCGTCGTATAGGTTTTGTATAATAGCAACATATTTTTGGGGAATTCCAATTTGGTACAAGATTTTCCAGAGCACTCGCCTCCATATAGTGTCGAAGGCAGCCTTGAAGTCAACGAAGTTAAAATGTAATGGAATGTGGTGTTCCCTTTCTTTCTCTATAACATGTCTTGTTATAAATATGGCGCCAATTGTTCCTTTGCCTACTCTGAAGCCGAATTACGATTGACCTATTGACCGTTCGATTATCTGTTGGTATCTGCTCATCAAGATTTTACAAAAGACTTTTCCAGGTATTGACAACAATAAACTAGCTCTGTAGTGTACAGCTTTAAGTTTGCCATCTTTTTTTGTGTAAACATATAAGTTATTTTCATCTCATTACTATGGCTTGACCGGTTCGTATGCGATCTCCTGATGGTCTAATCTCTGGATTTCGATTCGCATTCACAATATAATATATTCTACGGTCTTAATTCTGCAGACCGCAATTCATGCGGTCCTTTATATATTTTTTAATTTACTGATAATACTCTTTTTTTATTTTATCATGTGGGTTATTGTATATTCATTATTTCTGCGTTAGATATTTTATCCGTTTTCTTACGCGTATATTGTTTGTTTAAAAGCCAAATCCCGCAGTTATATGCATATACTTACACACCCATATATCAATTTCTCTCTCTCTCTCTCTCTCTCTATATATATATGTGTTCATATATAAGCATATACATTTATATAGTTATCTACACACACACACACACACACACACATATATATATATATATATATATATATATACATATATAATGAGAAAAAAAGAGAGAATATGCATACTCAAGAAGTACGTATATTTTCGTCTGTCATTGTCATTATTAATCTCAAGGAATTTAAAGATGCATCAAAAACAATACAACTTGCATGATTAACAATGCATATGTCACCGACTTAAACATTATATTATTCGCATTGCCTTCGGTTTCAATGAGACACATTATAGTTTACTCATCACTTGAGTTTGCCATTGCACTTTGTTCATAATAATTCCCAGAGCGTATCTTTGTGCATATGTTTATTATGGTAGTCTTTATCTGCCTATTGTATATCAAATACTCTTTACAACCTGAGAATGTCATTTACAACAATCGTCATGAAGTTGTGAAAGGTGTAGAATGTACAAATGAACGAGATATGTCGCGTTAGAGCACAACGTATGCTTGCAAGTGTTTTGTTTGTCTTTTCTTTCTCCTAGTCTAGTTGCTTCATAACAGTATTAGAATATAGGTTACCATACTATTTCAGCCATCATTAATATCGAATTCTAAAATATATTTCGACTATAACATATATATTTGTTTTTAATTATGAATGTGCATATGAAGTACGTAATATCATATTAGATCATGTGTGCACTTATCATTGACTAATAGCTCTACCAAATGCTAAAACTCCAGTTCATTCCCATATTTAATCCATAGCGAATAAACAGATTGATGGGTTACTACCTGTCTTCCAGCCAAAGCTTAAAAACCTCACCACACCTACCGGATTGTGTATCGTATACTTAAATGAAATATCTTATATAGTGTGGCTTTATAGTATCGTTTGATAATTTTTACAAGGGGTCATATAAGTGCTTCGTTTCTAATAAATAGACTATCGACTAGATTTCCACATTGTATTATCTCTCCAAGTGGCTTGGGACACATGGTTTGTTATTTATAGAGGTATACAGACAACGTGGTATATAAATAATATAAACTTATTTTATTATTTAATACATCATCTCTGGCCATATTGCTTAGTTCATATATAGATGCCTAGATAATATGCCTTAATATGTAATCCTTTACTTGGCTCTAGTTACAAAAATCCTTAGCATGTCGTTGTAACCGTCTCCTGATCAATCTCAGCTGCTTAATTAAACACCTATTTTACAATTATTCACATAACTAACACGCGACATCGCATTATCCAGCACATGCGTTAATCTCTCGAAGATTCCTACTTCACACACGGATGCAACAGACTGTCGGATCTGAAGATACTAACAAAAATTAAAATAGATTTTGTGAATTTTTTTGCAGACGTCTTTAGACGTGCATCGTTTATTCATTTAGTTTTCTTACGATCAGAGCTTAATTGAAAATAGTACGCATGTTATATTCCTAACATTATAATCAAATATATACAAAGTTAACAGACTTTTAAGTTCAGGCACATGAAAAAGTTAAACATATAATTTGTTAAGAAATTACCCATATAGAGGTAAACCTACCTGTTTGAAAGTTTTTACTATTCGCAGTTGCCAAATTAAATATGACAAATAATATTCACTTTTAGGTGCATGCTCAGCTCAAACATACTTTTTATGAGGAATTTATTTTCTAACAGTATTTATTCGCTAATACCTTGCCGAAACATAAGACAAGCTTTAATAAACAGTGTCACGATCTATATGCGTGACTAAAGATATTATATATTTTTGGCAGTTTTGTAACTCCGTCAGTCTAGCTAACGATATTTTGTTGGCTAGAACATTTGTCTCTCGGAGAGGAATTGATAAACAAAAACAAGAAACACAATGCACAGGGAAGGAAACACGAATAATAATGTATAATATTGAAGAAAGTTTGATTTCGGGAACTGGTGCTTGATAAGGTGGATAGCAGATAGACATGTGAATATATGCATAGAATGCCTGTCTCATAAAAGACGGCTTGCACACACCGTTTTCGACAATTATGTGTGGCCGTTTATATTTGAAAGCTTTATGTTATCAGATGATATAATTGTGCATGAATAATAGAGATGAAATGTGTGTATGAGTGTATTGATTGTACAAGAGCAGAAATTGTTAAAATGCAATAAGTGTGCGAGTACATTGAGTGCACATGCACAGTACTTAAATACGTGGGCGAAAAAAGAACACACAATCAGTGATTATACCAGAAAGCAAGCACAGTGATTTCTCAACTTCAAACAATGTAGGTGTATATAAGATATATAATACCAATAAGTACACAAGTTTACACACATAGGCACACTTAACCACACCCACCCATATATATATATGTATATATATATATATGTTTATATATATATATATATATATATAATTTTGAATAGTGTCCGATGAGAATAGAACACTACGTTTGAAAACCTGTAAAGTGTTATCTATTGAAAGGTTATTTAATATAGTGCGAAATAATATAAATCAAAAATATACGTATAACATATTAAATATATTTCACATACCTTACATATACGAATATTAAAGCCAGTGTCGTATTTTGAATAGAAATTCCCAGAGGTTGCTTCTTCTATGGTTTAGTTCTTATTGTCAAACCATAATATAATCAATATCGGACGATTGTATATACGTGAATTTCAAGGCGGTGCAATGTTATAATCTCTAGAGTAAGTGTAAACTTTAAGAATTATATATATATATATATATATATATATATATATATATATATATATATATAAATATATATATATATATATACATAACCACATATAAATTAATATATATATTTAGATATATATACAAATAATGTATTTAAAAACTATACGTAAAATATTTAAGAATCGTACCGCGGTTTCATCCACATGAAATAAACTATTTGTATTATTTTCTTTTACCTCATTTTAGTACGCTGACGATTCCAATGGGGTATAGACTTTAAAAAAAGTCAGCCTATCTATAAGAAATCGCGTACGATTCTGAAATATGTAACGTATAGTTTTTAAATAAATCATTTGTATTTAACGCTCACTCTTCTGGGATCGAACACTCTACTGATTTGTTTTGAAGATAACGTGACACACTATGAATATATATATATATATAAATATGTATATATAAATGTAGATATATATATATGTATATATATATAGTCAGTTTAATTATTCTTAACAATTCAATACTTTTTCCAAATTATAATACTATCAGGCAAATTATAGAAATGTATTTATATCAGCAGGAAGTAGGGTAAAAGCTCAATATTATGTGTTGCCATCTAGAATGTTAAAACATTCTAGATGGCAACATATAATAATAAAGAAAAAAGTGCAACTTTTTAGCTTAGCATATTTTTATTTACTCCCAAACGATGATTACAACCGAATTTATTTACCATAAACCAATGAATCTTCAACAGATCATGTTTATTTGGAATGACGGTTTTCAATGAATTAATCTCGACTGACGAGACCGAAAGTGCTAGCTTTGTCTTATGGTAAAGTAGAAAAACATAGTATAGTACTGTTGAAACACACATTTAAGCATAGATAAAAGCGTTTTACACTTGAACCTCGAACTATTCCAATATCTTATATATATATATATATATATATATATATATATATATATATATATATGTGAGGGGTGTTAGTATTAATATTAACATATAATAACAGTTTGGCTCTATATGTGCACAGATGTTTAAGCTCCGACCTTATTCAATGTCAAGTGAATCTTCTCTGTTAGTAGCGTGATAATGGGAGACATTAAATAAAGTCGTAGCTAGAACATGAATGCATATATGTAGCCAAAATATTTGTATAAATAAACATGTATACTTAAATATTGACAACTTGTTACTGAACACAATCTTATAAACACTATAGTTTACTCGGACTAAAACAAATCAACAAGAAACACTTCAAATATATATATATATATATATATATATATGTGTGTGTGTATATATGTATATATATATGTATGTATATATATATATATGTACATATATATATATATATATATGCATATATATATATATTAAACTTCACATAGTATTTACCCTTCACTTCGTCTATTACAATATTTCTAAATGTTTCCGTGTTTTTCTTAAAACTTTCTACATTCGTGCTATTTCAAGATTCATAAGACAATTTGTTCAACAAATATGCGGCGACAGTAGACGAACACATCAATCGAATAGAGTGTTCAATTGAGTTTCCTGCCAACAGATTTCGAGTGTGAGAAAATATTAAAAACTGTCTTGTCATCTTATATATCCTATTATTTATTACAAACGTCTAAAGGCAATATATGTGCAATACAACTATTTTTAATCGTGCGTTTTCACACTTTTAATTAGTTGCGTCACTTATCTTTGTATGCCTCTTTTCTTTCCTAATACTATATTCCAATTTACATGTAAAATTGCCGGTGTACAATAATTTACCACAATGTCTACAGGTGTTATCTCTAGCGTATTGTATTATATATCAATGAGATTTTGAGGTGGCGCGGTGGTGTGGTTCTGCTGTACGATCCAGTCAACTTCATAGTACCACAATAACTATTTATGCTGACAACTTTAATGTCGTCCTTCGCGTAAGTACCTGATCCTAGAAAATGTTGGATTGTGAATACCAACAATATACTCGAGCCGGTCAAGAAACTTGTAACAGGCGAATTCACGTTATACATTTTAAATTACATCGCTTAGAATAATATTTCTAATCAGTTACTCTATAATTTAATATTTTATCAGCTTTTAACTAAACTGTGAAGATCTGTATGTGTTTTGAACTTTACATTGATCAAAGAAACTATATTTTACTCTACGGGATTTTGCAGCGTGTTGAATGGTGGGTTACTAATATATAGTAACATTCATTGGTAAGTAAATAACAATACATTGTGTTGTTCTCAATAAGATAAAATATTATTATCTATATGTATTATGTCCCGTGATAATCAGTCAACAAGAAATGTAAACTCAACAGAAAACACACAAAATACACACACTTATATATGTATATATAAATATATATATGTATATATATATATATATATATATATATATATATATATATATATATATATATATATATTTACATATATATATATTTAGCCTGACGATTCCCCTCGGGGATGAAACACAGGAGTCTCTGTGTAGCTTGATTGCCATATATATTTTCATTGCTTACTACCTAGCTCTACTTACGTATCGAGCACTGTTGAAGTAAATACTGAAAACTGACACATACACAATTATATCTCCTTATAATATTTTATGTGGATACATAAGTACTAATATATATATATATATATATATATATATATATATATATATATATATATACACACACATATATATATATATATATATATATATATATATATATATATATATATATATATTGTTAATAACACTTTGATTCATACAATAATATCATCACTACAGGAAGATATATGATATCGAAAGTATCAGCGTATTAAAATAAATAAATAAATGAATAATAATAATAATAATAATAATAATAATAATAATAATAATAATAATAATAATAATAATAATAATAATGATGATGATGATGATGATGATAATAATAGCTGTTTGAGTGTGTCCAAATCATAGAAATATTTTTAAGACAGTAATTGTTTAGAACCACATCACCAATAATTATGAAGAAAGCTGAGAAGCATAGAAATGCTAATGGAAAAAAATAATGATAAAAAATAACAACAATAATAATAACAGCAATAATAATACTAACAACAACAACAATACTCATAATAATAATAATAATAATAATAATAATAATAATAATAATAATAATAATAGTAATAATAATAATGATAATAACAATGCATATCAAAGTTAATGAGAGTTTCATTTAATTGTTTCAACTTGCCTTGTTTCCCCTTTCTTTTTTCTCGCATTTCGTTACTCTCTTTTTTCATTCTATTTTCAACTTTATTTTATTCTCAAGAAAATCGATGGTGTTTTTATTTTTTGTGTGTCAAGGACGCTTGAAATGAATATTAACAATAAATTGAACATCGCATTCCGGATAAAAGGATAAAATCACTAAATCAAATCAGCGTAAAATCCCCGCAAGGGATTAACACCGATGTAATGCGACGTATTTTTTAGGATTATAATTTTCTTCTCTGTGTTTTGCAATTGGAATGCAGGATGGATGTTTGCATTTGACTGTTAAAGATATGTTTCGCATTTTAACTCTTTCACTTTAAAAAAATAAACGATACACACTTAATGGCAGATTTATCAACTGGTTTTGTCAACTTTATTTTCTAAATAGATGGGGAAGTGGGTTTTTAGGCTAATGCATACGGTCTAAGATCATACAGTATGCACAGTTTACGCGCTATTTATTTATCATGTGTATGTACGCAATCATATGTTCTTCACAATCGAAAAGTATGATTATACAGCAAATTCTTGGTATGAGTCTCTTTTTAAATTCCTAATGTTAAGTGTTTTAATTGTCAACTTTTTAAACACGAACATTATGGACAGACATTATCTGTATTGTAATTTAAATCAGTGTCTATAATCTTATTACGTTTTGTTTAATTTTAGTAACCCTTTAATATTATTTATATAGATTTTATCTAAATATATGAGCCGTAATCGTTATCCCCCATTTTCTTAAAACCGTTTTCTTTATACAAGTTCGTCATTAGAAAACGTAGTTTAATAGACTACATAAAAAAATATGCTTCAATTTTTGATGAAGCTACAAAATATGAATGTAAAATGTAAAGATTGGTAAATACAACCATTGAAGCAGTTCGCTATCATATAAGATAGAGTTTGCAATACATTAATGCAGTGGTTCTTAACCTTTTTTTCTCCAATTCCCCACTATTTAGTGAGCCAGCTCTCCATTCCCACCACAGTTATCACATGGAAATAAATACATACGAAAAGATTCGTTATGTTTTTTCTAAATATATTTGGCCTA
Organism: Sepiola atlantica; assembly: GCA_963556195.1. Classification (NCBI taxonomy): domain Eukaryota; kingdom Metazoa; phylum Mollusca; class Cephalopoda; order Sepiida; family Sepiolidae; genus Sepiola; species Sepiola atlantica. The sequence goes on along the minus strand of OY744538.1, from coordinate 31,377,870 downwards.
TAAAAAGCATACAGAAAATGTAACACTAGCACTAGACGCATACAGGTTAATGAGACTTTTGCATTTGTTTTGCCTTGACAAGTGCATCAATGTTCGGTTCCACCTTTGAAATAGCGCAGCACAAATCAGATTCAAGGTCAATAAGGCGGTTTCGCGATTTGTTTTTGATCTCATGTATTACATTTTGAAGCAGTGGTTCTTCTGTCCTGCCGGCCATTCCCCACTTGGCAACTCCGCCATACCCCAGAAGTGGGGAATTCCCCACAGGTTAAGAACCACTACATTAGTGTATAATAATAATGAGTTATAAAAACAGATGTTCTTACTACATGTTGGGTTCTGGTTTTAGATAGAATATCTATGTTCACGCATGTCATCTTAGTGTTTAAATGTACACGAAATGTGTCCATCTATACGCATAGAGAAAAAACTGTCGGTCTTTGATACATATTTGAGAAAGCTGGACTTAATGGAAAATTAAGTAATCTGGCACTGATTTCATCTAAATAAGTTCGTATTATGTAAATAAATGTATGAAGCTGCACATTTCTCCCAGACAAATAACTGCCTAAACCGTTGGATGAAAAAGCAATATATTAAACATATGCAACAGTAAATAGTGTGACTAAGGATACTTTTAAATGGGCCAGGCTATCGATAACATATAAAATACTGCTCAATTAAATGTAGATACTAAATCGTTTACAATACGTAATGTCGTCCGACATTAATTTTCCTGCGAACCATTCATATTCTAATTAACACCAACTTATGCAACATAAAACACACATAAATATATATATATATATATATATATATATTTATATATATATATATATATATTTATATATATATATATTTATATATATATATTTATATATATATATATTTATATATATATATATATATATATTTATATATATATATATATATATATATTTATATATTTATATATATATATATATTCATATATATATATTTATATATATATATATATATATATATATATATATATATATATATATATATAGGTAACAATTTTAAAATGTTTGTTAAAAATACACTATAGGCTTGAAAAAGAGATAGGTTTCCGAAAATCACCTATACAATATCCTTACTAATGAGACAAAACACTAATTTTCGATTTACCTTTCTTTTAAAAGTGTCCAGAACACTCAGTACGAAATAGAAAGTTACACGTTTATTTGTTTATTCATATTTTTTTTTTTATGATTTTTCCCCCAGTTGTCTAATTATTTTCCATTTATGGATTACACCCCCACCCCCACACCCCCACACACCCCCACACACACACACATATATATATATATATATATATATATATATATATATATATATATATATATATCCCCTGACTTGTATTTTATCAAACAGACAATCGGAAGTGCTTGTGGAACAATTGCTTCACTTCACGCTCGGATAGACAATGCAGAGCCAATTGATTTCCAATCGGATGTATATATGAACGAGTTTCCAGTGGAAATCAAGTCTGTGACATCAGCAAGAAAAATACTTTTATGAGACAAAAGTATGTCAAAATAATTTTTAATATGGATGTGCGCAGCCGGCGTAAACCATCCGCTGATAGGAAATAAAGAAAATCAAATTTTTCCAGATACGTTCTGTTCTTTGTTATTTTTCTTGAATTTTACCGGGTACCACGAAAGAACGGGTAATGCAACATATATATATATATATGTATGTATATATATATATATGTATATATATGTATATATATATATATATATATATATATATATATATATATATATATATATATATATATATATATATATATATATATATATATATATATATATATATATATATCCATCCCTGGCGCAGTGGATATAGTACTAAGTACAATTCAGTTCTAAGTGACAGTCATCTGAAAGTATGAGGTTCAATCCTCAGTGTAAAGAATTGCGAAGTACAGTCATGGCAGATGGAATGAGAGCATGCTACCCCCGTGGATTTAATAAAGGGTTCGTTCGAAATTCCATCTAGATTCACATGTTCGACAGAAAGATTCTTGAGTTCGACAAGATACCCCTGTAGAAGGTCGGAGTTTACATTATTTTGATTAAAACACACAAGATGAGAACAGTAGTCCGAAAATACCAAATTCTACAGCCCTTATGTAAAAAATTCCGAAACATGTATGCATATATATATATATATATATATATATATATATATATATATATATATAGAGAGAGAGAGAGAGAGAGAGAGAGAGAGAGAGAGAGAGAGATAAATAGATATACATACATACTGCGCGGAGAAAAATGGAGACTGGACTTGCTGCCGTGGTTTCATTGCGCGGTCAACCACTTCCATGGCCGATCGCTAAAAGCAGCCATCAAACAGTGTGAGACTGTAACTCACTCGGCCTCCAGCTGGATCTGGCCAATGACATTTCGAACATATGAATAAAATATTAGGGAATTGCAGGAAGGCTTTCGGTTTAAGATTACGACATCCGAACGAGACAATCATCATAAGGCGATATAACTAACAAAATAAATGCTTTCTGCATTATTAACACAAGACGAACGAATCGAAAATAAATAATATCGTCTTCGATGACCAAAGATGCCGGTGGCGCCAGAAGTGACAATACCGCTGTCGTCACGTAAATTGTGTTAGCACCTCTGAGAGGCATCCGATGACGACAGCATATAGCATGTGTAATCTCATGTTGTATATACATTTATAAAAGAGTATCCGTAATCGGTTAGCTGACAATACCAAACATTTGTATCCACTGTTATCTCATTGGAAAATTCATAAATGTTAGTCTACCCCAAACAAGGCCAGTTGTCAATGTAGACGTGAGGTGCAACTGAAAATATAGGTGACAGTTTTGGGGATCATCCTAAATTGGGACCCGTGCAGCGAGATGCTTGTTTACATTAGTTTTAAATGTCTGCATGTCGGTACAGTCGGGGAAACAGGGAACAGGGATGGCGTTTCAAAAGCGACCATTCGAGGAAAGAAGCTATTTGAGTAGAAGGCTCTTCGATATCTAGAACCTTCACAGTTAATGTCGGGTTGCTCGAGTGTATTTAGGTCTAGGGGTACTAGAGCAGCCATTCGATCGAAGCACATCCTATTAAAGTGCTTGTAAAACAAGCTTAACGATTCTTTATTGCGGCGATGGCATAGTGACTGAAGTTTGGTGGATAGTGAGGGACCTATTAAATTAGCGACTCGATTTTGGACCTTGTCTACCAGGAAAATACTAGGGGGATAGTTTACAAGCCCAGATGTGGAAACAATACTTCATGCATGGGCGGATTGTGACCTTGTAGATATATAGGATACAGTCAGGTGTGAGAAGTGTTCGAGCACCTTCTTTGCAGCAGCCTTGGCAATGTCTTCTATGTATGTGTACCAATCCACGCTACCTGTTAACTAATTCTTCTGCATAACTGAAAATAAAAGGTATCTTTATTACTATATTACTCCTTTTTACTCTGTTGTATAATCTTTAGTTTTGATGGCATGTGTATGGTGTAAACATGTCTAGAATTATGTTTTTGATTTCATGAATATTGAAAATATAGTGGTTTTTCTTGGGGGGGGGGTCCACAGGATGCGTAAGATGCTTTGTTTAAATTATTTGTTTCATGCTAGTATTTTATTCATTGACATCAGCTGTTTGTTGCAGATAATAAAAAATGTTGAGTATTTATTTTTTGATATAAACACCGAATATGTTCATTGATTTTATTACTGACGATTAGGTTTTTTTTTATTTATTTCATCCAAGACGCGCATGAGCAGATGTTTTTGATTGTGCCACTTAAATATTTTGTTAAGTATATTGTCCAATGGAAAGTGTTTATTAATAATATAAAACGATGTTTGTTGTTTAAGCTTTCAGAGAAAGAACGAGGCGTAAAGCAAAATATTGTTCTGTTTATTCCTGTCTGGTGAGTATATCATTATTTTATATCTACTGTCAGTTTGAGATCTAGCATACTAATCAGTATCTGTATAATGCAATATATTCTATAGAGAATACAAGATGCAAGATAGTGTGTTTATGTATTTAAACTTTTGGAGGATTAACGATTATTTAATTAAAAACAAAATACATAATGGCTTAGTAAACGTCAAAATGCTGATATTCGTAATGTGTGTGTCTAATATGATATCATAGATTATATTTTTTAAAAAGGGTGGGCCAAAATAAGGGTCCTATTTTAAAAATTCATAACTTTTTTATTTATTGATTTTTTAATTTTTTTTTAGAATAAGTAAAGGACCCCTTCCGAAGCAAGCATGAGCCGTATTAGCCCTAAGGAACGTACCCTCATTTAGAAAACATTATTTTTGCTTAAAAAACTCAAAACAGTGTAAAAAACAATACTTTAGTGTTTGTAAGTTTTAAGAAGTGTTTTTCGGCTAAAATTTGTTTTGTTTATTTCAAAAAATCTCGGAAGGGTCAGTCTACACACACATAAAGTTTGGTGAGTTTAACTTTTATTTTGTGGAAGTTATTCAAATTCAAGTTATTCAAATTTAAAGATAGGACCCTTATTTTGGCCCACCCTGTACAAGCATACTGTGTCTTATTAATGTGTTTAGAGTGTGGCCGCTGCAATTTTGTGACGAATGGGATCTATCATTTCTGTAAATGATGAAAATATGAGTGGAGAATTTATTTGTAAGGGAATAAGTAATAAAAAGTCCAATGTGTTCACATATATTTTGTTGCTATCGCACGCATTCATGAATATGTCTAAGGTGTGTTTGAGTCAGAATAAATATTTACCCAACTCATATCTCTATTAAATATAATAGTTCTAAGTGCATACATTATATCTTTTTGTAACATAAATATATTACTTGAAATAACAATAATCCTTCGTAATAACATTATGAAAAACACAATCTTAGTTTTGTATTTCTCAGAAAAATAACCTACCGTATAAAATGTATTTGATTAATTTTACTTAAAAACACAGTCTATGTATCATAATATTATCGTATTCGCTGCGCATAGAGTTCAGTTATCTAATCACATTGTTTGCATACAGACACAAAACACACACACAAAGACAGTGAAACTGATTTGAATAGAATAAATACTGCAAAACATTTTACATTTTGCTTTCGTCCTTTTATTTTCAGTTTGCCCCCAGTTGTTAAAGTAAATTAGGCCGTTACGAACCTTGTAGACACCTTAATATATGTAATATGTGCATTTCAGTTGTTTGTCTATAAGCCGCATTTCAATTACAACAATATATAGATCAACATATATTCTACACTATTTGTATATGTCATATATTGGTTTTTCCACATTCGTGATGACGCTTTCATGTAAAAGAATACGTTTTTTTTTGCTCGTTTCAAAGTTTAGAATACACACACACACACACACACACACACACACACATATATATATATATATATATATGTATATATATATATGCATGTGTTTATATGTGTGTATCTGTGTGTATGCGTCTGTATGCGAATTCATTTATTTATTAATAATGTTACAGAAACTTAAATCAAATCCACATTATGCGATATATTTACAGCCGGGAGAAGACTCAAATAAAAATAGTGTGTTTGTAGCTTATTTATATCAATAAACAAACTGCTACACGGCTTTTTTCACTCATATTTCAGCTCTGAGGAAGCACTGGGGAAGCGGTGGGGCACACACACACTCACACACACACACATATATATATATATATATATATATATATATATATATATATATATATATATACATATATATATGGGAATATGAAAAAGGAAAACCAAAAAATGGATGTCAAACACCTCCTTCCTCCCTTTCCTCCACCCCCTCTCTGTCATCCACCTTATCCCTGCTCATCCCCCCACCTCTTTCTCTTACTACCAGCCACAGTAGTCCTTGCTCACCCCCATCTTTCCACCTCTTCCCCACTCATTTTCTTCAACATTCATTTTTATTCTTCACCAAGTACGGACTTCCACCCAGTAGTGGCCATTACTTTATTTTATTTTATTTATTTTTTATTTTTTTTACTTTTTCTTTCCTCCCAATATGTCAACCCTACATGTATTTGTACTTGCATGACATTTTTCTCCATATTATCATCCTGATGAAGTCTTATAAATAAAGACGAAACGTTCATGTACACATAATAAAAAAACATCCATTTTTTGGTTTCCTTTTTCATTTTCCCATCACGTCGGATTACCTTCATCCTTCTCTTCCCATATATATATATATATATATATATATATATATATATATATATATATATATATATAGGTATAAAAATGTTAATATACAAACGTCATTTGATTACAAGTTTGCAAATCATGTTTCGGTGACAACTACAAGATAGCTGGAATCCATGAGAACCACAGCGTTTTGTTCTCAGTTTAATTTGGTTGATTTTATATACATATTATACAGCTCTATGTATGATCCTTTATACTAACACAATAAATAGTCTCTTAACTTGTACTCCGTATGTGTAATCCTTTCCTGCTTCTTTTGTTCCAGCTAGTTTGACTCGTTGGTCTGGTGGTCTCCATCAATTCGCTGTTTTGATACCTTATTTAAATTCAGCCTCCTATTCCAGTACCGCAAGGTTGTGGAATTCTCTTCCTGTTGATTGTTTTCCTCCTACTAATGGCCATGGTCTTTCTAAGACTAAGACCAGCAATCATCTCCTGTCCATGCAATAATATATATACAGGGTGGGCCAAAATAAGGGTCCTATCTTTAAATTTGAATAACTTGAATTTGAATAACTTCCACAAAATAAAAGTTAAACTCACCAAACTTTATGTGTGTGTAGACTGACCCTTCCGAGATTTTTTGAAATAAACAAAACAAATTTTAGCCGAAAAACACTTCTTAAAACTTACAAAAACTAAAGTATTGTTTTTTACACTGTTTTGAGTTTTTTAAGCAAAAATAATGTTTTCTAAATGAGGGTACGTTCCTTAGGGCTAATACGGCTCATGCTTGCTTCGGAAGGGGTCCTTTACCTATTCTAAAAAAAAAAAAAAAAAATCAATAAATAAAAAAGTTATGAATTTTTAAAAATAGGACCCTTATTTTTGCCCACCCTGTATATATATATATATATGTATATTTATATATATATATATATATATATATATATATATATATATATATATATATATATATATATATATATATATATATATATATATATATATATATATATATATAGTGAGAGAGATAGAAATACAGGAAGGGGGGATATAAGAGGAGAAAGAGGTAAATATATAATTTATATATTGCTCGAACAATGTGGAAGACTGAATTCTGAATAACAATGCACTTTTTTTTTATAGTTTGTATTATTAAATCTTGTATGCTTCCGGGTGTCTCCTAAATCACTAACGTTTTGTCTGACGCGAAATGTCAAACTATTTCCGGAATATTACCCTTCTAGCTAGTGTTAATATTTTTTTCTTATCTCAAGCAATGGTCTGCCTCATGCATAACTGGATACTTACAATTATGAGCATACAAAAATTTAAAAATTTTAAAAATTATTTATGATACGATATAAATTCTCACATTACATTTAGTAAGTTTGTAACTCAGTTGATAGTGTGCCGGACATCGATTAATGGGATCTCGGTTTTTAATCTGGGTAGGTCTAGGCACTTTGATAAGTGGTAAGAAAAACGAAACACGTGTATGTAGATGACTACAGTATATATATATATATATATATATATATATATATATATATATATATATATATATATTCACTTTTCGAGAGTAGGTAAATATTGAATTAACACTATATTAGATCCATTTACTAATTCGTATTATTAAATTAATCTCTCTGACATTTTTAATCTCTGAATAATCGGTTTAATGAAATGGTGATCAACATTTCTTTCGTTTCGAACTGATAAAGAGAAATCACGTATTTGCGATAAAGACTTCGTCTACGAAAATTATTTGTAACTACTAAATAAATGAGAAATCTGTTGGTACAAGGTTCTGAAACTATGGTGGATGTTGAATTATGGTCAATGCATATATCTTTCAATCTGTGGTATTTTGAGCAGTGTTATTTCTAATGTTATAATGATAAAATACTATGTTACTGTGTTTTCACGACGACATCACTTCCGTTACAACTTAGCATGTATGTATATATGTGATAACGAGAACTATAATTGTAATACATCTCAAATCCTTTATCATATTAGAAAAAATGTGTCTAAATATAAGATTTATTAAATAAAAATAAGAAACGTTATTTTAAAAAAAATTATATTTATTTTAAAAATTAAATCATTTTCGATAAATATATGTTTCCGAGATTTTCGCCGTAAAACGGCCTTAACGAAGAGTAATTCACTTTCTTTCTTTTGTGTTCTTCCTCATTTTGCTGGTGTTAAAATCGGAAGTAAATCAACACGTGGTTCAAAGATGGAAAGTTTCGTCTGATCCCGTTGACGATCCTGAAGAAAGTGAACATTTTATATATGTGTATTAGCACGGCAACACTTATATGAATTTGAAGGGGTGGACACATCTTGAGGAAAACGCTTTTCAAAATGTATCATAAGAGGTTTTAAAAGAACAAGACACGTTATTTTTAAAAATGTTATATATATTTATTAAACAAATCAAATAATTTTTCATAAATATATGTCTCTGAGACTTTCACCGTAAAACAGCCTTAATGAATAGTTATTTACTTTGTTTGTTTCTTTTTTTCTTCCTCATTTTGTTGGTGTTAAACTCGCAAGTAAACTCATATGTGGTTTTAAGATGAAAAGTTTCGTCCGATCTCGTTGACGATCCTGGAGAAAGTGAACATTTCTCATTTAAGTAAGTCTGTAGTTTATTATAACCATATGTTACCGAGAGTACGAGCAAGCTTGGCAGTAAATATAGCATAACTGCTCTCTCCTTAAATATTCATGTGCATCAACTTGGTTGAGATAAGCGGTTTATACGTACATGAAGTTAGTAATAAGGATTTTGTCTACAAACTGTTTAATAGTCATGTAGCTTTTATATTAATTACATATATTTCTGGGTAAACGGGATAATAATCAAATGTTATTTGTATTCTTATTATTGAACCAGTTGTCTATTTTCCTATTGTTGTAGTTTGTTAAATATCGGGCCTGATGTATCGGGGAGGGCATCTGACAGAAATAACACGTACTTGACATAAACGAGCACCTGGCCGGAAGAGAGAAAATGCAGTTGATTAACACAGTTAGTCCACAAAGTAAAATCAAACTATTCGATAAATAAAGTATCTGCTGATTTGATGCAAAAATACACTTGCAAATGTTAACTGCAAAGATAACTGCAGATGCAAATACACCCGTCGCAAATTGAAACGCTCGACGGCCGTGATTAAATTGAAATCGAAGGAGAAATCACAAAATGGCTATGCATGTGCATCCAATAAACGTTACATGAGCTCGCTAAAACTGAGATCGACAGATTCGACTGGCTATCTAGTTTGGAAGATCAACCTTCATTGATTCCCCTGTTTCCGTAACACACTCTTTCACAGACACTTACAATAAAGACATGTCTTTATATTTTATACACCAGAGCCTTAATTATTTTAAGCCAAAACACAACAATTGTAATTTAAACTGAACAATAGGTTATTTAGTAGAAACACACTCGTTGTTTAATTATTTGGTCAAAAGAAATGTAAAGCTTACTCTGTAAGACGAACTCGATTTTCTGTGCTTTCGATTAAGTAATGTTGCACTAGAGTAGCTGAAACACTAGTTAGAAACTGATATGTTGCTCAAAATATTTTTTTGGTAGTCGCTTTTTTAATTGTCTTCATGTTAGTGTGATACTTTCTCTAATCTACGTTGTGTTTCACCGATGTAAGTTTTATCTTATTTACTTAAGTGAATCGAATAGATGCCAGTTTTTTTCTTGAATGTTCAGTCCATATGTATATTCATGTATTAGTTACATTTTTTTTATATTAGTGAAAGTTGACTTTAAAATTCAACACACTGTGAGAATTAGAGCGTGGACCCGTACTTTGCTGTTTCCAAATAATGGATAGAGTGAACGATAGAAAAAGCGAGATAAACATGTGACTTCGCGTGTACGTGTTAGTTTATGTGTGTTATGAACTAATCGATTAACATCGACGTATTGATATTATGTCAAGATCATTCATGGATTTCAGAGTTTCATGAAGCAGCGTCGAAAATGGTGTTTAAATATCTGCATTCAAAAATAAAATATTCGCGTGTTCTATATTTAGCAAGAGTTCACTGCGCAAATAAATCTTCGAATCCTCGTTTTCGTGCAGGATGAATGAAAATAGTTATCGTGTTTAATCAAATAGAGATGATTCAAATAAATTGTGTTATGAGAATCCACCATAATTTTTTTAAATAATTTCCTTCATCACTATGTATATTATAAAAGTGAACGTACGTGGGTCCAGTTCGTTTCATTAATTACGTATGCAAATTTTATTTCATGAGCAAACAAGAAGCTGCTTATTGTCAATAATAACTGATTAAAAAATAAATGTAATATATTGTTCACTTTTTATATTGACATATATTGACATATATATGTTTCATTTTTTTCTTTCTTTTTGTTTTGTCTTTCTCTTCTATTTTTCCTAATTAATGTTTTTTCCGCACGCGCCGCTTAATGTTAAAAAATAGTAACGAGCATGCCAAACTCTCCCGTTTTCATCTGTTTTGCCGTTTTTGCGGTATATTTAAAATTTTCACTTTTTCAGAAGACGTTCGCTGATTCGAACGAACCAGTTGATTTGTCGTCTGATTTTTTTTTATTTAATTGTGTTTTATTAATTTTTATTTCTGGCATTAATACACGACATTGCATGTTATTATATATCGTGGATTTTATCGTATACGTATGTACATCGTATACATGTACAATATATATATATATAGATATATATATATAGATATATATATACATATATATATATATATATATATATACATGTACGTATATATATATGTATATATATATATATACACACATATACATGCATATATATACATATATAAATATATATATATATATATTTGCACACATATACATGCATATATATATATATACATACATACATATCATTATTTTTTATTTATACAGACATGTACGAAAAGTCACTACACTGGCATATCGATGTTTTCGATCAATATTTATTAGAAACTAAGCTTTAATCGGGGAGAAAACAAGTAGGAGCTATCATTCATGTATATTTACTAATGATCACTGATCACTGAATTTCTGTGGATTTTTCCCTTTTGGATGTTTACTTTACGTGCATAATTATATATATACACACACACACACACACCCACACACACACACACATACACACACACACACACACACATATATATATATATATATATATATATATATATATATATATATATATATATATATATATAAAGATATATATATATTTATATGAGTTGGGTTAAGTTATAAGTGATTTTTTGAATAGTCGTGCCAAATTTGGAACGCAAGGTTTTTCAGAGAAGACGGGGGTCCTGGATTTTTGTCACCCATTTTAATGTGATTTTTTTTCACATATATTTTAGCTTTCTGTTACTTTTGTCAGTACTTCTTCTAAAACATTTCCGCTTTTCAGTGTTTTGCATGATATGTGTTGTTCGATCACTATTACACGAACTAATGCTCTTATCATCAGCAATGTCACACGACAGTCTGTATATTTATCTTTTACTTTGCTGTCAGACGCGCGTAAGATTTCGAAAAAGTATTTGGAAAATAGTTAATAAATGGTTAAAATAAAAATTTTAAAAAAGTTGTTTTGAAACGAATAACAAATACAGGTTGTTGCTGAAGTATGAAAATAAAGAGATTAAAAGAAGAAATGAAAATCATAGTTTCGAATTGATTCTTCTTATCGCCATTAGGATGCAACTATAAATTATATATGCTCTGCAGCTTGTAATACAACCTTATTGAGTTTGCAATTTGAAACATTTTCAGATGTTATAAAATGTGTATACTTGACTATATATTTTTATATAAACTCACAAATATGTATATATATATATATATATATATATATATATATATATATATATATATATACTTATAATTACTATTTCATGTATACACATACAATTTCATGAGGAGATATAATTTTTTTATATATCAATTTTCAGTATTTACTTAAACAGTGCTCGATACGTAAGTAGAGCAGGGTAGTAAGTTATGAAAATATATTTATAGCAATTAAGCTACACAGAGTCTCCCGGGTTTAATCCCCGGGGGGGGGATCTTCAGACTAAAATGAATTTTACCCTTAAGATTCAACCGGGGAGGAAATACGGGAGCCTCTGTGTAGCTTAATTGCCATAAATATATTTTAATAACTTACTATATATATATATATATATATATATATATATATATATATATATATATAAACGTAAATCCAGAGGAACCCGACGTAAGACAGTAAGATACGTTCAATATAGATTTATAATTTCGGATATATTATTATTTTTATACGAGTTTTCTTAGAGGCAAGATATTCTGAAATCAGTTTTAATCTGAAACCGTTTTTACAACATTTGCCAGCTTTTCTCACTTACAGTTGCAAGTGCGTGTACACCTCTTCATAGTCAGCTGTGTCCGTACGGCGCGCTACAGTTACAAATAGAAGCCTGATCGCTGAATGGCAATACTAAATGGACGCATCTTATTTTAGATGCGTCCAAGTACAGATACTGCGTTTACTCGCTTTTTTTAAATTAAAATATATTTCCTTATTGCATGCAACAACCAGTCGTACTAGTAACTTATTAGTTTGACATTTCTTTAATTAGCAAACAACACGTCAAGCAAAGACGCAGCTTTTTTATGGTAGGAATGACCCAAGTCATGGCAAATTCCACTGCTCGAACCGGGTTACGGATCATGACGCGTACCACAGTTATACCGGCTTTAAATCGCGTATTCATCGGACCTCTCGCTTACGGATTATCACTTTTTCAAGCATCTCGACAACTTCCTGCGCGAGAAATGCTTCAAACGCCGAGATGATGCCGAATCGTCCTTCAATGACTTCATCGATTCCAGAACTCCGGATGTTCAGGATAATGGAATAAGTAAACTTGTTTCCCGTTGGCTAAAATTGTGTTGATTCTAATGCTTCTTATTTTGATTAATAGAGTTTGGTATAAAAGAAATTATGATTATTTGAAGTTAAACGTAAAAAAAACACCATTGTTTTTGCGCAAACCCAATACATATGAAATTGCCTTTATTTTCATCTTTCACATTTATGGTGAGAATAAATGGACGTCTTTTAAGATAATCCATTATTTGCTTATATTTACTATCATGTCCTTATGAGCACTATTTACGAATCGGGATTTCTTATCTTATAGGTTTGCGTTGCGTATGTTGCTTAAATGTTTCAAATAACCTATTCATCGCTGAACGCGCATATTAAGTAAGCGCATCTTTATAAAATCAGTTCTCGATTCTTTACATAATGACACATTTCCCTCCGGTCCACGGTGGGTTGTCTTATCATGAAAACAGATGAGATCTGATCTAGCCGTGGGAAACATAGGAATACGCATGAAACAATTTCGTTTGTTTCTTTCCCTTTAAAAATTAATAGAAAAAAATATGTCTCTATTTACAGATCGACTTTTTTGTGTTGACGAAATAGATATATAATTACGAGGGTCTTATCTGCAGATAGAAGCGGACTGGGTATCTGTTTTCCATCAATACGTTATGAGATATAGATACAAGATGATTCTTTATTTTGATACAGGTATATATTTCAAATACTTGCACGTGTTTTGTTTTATATTGAAGCGGGGACAACTAAAACAAAAGGGAACAAAATGTACAAGTAACTCTCTTGAATTAAGACGAGATTTAGAATCCTTATGAGCGGTATACAGATAAATGCGTGCCTCAAACATGTTGCCATGTTCCTTACCTAAAAGCGTCAATTTGCGCATAACATCGACAAGACTACACTTAGCTTCACCTCTTTAGAACTTGATGTGTGTTTCTGCTTCTATCGTGATTCGACCCCTTGATGTTAATACCATCAAGATGTGGAAAAAGAATAGAAGAAACAATGTTAGACAGTCTCGCCTGACAAAGTTGTTCTACAACGAATGCTTGCAAAAAAAATGATTTATTTAAATTGCACGATTGTTGATTTTCAAAATATTTCACATATACATATATATATATATATATATATATATAATATTTATAAATAAATATTAATTATTTATTACCTACATACATCGATGGTTTATGGTAATCAATCTTCAGTGCACGTAGCTAATTCTCAACGGTCGGCGGGCGCGAACTCCGATCACAAATCGCCACTGATTTGCAGGCAAAAGCGTTAACCTCTCGGCCATAGGAATTAGCTAATGATTAAAGAGGAACTTAACTTTGCAAATAGCGAATCGGCGGCTAATTTTACACGAGCAGTTAAAGTGATCAACAAACTGTGTATATATTTATATATGTATATATATATATATATATATATATATATATATATAGTAGAATAAATATGAAACTAAAAGTAAGCTTTTAGTAGAAAGAACCTATAGTTTAATGGTAAAAGCTCAATATACGAGATAGAGTAATTATAAAGATAGATGAACGAAGAGTGATAAACATGCACGAATGTCCAAATTTATTTCAAACTTCGATTGTTCAATGCAAGGTATATTCTGTAATAAAATTATGTTTATTATTCTTTCCTTAAGCCAAGAGAATATACCTTGCATTGAACTATCGAAGTTTGAAATAAATTTGGACATTCGTGCATGTTTATCGTTAATCTATCTTTATATATGTATATATATATATATATATATATATATATATATATATATATGTATGTGTGTGTGTGTGTGTGTGTCTGTGTGTGTATCTGTGTAAAAGTATATGTGTAATTTTTTCGGTAAATTAATTGAATGATACAAATAAACTCGTATGAAAAAAGGTGTTTACGAAAAATTGTGTGATGTCACAATAACATAGCTTGCAATAATCAATATAATTAGTGCTTACATATCACTGACCAACTGATTTCTCAATGTAGCCGAAACAATTACCAGATCAAGTCAAGTAAATTAGAGAAATATACAAACATGGCTCTTATAGAGGCAATCAAAAGAAAACTAAATCTTAATTCACTATCTCGAAATAAGTTTATAAACGTTTCTCTCACAAGAACATAATGCACACATGCATTTGAAATTCGGATTGTTCATATCTGCAATGAATTAAGACATTAATTACAGAATATTCTCTGAATTCTTATTTTTGTAAGACCTCTTTAGCTTCAGCCTTAGTTTTTACATGTTATCAGAAATCAATAACATGTCAACGCGTCGGATTTAAATTGTAATATGCATTCTGTACATACGGTTTAATAGGATTATTTGGATTTTAATCTTCGAAAAGAAACAATAAAATGGTTCTGTTCAGGTGACTAATTTTACACGTCAACAGTCAGATTATATCTTACAGTAATAGATTATACTACATGGACATGTGGTTTGCTGTAAACCGGGAACATTGAAGACCAAAATAAGTCCTCCTACTATTTCAATATCATATATAAAGATTTTACTCAATTTTAACTGCGTATAAGTATTAATTGTTGTCTTCATTTATTTATAACTAAATTATATCTTTAGCAAGCCATAACAATGTGTATTTTTTTAAATGAATAAGATTTATTTTAATCTGAGGTTTCGAACACTAAAATTTGACTAATAAACATCGTTATTGGTGTCTCAAAAATATATGATTATTAAACATCGTTATTGGTGTTTCAAAACATATTTGATTATTACGAAGCAATGAATTTAAATAACTATGTCAACACTCTTACTGGTTCAAACTAGCGTAACCGTGATTTTCTGACACCAAGAAGCCCATTGCCATCGAACGATGAATGGGAACAAGAAAAAAACACACTTTGATTTTTCAAGGAACAGTTTAGGTTTCGAAAGCTCAGATTAAAATGAATTATGTTGTTTAAAAAATACACATTGTTATGGTTTTCTAAAAAAGATTATACTATTACAAGACAATTGTTTAAAAATGTGCCTACACCTCTACTGACTATAAATAAGAGTATTCCTATCACTACGAATAACCATCCTCGCAGAAACGGGCTACCTGCAAAGGTGAGTTGTTGTGCATTTCATACTATTTGAGCCAGAGTTTTTATATAAAAGTATCTATGCACACACACATTAAGTAAAGGTATGTTTTCTAAAATTGAATATATTTGAAAAAGAAGTTGTATGAGTATACATTTTAAGGGGGCTGCTTTCAATTAGAAGAGTAACCGAATATCTTGTGTAACAACCGGCTCCTGGTAATAATAATAATAATAATAATAATAATAATAATAATAATAATAACAATAATAATAATAACACTATTAATAACAATAATAATAACAATAACAATAACAATGACGATGATGATGATGATGATGATGATGATGATGATGATGATGATGATGATGATGATGATGATGATGATGATGATGATGATGATGATGACGACAACAACAACAACCTCCACCACCACCAACACGATGATGATGATGATGATGATGATGATAATTATAATAATAATAATATTAATACTAATACTACTACTACTACTACTACTACTACTACTACTACTACTACTACTACTACTACTAATAATAATAATAATAATAGGGGTAGGACGTAATGGGTGAAAATTTCAGATTCATGCGATTAGTATTTGTTTGTGTTCATTTATACATAAATAACACTAAACAATCAAACATTTTGAACATTTTGCAAAATTCAGAAGGTGCAGGCCAGTTGTGTGGTTTTAGGAGCAGCCCTCCCCAAAGTAGAAATGGGGGTAACATTTCAGCCAAAATAGTTAAAAATGCACCACAAACTACGTATCCAAATGACACCACTGGAATCATATAAACCGAATAGTGGATAATGCAGTCAATTAAATAAAACATCCTTAAGGGCTATGAAATGTCAGGAAATAGTCAATTGAAGTTGTGGAAATTAATGGGGAACTTCACAGGAGATCAGCCAATTACTTGTACATCGACTGAAATAAACCTTCAATGATTTTCCAATTCTCGACTTCGAACTTGGTTTGGCGTGTACTCATGTCCCAAGCACAGAGCACATTGCATGGAATGATCTGGATTATATTCGTGTTCTGTTCATCATCTATCTGGGGGTATCTCCATGAACGCCTTGCAGAATCACGGTTGAAACATTCCAGATACTCCACCATGTAGTTGTTCTCGTCAACCTTTTATCTAGTCATTCCGATCTACCAATGTCTTCCAAGTGGAGTATCCCAGACTGCAACGCTAGGTTCATTCAGAGGAATATCATCAGACTCTTCTAGGATTTCAACATCTTCCTCAGTATGAACGCTCACATTATTATAATTATCTGTCGTGCAAGAAAGCAGAATGTAGTTTTCATCTGGAAATAAAACTTCTTCGTCTGCATCTTCATCATGGTCACCAGAAAGAAGAATTCCCAAATTTATTTTCCTCTTTCTGTCACTTATTGCATTTACCCTGTACAGCTCTGGGTTCTCCTGGAAATCGTGCTTGCAAATCAGTTTACGAAACATTTAGTATTTTGCGGGTTGTGGTGTCATAGTGGAAGGTACCACATCAGATGGAGTAGTATCAAGAAGTGCTAAGGCAACATTTCTTTCTTCCTGGATTGCCATCAAGTGCTTTATCTTCCGAATCGTCTTTGCTGATGGGAGAACATACTTATATTGTATATATTATTCCTTAGTGTGAAGTCGTTTATTCTTCAGCGGTTCAACTTCATCTTTTTCAACATCAGCTTTCAGAGCGTAGTTCAACCCCAGATGTTTCTCAGTCGCAACCTTATACGCCATCCGTGCTGTTTCCGGAGAAATGTTTTCGGCTGATGAGGAAGCAGCCAGTGCAACCTTGATGGAGTCAGTAAATGTTTTGCTTCCATCACGGAAATTGAAAGTCATATCTATCTGAACTCCAACTTCATTACAGCTGACTTTGGTACGTACCCTCCCTGACCCCTGCACAGCAAAATTGATATTAGTATCACTATCGTCGAGAGTACTGTTAATTATTGTAACCCTTTCTTCTTCCTCTGTAACTGAAATAGCCATTTCTTGCTCCTCTCTTTCCTCCGTCTCAACAACCATTGATTCATGTTCTTCATCGATATGCATGTTGTTAATAATTACCTTCCGGTTGAGTGCAACTTGATCAAATAAAAACTGTTTCTCATTTGCATCAAACGTCTCCACGTCAACATCCTTTCCCAGACTCTGATATTTTGGCTTCCATTGAATCAAGTTTTACCTCTTCGATCTATGACCCTTCTGAACTTTGCTATTGTACTCTCTCAAGTATCGAGCAAGTTTATCTTTCACTCCTTTTATTGTTGTTAGTTTAATGTCTCTTCCAAATGCTCTTTGCCAGTGAGTCAGCCGACAGAGAAAATTGATGGAGATGCTCTTTCTCTTTTGTAGATCCATAAGTTGGAGCATGATTAACTATGGCCAAAACGCACTCATGTACAGTTGGGTGTTTTTCAAGCAAAGTGAAATCCCAATCATCGTACTGGTAATTTGTTCAACTCGTACTATCTTCTCAACTAAACTGAACTGAACTGAAAACAAAGAAAATAATTGTTATTAAACTGCTTGAATATAATACAATGCAATGGTTTCGACACTACAATGGTTTCAACTATCTACACCCATTCATAACTACTGTAGAGGCTTGGGAACCAATTACGTTGCTTAACGGAGGATTTTGGCTAATTTGGGCTATTTTCCACTAGTTTTTGGCTATTCTACATTCATGAAAACCCTTTCACAGCCTGAAAATGGTCCTTAATTAAAGTACTATATAAGATTTAACCATCTATATCCATTCATAGCTTTTGAGGATGTTTTAAGACCTGCAATGTCTCATGAAACCACTTTTTCACCGAAAAATGATGGATTTTGAGTCCATTGAAGCCCTAACGGCTATTTTTGGCCTGCACCTTCTAGATTTTGCAAAATTTTCAAAATGTTTGATTTTTTAGTGTTATTTATGTATAAATGAACACAAAAAATACTACTCGCATGAATCTGAAATTTCCACCCATTACGTCCCACCCCTAATAATAAGAAAATATAATTTTAATTTAAATCTAAAAAATAGAGATGTAATTTATACATGAAAATTAACATTTAAATTTCATGTAATTCTTAATTTAAAACTAAAATAATCTTATCAAGATATGTATGGAGGGGCGCCGATATGTGTATGTATACTTTGTTTGTTTGTTTGTTTGCTTTTTTTTTGGGGGGGGGGTATTTTAACTAAGTGTGTATATACACACACATTGCAGTAAAGTTAAAATTTTATCGACTGATTTTATCTGAAAGTACCTTATTCTAAGTCTTATTTTTCTTAGGTAAGTGTTTAGGCGAAAATAGTATTTGCGTAAAAACAGGCATAAAATATTTTTGAGATGAATATGAACTGACCATACAGACGGTGTAATATTGAAAAGTTGACCCAGTTAAATTTCTATTACTTGGTTGTAGGTTAACGGAAAGCTATATCGATCAAATGCGCAGGTAAAACTCTAACTCTAAGTTATATCTATAAAACATAAATTGTAGAGAAAATGATGCTTTTCAATTTAGCGTCAATGAATACTCTTCCGTAAAAAGAATCGAGTATTTTATTTCACCAATATATGAACAGATGTAAATAAATTAACAGTTTCATTTAAATACAATTTAAGTTCTTTCAATTTCATTAAGAGTTTCGTTATCCCAGTCTTTGGATCGCCGATGGCTAACCGTTACGAATCACTAGCATATAGCCAGACTGGTGATTCGTAGTACCGATGAAAATACGTGCCTGTAGATAACAATATGTATATGTATATACCATGTCAAAGGTCAAAATATATCCCTATTCTCTCTCAGCGATTATTCACCATATCATTAGCAAATGGCTGACTTTATTTAGAAGTTTAAACATTTCAAATTAACAAAAAACTTGATCAGCTGACGCCTGATCTTAAAGATTATACGGTTTGCATGTTCAAAGACAATCATTTGAATTCAGTCATTTGAATTTTAAGGATTAATCCTCTGCTATATATTTTAGATATAACAATTTAAACAGCAGACCATTATTATTTTCGGCCTGAGGATTGAGCTTGCAAAAGCGTTGGTTGAAGCATGTCTTCACATGTAGCCACATGTTTGTATATATAAAAATGGTTACCTATATGTATTAATGCGAAATTCTTGTGTTCATGTATCTTAACTATATCTACATCAAAACAGGTTGTTCTTATTTAATACTATGATAAGACATACCATATATATGGTACACTGCAAACAGTCACAAACACAGACACATTTATTTTATTTGTATATTTTTATAAACATCTTCTAATAAATTAGGGCGATCGTCAATATATATGTATATATATATATACATACATATATATATATATATACATATATATATATATACATACATATATATATATATACATATATATATATATATATAGCATTAGATGAAGTGAAAGAATAAAAAGGTGGTGCGTATCAAATTTTATTACAATTCAAAGTTCAAGCAAAGTAATTGAACATCCTTAACTCATGAGTTTTCAAAGAAACCCTTCTCCTCAGAGGACCATTACCGCAATGATATTACTGCAGGTGATAATATTAAACTTTGAAAAAATATAAAAATATATAAAATACATAAAAGTATATAAAACATCAAATATATCGGCACAAAACACACTTTTTTGTTATACTTATACAGTACATCCAAGTAATAAAGTTTAAAACAATTTCAAGAAAAGTGATTATCTATATATAAGCACTATGGGTCAACTGCCCAACTCAGATGTCAACCATTGTCTGTCGATATTGTTATATGACAAAAGCCGGGTGTTTATGAAAAAGTATTAAACGACAAGAGATAAGAGAGAAATACCAGGCGCATGTTGAAAGCTACGTGATTTCCAGGCATGGCTCTTGCCCTTCCCTTTTCTCTGTTGTTCTTTGCCAGCGATATATATATATATATATATATATATATATATATATATATATATATATATATATATATATATATATATATATATATGAATAAACACATTCGAAAAGCGTATGCAAATTAACTCGCGTGTTCGTGCTAGGAAAAGTCTACTTAGTTGTCCAGCAACTGAAATTTAAACTGTTTAAAAGTTGATAGAGAACACGTCGGGCGTGCGTAAGCACAAACACGCAAGTTGATTTGCGTAGGCGTATCTAGTATTTAAATAAATTTATTTAAAAAAGCTCTATTTCTATTGAGCACTTTTGAAAATAATATTGGTTTTAAGTACAATTGGTCAAAATATTTGACTATAATTACTTATGTATGTCTATATACTCGAGGTTTGGATGGAGGGCGAAATACTTCATGAAACAGTCGATGAGTAGTCGGATAAACAGAGTAGAAAAAACTACAACATAAACAAAGAAATTATTTTAAGAATGAACTGAAAAACAACTTGACACTACTTGAGATGGATGTAAATATCTGTCAAGCACAATCAGAGAACCGACTACTGTAGATGAAATGCATCAGGGAGAGATGGAAGGATTTTAAAGAACGACGTGTTAATGATACTGTCTAAAAGCGGGTTTTAAAAAAGCAGGGTCATTGTATAGTGTGTGTGCAGATGCAACAGGTACTAAAGTGCACTCTATGTGATATGTTTCTTGCGTCAAAAACTAAACTTGTAAACTATCTAATATCACGCAACCAAGTATAGGATACAGTTTCATGAGGAAGATCTACCAACACGAACTTTAGTGCAACGTTGTCGTATTTGTCATGTATATCTACACATCTTAATATTCTCTGACAAAACATTCAAAGATTCATATCAACATCGAGACACTATTCTAAGCAGCAGCCAATGCTGAGCTCCCAGCAGCCCAACTTTTATGATAGTACATCAATATCAAGAAACAAGAACAACTTAAATTATAAACTGGCCAAACATGAGACAGAAAAACAAAACACGCCTGCCACGACAATAACCCTAAGGAACTGCCAGATATACACTAATAAATTACATTGCAGAAAATTAGAAGAATGGGTAGATCAACCACGTGCAAATATTTTTCTGTGTGAACTATTCCAGGACTATATAAATGAGGTAGGCTTTGTAGACTGACTCAAAAGGAAACCGTTCTACTATGATTATCAGAGAATGATTAATTCTTGATGACCAATGTTTTTAACTAAATGCGTGGTCTGAGCAACGACAACAAGTGCAGGTTCTGATCCACAGAAGTAGAGAGAGTGAGCCATCTGACATTCAGTTTTAAGGTTCTGCTGATGACGGCTACTATACAATGCGACAGATACTTGGGTATCTGTAAACAACTGAATATGTTGTGTAGCTGAAATTCTTGGGTATATATATATATATATATATATATATATATATATATATATATATATATATATATATATATATATATATATAGTCTCAGAAGTTTCTCAACCATTAAAACTATATAAAAAAAAAATTATATAAAAAAAACAAAAAAACTTATAGTCTCAAGTCTTCCAGTGGAAAATCACTCATGTAAGTCAATTTAATTTTTACAGTTATTATATTAGTTAGTTTCTAACACTATTTTAAGGGGTCATCAGTTGTTTACAATGAAAAACTGTTTCGGGAATTTAAATATATATATATATATTTATATATATATATATATATATATATATATATATACATATATATATACCAGAAAAAACTGTTGTCAAAAAGTCATATACCCCATACACTATTACTATGAAATTCATGGAGCTATATACTTAGAAAACGGAGCTGTTAAACCTTACATAGTAATATAGGACAAAGAAGAGAGTAGCAACCCTTGCTAAATTCAATGTCTCCAAGTATGCTGGCTTGAAAACAGCTTAGCAGAAGATTACGAAATACCAGCGTCTTATGTACGAGATAAAAAGAATATAGAATCTTAGGAAGATCGCTATCATTGCAGCAATCGGATTCAGTAAATATAATGTTTTTAAATACCTAGCAGATATACCCAGTGAACAAAGTGCAAGAAAGGTACAACATTTTACGCTTAAATAGACGGTTAGAATTGAAAAGATCTCTCGGTAGGAGTCTCTTAAATAGCTTGTGTATATCTGGCATCCGGTAGAATGTATCATTCTTTGAAAAAAAAATTGAAAAAACGTTCAAGCACCCTTACCAAAATGAATTATTTGTGTCACATATTGACCGCCCATAAAAGACTGAACTATGTTAATAGGCCACTTACAAACTCACCGCCGGAAAACAACTAAATTAACATATGGCAAGTTTCTGTCAAGAGGAAGCAATCACACACACACGCACATTGAAGTTGAGCCGTTTGGGCAAGTTTAAAAAAGACTGACGCGTAGCTATAATGCATATTCCGACAACGTTCGTAGAACCTCTAGTCAGTGTTTCTAGATATGCCGCCGTTTGCATAAATAGAAATTAAATTCCCTGATTGAATGTGGTAGCTTGATTTTGTAGCAGGGGTTCGAACGATGCGACCGTCAGAGATTATGATCCCCTAGACATATGAGAGCGAGAGATTTAAACGCTACCGTATGTAGGTAAAATTATTTAATATCATTTACTTGAAATTTATTTTGGTATATATATATATATATATATATATATATATATATATATATATATATATATACAGGGTGTCCCAAAATAATGTATACATCGTTTGAATCGTTATAACTCGTTCAATTTACCGAGTTTGATTTGCAAACAAAATTGATAAAAGAGTAGAACAGTAAGATACACATTTAAAAATACTGAAAGTAAAATTAACAAAAACATAGAAAATTAACTTTTAATAAACATACGGCTACAATGTTTAAAGCAAGAAACCTGAAGTAATTGCAAACAAATGGGAGTAGTGATTGTAGTAGAATGTGCTCAAATACCGGAGTAAATGTCGCAGGACGTTTGTAGGTACAATTCTTCACGTCTTCACTATATGGAAAGTGTATTGAGCAGAACGGGTTGAGGTTAGGATGAGGGTTGTTAAAAGTTAATTTTCTATGTTTTTGTTAATTTTATTGTCAGTATTTTTAAATGAATATTCTTACTCAATCTTGTTTATCAATCTTGCAAATAAAAATCAGTAAATTGAACGACTTATAACAATTCAAAGGGTGTATACATTATTTTGGGACACCCTGTATATATTATGATAAATATTGTGTATTCCAATCAATATAAATATGTATTTAATTCAAGAATAATCAAGATGGAGTATGACTATGTTGCCAGTCACACGATTTGAACCCAGACTCAAATTACTTTTTAACTTTGTTCAGTCGGAAGTCTTATATCAATGCGACCAACCCAACATCTATAGGGAAGAAGATAATTAAAGTAGTTTTGCACCTTTCTAAGCGGACAAAAACGACAAAGTTGAGAAAAGTAGTCCAAATAATTAAAAATTATCAATCTTCATCGCTAGAATGTTTGAACCTGTATACATAATATATAACATGAGAGCAAACATGTGCATCAATCCATCAATATAGTTCAAATTGAAGTGCACGATATTTATAGTGCTTAGATGTGCTTGTTAACACGACACATTCAAAGCAAGAATCAATGATAGCTACCCTTGTTCCATATTTAGCGAAAATTCCTTATTTCTTTAATCTATCAATAAACGTTCGTCCTCGCGTTGATCGATGGATTTGGGCAAAATGTACAATTTTCTGTAACGGATTAAAAGCGTTTTACAAGATTAAAGAAACAACAACATTTAACATAAAAAAGAATTCTCAAAATTAAATCCACATTTTTCAGCGATGAAACATAAGCGTAGCAAAACCACAAATCTACCTACGCAGCTTCCACTCAATAATAGCGAACAATGTGAATATATTATATACTCGTCACAGTAAAGTAAGATAGTAAAATACTGCCGGACTAATCCATTTGAAGTTATTAGGAAAATTGAGAAAGCAAATATAAAGTCACACAAACAATGACTGCATATATATTTATGTATTGAGACGTTTTTTTTTTCTTATGTCTGATATGTCATAGTTTTTTGTTTTATATTTATTACTTTTTACACTTTCCAGTTTAAGGCGTTTTTCTCTCTCTCTCTCTCTTATTATTTGTTTCAATTTTCCAATTCAAACATTATTTCATATAAATATGAACAGAAGTATGAACTGATACTTTTTGATGTCAATTTTGTATGACTCGTTTAGAATGCTATTTGACTGACAGGTCTAACAACGGATTGACATGATCTGATTTCTGCACGAATCACTGAAGTATATTTCTAATTTAGTGTGAGAGAATGGCAGAAAGGACCGACACGAACAATAAATATAACATTAGTTTTAAATTTTACTGTTTTTTATAGAGTATTGTACGGTTTCGGTGACACTTTTCTTAATGGTAAAGTTTTTAAAAGATAAATAATATTCAACGTTATGCACACTGTTGTCCTTTTGGCTAAGATCAAAGTGTAGTATCTGTTCCGATGATACTGCATTCCATAGACTGGTATTGTCTTGGCCTTCGGGGCTTGATTTACGCCGGTCTATGCGTCTGTCCTGTGCAGTTCTAGGAGGTCCACCCTCCCAGGCTTCGCCTTCCCTCTTTGGGGAGGAGTAAGTTTATTGTTTACTGTCTGAGGCACCCCTACCAAGGAATGCCAACGGGGCTGCCCAGGCAATTTTTAAACCCCACATTTCCGACCCAACCTGGGTCACATCTTACTTGTGGGAGTAAAATAAAAACTGGCCTTGTGCCTAACTCCTGGAGAGGAGTAAATCAATACTCACACTGTTGTCAACGATACATATTCTATAATTCATAATGATACTCAGAATTTACAAAGCCAATACATATTATTAATGCTCACGCGGTTAATGATTAAAAGGTATTATTTAATAGA
Source organism: Sepiola atlantica (assembly GCA_963556195.1). Taxonomy (NCBI): domain Eukaryota; kingdom Metazoa; phylum Mollusca; class Cephalopoda; order Sepiida; family Sepiolidae; genus Sepiola; species Sepiola atlantica. The sequence goes on along the minus strand of OY744538.1, from coordinate 31,351,730 downwards.
ACTCAAAATGTAATGTCGAGCAATTCTTTTTTTCTTTTTTTTAATATTTTTATCTAACTTATTTTAAAATGTGTCTTTACTCCTTAAGTTGTACAGTTTGCAAATAAATAATTGTATGCGTCTTACTGGTTGTTTTTTTTTTTAGCTTGAAAATCAAGCCCAGAAAAAAAGGTAGTTGCTTTGATTTTACTTATACATATACTCACTGGTCCACTTTTAGCCATATCTAATTGAATATTTGAAGAGATATGGTGAGTATAAGTACAACTAAAAATACACACACCGTGTTGTTTCATATCGGTCCGCTCTTCCAGCTTGAAATCAAAGGTACGATGTAAATCTGAACTTCTTTAACATACGAAATATTTTATTATAAATAAATATTACGCTCTTCTTATAAAATAATTGAGCCTTCTGTTAGATTATCTGCTACGAAATGTGTTGAGAAAAAGAGAATAAAACAGACGAGAATACTTGATATTTATTATTCTACTCACTACAAAAGTAAACAAAGAATATATATATATATATATATTTGTGTGTGTGTGGGGTGGTGGTGTGGGTGGTAATTGTCACTTCTTTACAGACGCAGACCATCCATACATGATTGCTCTGCCGAATCGTGTACATAAAAATAGTACACTAACCCAGAATTACTTTTGCTGCATGTATGAAATACAGGCCAGCTGGATTCTATTTGTACATACCTATGTTATACATTGCTGCTAGCAAATGGCTGAATAGTTAACGACGCATATAGTGCCGTGTTCGAATCCAGTTCGTTCCACAAGAAACACTTTCATCAAAACCCACAAATGACCTTATGTATAACCTCCTATAAGGTAAATAAAATACCGATGTTATAATTTCGCTTGTCCATTGCGTTGTTTGTTACAGTTATAGTGTCGCATGTGGTTTAGTAGTAGTGCCCTCGAGAATCAATGTCGACAGACGTTACCACACACAAAGTCAGATTGAAACAAACTCATCTGAAATGTTAACACAAACCAGTTCCGAAGAGCACGTTTTTTTGTATAAAGTATACTAGTTGCCCTGCTTCAAATCTTTTACAGCTATATGTCGCAAATGTTTTCCGCATATTGCAGGTCCTTAGAAATCATTTTATTACAGTGAATATCTCATCATAAACTTCGGTATGTGTTTACTGTGTTTAGCTATCTCTATTCTTCGATTTATAAATGTTTAAGATTTCAAACTTTAAAATATTAAGCTGTTTTACAAACACGTAATCGTTATATATCATCTAAATGTTGTACACCCTAGACAAGTTTAAGATTTTGCAATGACATTCAGGAGCACTTTCACTGTCTTGAAGTTCCATAAAATCATACAGCAGTATTGTGCAAAATTTATATGTATTATTATCTTAGGACTTTTTAGGATCATAACTTCTTTTAAATTCCGATATAATGTTCCTTTTTTTAGTAAAATATCTTCCACAGAGTGTAAACGTTGTTAACCAAGGGGCAGTTATCACTTTTTATGTAGTTTATAGTAGATGTGTCGAATTACTTGTGGAGTAATGTTTATTTATGAGATTTAAAGATGACGTATCTTGTTTGGCGCTTATACTTTGATTATATACGAGACAATGAACTCAATCATGTTACTCTTCCTCTATTATTCTTTGTATTGCTGCTGCTCAGTGTATTACGTTTAATTATAGTGTTTACCTACACACTATTTTGTAAAACTGTGTCATGTATCTAACTTAATCTGTGAAATACGATAGTTCAGTTGTTACTAAGTCTCTATTCAGTAGAATCGGAAACATGTTTGATAATGAATAAGGACTGTTAGATTTTTTGCGTATAGACATGGGATTATCTTTTACGTTCTTGTAGCGCTCATATATTTTATCTACTTTTCACGATAATCTCTTACCAAGTTTTTAATTTCCTCATATATATTTTTCTTGGAAATTTCACTTAAAAAAAAGGTAACATTCGTGGTATGTAAAGTCATATTTAGGTATGTGGTATTATGTTATATACTAAGCCTAAATAAATTGATAAAACAAATTAATTGACAAGAATAATTATAAAGTATTACTGTTATCATCATTATTATCATAATTATTCTTTTTATCCTATTTACAACTAATTTTATTACTATTATTATTATATTCATTATTATTACTATATGTATTATAATTATAATTATTATTATTATTATTATTATTATAATTATGATTAATATTAGCATTATTAGCATGATTACCATAATTGTTTCAATCAGTATTATTACCATCTGCATCCTCATAATCATCTTTATTATTATTATTATTATTATGTTTATCATCATCATCATTATTATAATTATTATTAGTATTATGATTATTATTATCATCATTATTATTACGATTATTATCATCATTTATCATCATCATTGTTTTTATCATCATCATTATTATAATTATTATTCGATTTAAAACTGACATTTTTATTTTTTACACTATTATTACTATTATTATTAGTTTGTTTACAACTATTATTATTATTAATAGTAGAAGCAGGAGTAATAGTAGTATTATCACTGTCATTATTATTTTTATTATTATTGTTATTATTATTAGTGTTATCATTAATATTGTAATTATAATCATCATTACCTCTTATTGGATTAATTTCACATTTAAATAGTTGGTGTTCTCTCCATCACAATGAACTCATCTTGAATTCTAGCTATTCCATTCGTGTATGCTACGCACTTTAATATGAGTTCAAATATCACTAATATTACTTTTTTATTATTATCAATATCATTACTATTATCATAACTATTATGATTATTATTGTGTTATCATATTTATCATTTTTATCATAATCAGTATTACTATAATTCATTTTGGGTTTATTTCTTTCAAAAGAACTTCCTGACAAAAAATCCGTCTTCAAAACCACTTATTTTCACTTTGTACCAAAGTTATCGGCTGCTCGCTGCTTCGGCTCGTCAACACTTGGCCATTTGCGTAGGACAGCCGAACGATTCCGAGTCGAACGTCACGAAAGTTGGTTCGGGATCGATATCAGTACCTAATTTTTATTACGGGGTGCTATTATCATACTTGAGTTTTTTTTAAATTAACGTACCTCCAAAAATTAACGTGCCGCCAAAAAAATGTCAGATATTAACTTGTGAGGTGTACTTCCTCTATCCATCACCCCTTTTTCTTTTTAATTTTCTCCCCACGTTTCTCCCAGACCCAGCTCGCTACCTCCTTCCTTTTTTCTATCATCAATGAATTGATGATTTATGTTTCTATACTTGTATATCTTATTTTATATCTCATTTTACTTCATTTCATTTTATTTTATCTCATTTTATATTTGACTTTCTACTCTTTTAAATCTAAGAACGTGACTTTCCAAATTTTCTTTTTTTCTTCTTTTCTTTTCTTCCTCATTTCATCTTTTCCAAATATCATATAAAGTAAAGATCGGAATTTAACTTTACGTGATAAGATCTCAGTTTGTAATAGCTGTTGGTCGATAGAATCGACATGCCAGTGTCGCACATTTTGTACATATCTGTATAAAAAAATAATTATATATATATATATATATATATATATATATATATATATATATATATATATATATATATATCCACCATCACTCAGGGTTTTTCATAACTCCTGGGAAGGAACCCATCCATGGTTTCTCAACACCTTATTGATAACTGTCATTCACTGTTATTTGGCATAGTCGGCACGATAGGCAATGCCGGTTGGCGACGTTATTTTCCCATAGCTATATATATATATATATATATATATATATATATATATATACATCAATTTAATAATCAAAGGACACGTGTTTCGTCGTTTCCAACTAATAACTGTGGCTTAAACAAGAATCTCGCGACCATCTCGCTACAATATCGCTAGATTCAGCTAAGATATTGACTCGTAAACGACAAACCACGTGTCTTAGGATAATATTTTTTTTAATGATATCAGTATGTGGCTTTCTATCTAGGGACATCGCATTAGTGAAGAGAAAAGTGTTTCCAACTAGCATGAAGGTACAATGCTCTTTTATATAAAATAATGTAATTCGTTCAAAAGTATCGCAAAAAATGTAAACTATTAAATTGTATTTATCCATTTGCCTCTCCCTTTTTCGACTTCTTCTTTATCTATAAATATATATATATATATATATATATATATATATATATATATATATATATATATATATATATATATATATATATATATATATATGAAGAAAAAAACAAAATATTATTTTTGTATTTATGAACATTTTATTTTCATTTTAAGCTATCGTCCGGGGTGCAAAATAACAAACAGGTACAACTATTTGAACCAGTTCTGTCCGTTTGTTACAAAAGTACCGGTATGAATAATTAATTCCAAAATGCCTCTTGTAGAAAAAATAAAATATGAGCTCAAATAGATGGTAGCAGTGGGAGAAATTAAAATAGCTGTCGAATGTGTGGGGGATTAGTTGCGGTTGGAGTTATTTAAACCATTTGCGTTATGTTTTTGAGGTTATATATATATATCATGGACTCTCCCGTCGATTTCGACGTATGAGGTCTTGACAACTCAAAATTGATTTAGTCTACGATGGATGTAGCATGCTTACATTTACTCAATCGTAAATGGCTGCAAGAAGGAAGATCTTGAGAAAAATCGGCTGGAATACTTGTAGATGTTTTTGTTCTTTCGCGTCTTTCGCGCTGTTGATCAATGGCAGTTACAGAGAACCGCGTGATGCCCCTCTCGCAGTCAGATCGCCATTCCTTTCGTCGATAAGCAAGCTGTTCAAAATCACGATAAGCAATATATATATATATATATATATATATATATTTAATAACCACTTAAATTATCTATTATCTGGTTTCATTTTGAAAATCTGCATTTATATATTTTTTTTATTTTGCTCGTTCCTAATTATTCATAAATTTTCGTAATTTTGATCGAATAGTTAGTTAAACTCATTAATGTCTTAATAATATCTTGTATCTATTTCTGAAATACATCCGAGTTTGTATGTATATTATGATAATGTCTTTAAAATATCAGAACATAAAAATGGATCAATTAATAAGGAGACTACGGAAGAAAATTACTTTTTACCCAAATAAATGCAAAGTTAATACGCTCATACGGTATTACTGGGCAATTACTTCATATAATTAGATCCTTCCTAAACAAAAGAAAAATCCACGTTGTCCTCGATGGCCGTTCATCTAACCAAAATGACATAAATGCTGGTGTACCCCAGGGATCAATCCTTGGACCCTTGTTGTTCCTGATCTATACAAACGATCTCCCTGATGACATAGAGTCTGAGATTGGCTTATTTGTTGATGACACCACCATGTTGGCAAAACCGACGCGATCATATCTGAGGCAATGGCTGAATCTTTAGTAAATAACCTCCAGGCTTTAGTGGATTGGGGTTACAAATAGTTGGTAACTTTCAATGCCGCTAAGACAAAGCTCCTTTCCTTCAATAACTACAAGGAACCTTTTCAACCACCGATTGTCATGGCAAATAACACCCTACCTGAGAGTTCGCCATTCAAACTCCTCGGCCTAACCTTCAGAAGGAACATGAATTGGAACAAATACATTGAAGACATTGCCAAGGCTGCCGCAAAAGAAGGTTGGCTCCTTCTACCGTGCTAGTAAACTACTCACACCTGACATTATCCTGTATCTCTACAAAGCCACCATCCACCCATGCATGGAGTATTGTTGTCACATATGGGCTGATGCATCATCTACTAGTCTCTCCCTTCTTGACAAGGTCCAAAAAAGAATCACCAACCTAATAAGTCCCTCACTGTCAACCAAGCTCCAGACTCTGTCCCATCGCCGCAATGTAGCATCCTTGTGCTTGTTTTACAAATACTTCAATAGACTAAGCTCCGATGAATTGGCTACTCTGGTGCCCCCTCGACGTAAATTCACTAGACTAACTCGACAATCAACTAAATCTCATTCATTCATTGTGGACGCCCCCAGATGTCGGAGGGCCTTCTACTCAAATAGCTTCTTTCCTCGTACTGCTGGCCTCTGGAACTCACTCCCTGCCCCCTGTTTCTCTGACGGTACAGACATGCAGAAATTTAAAACTGATGTAAACAGACATCTCGCTGCGCAGATCCCAATTTAGGTTGACCCCCCCTACTTTCTCCCCTTTTCTTTTTCTCAGTAGCCCCTTACGTCTACAGTGGCGGCCTGCTTTGTTTGGGGTGAACTATGTTAAAAAAGAAGTAAGCAGGAAGCGACCGAGAGGAAACCCGATGAGGACAAATGTATCTCGATCACACCTGCTGTCACCCCGACCAAACATATGATCGTTTCAAGTTGAGAAAGAAATCAATTTTTTCTGACTCCGCCGTCGCCCGATATGTACGCACAAGAAATAGAAAGAAAAATACGAATTTAATTCTAAATATTTCCTCTGCAAAATTCTACAAATTTTCTCAATATTTTATCGAATATTTTGCAAGCTATTATTATCCAACCGTGGCACTTGCTCTGTAATTGAATCAAAATCAATTTTATTAGATCTACTACACGTTGGCTTCCATCATTAAAACTAACATTAAAAAGGAATGATTCAAGATAAATTGAAAATGGATAGGTAAGAATCACGTCCCGAGATAACCAACCAACACGACTGTAAGTATTAGATGTTCAATTCATCAAAATGAACGATTAGTAAGATCCAGTTTAAAGTCAATTAACACAAAAAGCCTGACCACTTTCATTGGTCCGCTAGGAAAAATTAGTAGAAATTATTACTAGGATTTATCTTAGGTAGAATGTTCAAGAATTATTGCCCTCTGGTTCCTATTTATGTCAGTGCAGAGCGAATGAATGATTTAAGTGCTGATCAGTGAATACCTATAAAATATGCTGTATGAATTTCTCAAAGAAAATGTGAACGCTAAATTTGCCGCCTTAAACTTTCGGTCTCTATATGAAATAATTGTTGCTTATAGGCTAGAAGTTCTTATCAATCAGAGCTAACGCACGATTATCAAATTCATAACTAAAATGAATACAGTTATTTGTTTTCAGGTAAAAAGGGGCAACAAATGTTTTAATCGACTGCTCTATATCTTCCATATCATCCAGTGTATGAATCAAGAGTCGACGGAAATCCAGTTGTTATCGCTGGTATCCCACTACTCAAAAACGTCTGTTTTACTGACAATATCATTTTTATTACTTCCCACTAAACTTCTTCTTAATCTTATTTTTATTCTTATTCTTATTGTTATTCTTATTGTTATTCATCTTCTTCTTCTTCTTCTTCTTCTTCTTCTTCTTCTTATTATTATTATTATTATTAGTAGTAGTAGTAGTAGTAGTAGTAGTAGTCGTAGTAGTAGTAGTAGTAGTAGTAGTAGTAGTAGTAGTAGTAGTTAAGGAGACTAAAAAGTAGACCTTGGGTTTACTTTCGGCAACCGCGTAACTATCGCTTCACTTATTTTGTCTTTTAGTCCTCACATTCCATGAGTGCTGTTTCTGACAAAGGGAGAGGAATTGCTGTTTTCTCGGTCGGAATCTATGCATCTAACACTTATCTCTCTATATAACATTTATCGTTAGTCAGTTTTTTACCTCGAAGTAGTATTTTTCTTTTAGCTCCTGACATCAAGCGCCTTCATGCCTTGTCCGTAGCGATTTTGATACCTGACACACTCGTTGAATCTCTCTCCCTGTCGGCGAGGCAACTAATTCGACGACTGCAACCATATGTCTAGAAGTATACAACCTCCCCCCCCCCCAAAAAAAAAAGAAACAGGGTCAACTGTAGGCCCGTGATTCCTAAGACGGGATTCTGATTGCATTGTAACGTGACTTGCAAAACTCTACTTCGGCCCGTACTCCGGCTTGTTGGAAGGTCGTAGAGGCCGATCCGATCAATCGGCATGTCACGTAATGCCCTAATATCTATAAATTCCTCTCACAACTTTATTATTTAATCTTATTTAAAACAAAAATCAAAACCTTACTTCTTTATACTTTACTTTCTAATATATACAAGAAGGCGAGAGGCTGAGGGATAATCGTATTGATAACAAATGTTTTCTAAGAGTAATGTTTTTCTTTAGTAATGTTGCCATAGTTACTGTAAACTGTTCTTTCTAAGAGTAATGTTTACCAAAAGTAATGTTTTCCAACATGTTTTCTAAGGGTAATGATTTCTAAAAACAATGTTTTCTAATAGTAATGTTTTCCAAGTGACATATTTTCGTGAGTAATGTAACCACTGTCCTGTAAATATTCATTTCTAAGAGTAAGAGTAATATTTACTAAAACGTTTTCTAAATTGTTTTCTATGGGTAATATTTTCTAAAATCAATGTTTTCTAATAGTAAAGTTTTCTAAGCCTAATTTTTATGAGTACATTACTGATAAAAATACTCTTAGAATAAAATAATTTAGAAAGAAAAAGTTTAAAGTGACAGTGGTAACATTTACCACTGTCTCTGTAACATTTTCTTTCTAAACGTAATGTTTACCGAGAGTAATGTTTTCTAAAATATCTTCTAAAATGTTTTCTAAGGGTAATGTTTTCTAAAAAGCAATGTTTTCTAAAAGCAATGTTTTCTAATCGAAATGTTTTCTAAGATAAATGTTCCTTATGAATAGAAAATAATTATCTCATCTAATGGAGTCCATTTGCCAGCGTTATTCGGCATTAAATAACACATAGACTGTTGATATGCCGTAAAACAAACCAAACCAAACGAAACTATTCACCCTCATCCTCGAGTGGTATTCGATCTTTATAAGCATTTACCCATTACTACAGGAAAATCATCATAATTAGTATTTGTAGCAGTATTATCAGTACTAGTCGTAACATTATTGTGTAGCCCGCACTCTATTAAAATCGCACCACTTAAAGAAAGCACATTGTTAAATCTAGTGCACATATTTCAACGACGTTTGATACTTTGTTACCAACAAACGAACATATAGACAATACTCAATTAAAATATATCCACGTACCTATTATTATGTTATAATAAGAAATTCTAAATTAAAAAGAAACAGCCTTAATAGTTGTATTTATTAATTGTTTCCTAATGCGCACACTGCTTTAGATAACTTTCTTTGCAAGCGTGCTTAGCGAATCGTTTACCTTCTCCGAATTCGAAATTTGTTGATAACTTACAAAAGAGAAATAAACCGTAGTGGAAATTACAGATTAATGAAGCCGTTAAAGCCGAACTAGTTTTCCATCGAAAACAATCTCACTAACGTTATGTCTCAGAGCAAATACGCACACACAAGTTCGTATAATTATTAACCAATTTACTCGCTCTTAAATTCCGAATAGCAATGTGAATTTCAATTCATATTAATAGGACCCGCTCACTTTTAAGTGTCCTCATTACTGTATTCATTGAATTCGTCACTGGGGTTGTTGTGGATCTGGCAATTCAAAGAGAGATACTTGCATTAAAACCAATTGAGATACATACATTTCAATAACAGTAGACAGAATATAACATTGAGCATCACAAAGCTTTTGTTTACTTTCTCAATTATCAGCTGCAGATGAATAATTTAGATAAAGATTTACTTTAACTGACCGACTCTCAGTGCAATAACGTGTTGCTAATTTGAACTGTGATTATATGAATAATTTCATATTCTCTCTCACACTCTGTATATATATATATATATATATATATAGAGAGAGAGAATTATAAAAAGAAAAACTATACACACATTAAGGTTGTACACATAATAACTTATTTCGACCCCTTTAATTAGGTCTCCTCAGATGTATAGACAACCACGTCAAAAAAAACAAATAATGAGAGAAATTGATCGTCTTAAAAAGATAAATTCACTTTTGTGATTGGTCTATGTAAAAAGGAGGTAAATGTTAAAATAATCGAGGAGGGGTGACAGAAGTAAGATTAATTTTTTAATATATGCAGAAATATAAAAATATAAAAATATATATAAAAGAATTTGCTATTTAAACAAATAAATCATCTCATTTAAAATTTCGAATGTGAGCTTTATGGGTAAAAATATATGATGAAATATTCGAGCGTTCACGATTAAAAACTACGTTTAATTATTTACGATTAAAAATTAGAAGACGAAAATGTAGGACGAAGATTTCGGTTTAGATTAGAACATATTAAAAATTTAAGTTGCTCTGTTTACATTACATTGAGCTCTGTTATTCAGATTCTCTACACAAAATTGAAATCTACACACTATATATATATATATATATATATATATATACGTATGAATTTGAGACAATTGTCGAACTGTCAGTGAGATAAAAAGGCCATATTTTTATTCACAATAAAAATAACAACTTCTTAATAAACTCAAATATGCGAGCAACGTGAAAATGTTTAACTAATTTGCATATTAATTTTAAAAAACGAACAAACATTAATTAACTATGATTTTTTTTTTCGTATTCATTGATGATTTTTTTTTACGATTACTTTATTTACTCCATAGAACGTTTTACACAAGGTAAGTTATGAGTTTAAAAACCCAACGCACTAGGATTAAACAGAACTATACCTCATGCCGAAAAAGCAGGTCCTGTACATGCCACAACGACCGACCCTCTGTTAGACTGATTGTCAAAGACGTATTTCCGACTGACACGGTTCTATTTCCGCTTGTTTGCTATATCAGGATCAATGCTTAGCATTCGGAGTAAAAAGAGTTTTCCCATTATTTCCAATCAAATACTTGGTGGATTCTATCTTTCCTTAATTTTTATGTGTTCTTAAATGATTAGTATTCTTATATATATATATATATATATATATATATATATATATATATATATATACATTAAAATAGTCAATGTTTTCTATATCTTCTTATTTTTCACGCGTTCCCGCGTGTATTTCCTTTAATGACTTTGAAATGTGAACTATAACCGACTCAACATCTTACCGATCCTACCTTCTACTGGCGATAAACATGTCGCTATGAATGAAAAAAAAATGCCTTACCCCACCAAGGATGTTATATTACGTCGCACATTTGTTTTTTGTTTTTGAAATTATTTTTTTTTAAATGAATTGTAAGGCTTCAAATCGCTTTCTTACATTTAAATATTTTATGCTTTCTAATGGGAGACTACTATATTTTCTTCATATATATATATATATATATATATATATATATATATATATATATATATATATATATAGTAGAGAATGGTAGTTTGCTTGAAGCATTGCCGGGTATAGTAGTAGTAAGTTTTTGAAAGGCTGTGGGCAATGCAAATTCCGGGTAAGATGCAACGTGTAAGGAACAAAAACAATAACAATAAGTCGAATACGAAATATGACTTACTATTTATTTTTCCTTTTTCCTAAAATCTTATATAACATCAAGAGTGTTTTTAGCTGTTCGTGTGATGTCCGGGTGATTAAAAATCACTATTTAATATTTCGGGAAAAGAGACTTCCCTTTGTCAAAAATAATTAAACCAGCAGAAAAATTTCTCCGACTGTGCAGAGAATCCTACAAAGGATTCTCTGCACAGTCGGAGAATTTTAGAAATACATTAATTAGTTTTAGTAAGAGTTTGCTGTCACAAAAATGTTCATAAAATTGACTGATTGTGAAGTAATATGAGTAAATACTTTTTTCATGAGTCCAATATTTTGCAAAATGAAGTATAGTTGATGTAATGTACCGAAATTCATGGTAATTTATCTGATGAAAACAGTACCTTATTGGATGTTAATAAACTATTGTGTCTACATAAAATTTTAATATTGCAAAGTAAATTATGAAAATACCTTCTTCTTTGTAAAAAAAACGGAAAGCAATTTAATCGATGTTATGTAAGAAATCATCTATTTGTAACTAAAATGTTTTTTTTTTATAAATAAATACAAATGCACTATCGTAGATTTTATTAAATGAGTAAATAATTTATATAACATTTCTTATTTTCAAAAAAAATAATTTATTCAAAGAATTAGTTGAATGAAATGGCTACAAAGTCGTGAACACATATTTGGAAAAGTGTGCAAACTGAATGACAACTATTACTGCGTGCGCCGGAAGGTTTATAAACGTAATGCATAAGCACTTAAATTAAATACGCTTAAGACGTGTAGCGGCAACATTTAGCGTAAAAATACGACGACTACAGTCCGGTACGTAGAAACTAGGGAAAACGCACGTAATTTTAAATTTCGGACAAACTATGCAGTATGTCAAAATTGAATGTCAGAATGCCTATTCTAACTAGTTTAATTCGTAATTTAACAAGCTTGTGCCATGTTTGTTTTTGTTAAAGCTATTTAATCTGGGATAAAGACATGAAGTCATATCAATTCGTGATGTGCGGATAACACTGAGGGAAGGCCAGGTTATTGCGTTTTAAAAAAGGTTAGATACTCAATACCGCTGGAAGACTTCCTATAATATTAAAAGAAAATTATTTAGAAAGCAGCAGTGTTCATGAGGTTCACATTCTGAGAATATCGAATTCTCCAAGCATGACCAGATGCAGAAAGTGTTGTATGAACAATCAAAGTTATATATATATATATATATATATATAGTCTCGGAAGTTTCTCAACCATTAAAACTATATAAAAAAAAAAAAAAAAAAAAAAACTTATAGTCTCAAGTCTTCCAGTGGAAAATCACTCATGTAAGTCAATTTATTTTTTACAGTTATTATATTAGTTAGTTTCTAACACTATTTTAAGGGATCATCAGTTGTTTACTATGAAAAACTGTTTCGGGAATATATATATATATATATATATATATATATATATATATATATATATATATATATATATATTAAAGAATAAGGTAAAAATAAATACCTTTTTAAGCATATAAAGATGCGATATCATTTTTTTTTTTTAAAGAAAAATAAATCGAAGCCGATTTTTTTTTCTTCTTTATATAAACCTTAAACATTTTTTTTTATTTTGGTTTATAGTGATACAGATAATTTCGCTAGTTGAAGACCTGGCCTCATCAGTGTGTCTATATCCCGATGTTATTGGATTTGGATGTTTCCTGACTACTGTAGTGGTAAACGGGCTTAGCGGAAGTTGTTGTTACCCGTTTTCAAATATGAAAGGCGCGTATGCTCGCGTGACAGATATAAAATTTAAAGTTCATATTTTCTTTTGTAAGCATCTAGTTGACGTTTATTAAAGAATAAGGTAAAAAGAAATACCTTTTTAAGCATATAAAGATGCGATATCACTTTTTTTTTTAAAGAAAAATAAATCGAAGCTGATTTTTTTTTCTTCTTTATATAATTTAAAGTGTTTAAGGTAAACACTTTAAATTTTATATCTGTCTCGCGAGCATATATATATAATATGAACTTTAAATTTTATATATATATATATATATATATATATATATATATATATATATGTATGTATATATTATAGCCATTACATTATAATTCATAGCTATATATTTGGCTTCTTATGTTCATACCTAAGCTAAGAAACTGCCTGATAGTGATAGTTTTCAGGTAAAGAATGCATCTGAATAAAACCCCAAGAGTTAGTGTTAAACACTTCGCCACATGAGGTTAAAATATGAGCAGAATGTGTTTAGTTTATGTGTATTACTCTTTCACATTATAATCTTGTTGGCCAGAATAACACGAGTTATAAGCTTAGAGAATGTTCTCTGTTGTGCGGAAGTTAAGAAAACTCTTTCACCTATGTTGATAATTCAGAAATGGGACTATCTTTTTCTTACGTGTCATTAAAAACGCAATTGACGCTTCGTTAAAATTTCTCTTAAATCTCTAAAATACTGGCAAATTTTGCCAGTGATTTCTGCCGGTAATTTAACTTCGTATCTGCTAACATAGTTTACACTGTCTACAATTCTGACAATTTGTATTTTCTCTTATTGCATGTATGGCTTACTATATTTTTTGCTTATTACTTATGTCTGTTTTTCATTATTATATTGTGTAGCACGTCACATTTTAAGCAAGACTATTTACGTTTGTCATCGACAAACTGCTTATGTCTTGAAGTAATAACGAAGGTCCAACAAAACGCAAATCACTCTTGAGTAAAAAACGAAGGGCCAAAGAAACGCAAATCACTCTGTCCGTAGATCACAAAGTCCTCTGTCAGCTTCCAAAGCAGATATCTACGTTCGTCACACGTGCACTCATTTTGCACCGTATCGTTGAAGACGGTAAGAGACCCGCTTTTATTAGGCTGAGGAACACCTAATTTGGATGCGTGCAATGTGACTTCGCGAGACTCCGCGTGAACTGTACGTAATAAAGGTTCACGGACGCCATGTTGAATTCTTTTCCTTCATCCGCAGCGCACAGGACAGACAAACACGAGGGCGTTTCAAAGGTAAGCCCCTCTCACGTTCCCCACACTCCCCCCTGATCTCATGATCACAGAGATGGCAGGGAGGCATCGATCGCCTTCGCCGGTTGCTTCTTCGGAGGGAGACAACGCAAGCCTCATCTTTGCTTGTGCTCCCGTCCGTGGTCGAGAAACATCGCGTCCGCTTGGATACTGATGATATCCGAGTCACTGTCCGATGGGGCTGCTGCAAGCCAGAGCGATGCCTCACTGCTCTCTGACTCCGACTCGCTCTTGTCGTCCAGTGATGGTTGCATTGCTAACCGTAGGTCTCTAACGTGACGGGGCATACCGTCGACCCGCACCGCCTGTGGGCTGATTACCTCAGTGACGCGTCCAATTCCGTATTTCGTCGTACACTTGCCGCGTGGGTTCTTAATCCAGACGACATCCCCTTTTTTCAGTTTCTCTCTAGTTACTTCCAGTTCGGGCAGCGGGTTAGTCTCTATGCCTTTCACCCTGACGTGATACCTGTGCAAGGTGTCAATCGGCGCTGTAGAGGGTGAAACATTATCCTTTTCTCCCAGCGAACGGGTGCTGGATCAATAGATTGGCATGCTACACATTCTTTGACCACTTTCCTGACGTCTGCCTTCTGTACTCCTGGTTCAACTAACTTAGCGAAATATAGGGTCTGCTTGGCCCTAGGCTGCCCGGTTCGTTGGTGGACTTCTTTGATGTGATTAGATCGAACGGAGCTGACAGAAGCGGCGCAGGCGGACTGCATGGGTTCAACAGTCTTTCTTATGGCATCAAACCATCTTTGAGGTACTCTCGTCAAACAATCTGCATTGTTCAGGCTGGATTTGACTAGGGACATCTCTATTGACAGCGCGTATTCGTTCACCAGATTCATGATCGTGTCGAGCCGCCGTCGGATGAGCATGTCGCTCGTGGCTTTGGTTCGTACTCTGGCCCTCCCGGTGAGAGTATCTGAAATCCACTGATGGACGCAAGCAGAATCTGTGAATAGTCGCAGGGTGGTCGTCTTCCAAAGGATTGCCAAGTTTATCCGCTTGATAACTGCATCAAGTTCTGCCAGGTTTATGTGCTGGAGATCCTTTTCTGGGCGTAACCAGCAAGCGTCTTCCACCACCGTTCCATCATGGACCACCGATACGCCAATGGCGAGAGAGCTTGCATCAACCCACACACTAAGGTTCTGGCTGTCGACGCACCATCTGCCCCGGGCTGGGTCTTTTTGTGCAGTCTGGTCAGGACCTCTTTGAGCATTGTATTGAGAGGGACGTCATGAGTTTTGTCATCCCATCCAGTGGTGACGTCGAAAGCTCTCCGCTTGATAAACCCCACCGCAACACGAAGCCAGCCGCCTTCAGGAAGGTGTCAAACTAACTTTCCGCACAAGGAAAATACGTTTCGTCGTGTGACAACACAAGGCATGTCCGGGGTTTCATTTCCTCGTTTCGAATACAGAACGTTATCTTCCTTCCAGACCTGCAAACCAAGTACCCGTGCGCCATCCCGTAGCTTTTCCGCTTCATTGCTGAGTAGGCCAAAGTTGTAGAGATGCTCCCTCACGCGCGCCGCAGATACAATTTCCTCGTCCACGTACACGTCATCAATATATGCAGATGTTGCCCGCTGAATGCGCTCATCCTTAGTCAGAATGGTGTCAACAATCATTTGCATAATTGATGGCGCCATATTAATTCCAAATCCCATGCGGGTTAGGCAATACCTTTTCCCCTTGATGAGCACCGTTTGATAGGGCCATAGTAATCCATCAACACGTACTTGAAGGTATGCTTTGTGAAGATCCAGTACAGATACATTATATCCCGCTTGCCGCCATTCCCTCAACTTTTCAGTGCATACGTCCGCGCGAGCTGTAAAAGGGTCCACGTGCTCATTCAATTCTCTATAGTCGAGCACCGGCCTCACCTTTTGCTTATTCTGTTGGATAACCGCCATTAACGGGATCAGGCACTTTGAGGGACCCAATTCCTTCTCTAAATAAAGAACTAGCCATCCATTACTAATCCAAGTTTGTTGTTCCTTGTCGTATTCTGCACGAGCTCCGGGGGAATTTTGTATTCTGGCACCTTATTGCATAATTTCTCGGGTGACTGCTCCTCCGACCACTTTATAGGAGGCTGTCCGGGACTTCGTGCGCTGGTCGAATTCCGCACAAAAATCAGACTGTTCAAGCTTCATGGCTGCACTCAGAGCAAGGCCCGCTTTTGCGAAATGTGTTCTACCCTCACCATCAATGCGTACACCACCTAATTCCTTGATGACGTTCACCAAGGTGCAGGTCATAACCGAGTAGGTCACCGTTTACAACCAAGGCTCGTACAGTTATTGTAGGCCCATCGCCGACACCTTCGCGAATGATGCTAACGCCAGAAGAGGCAATCGAGCCACCACCAACCGTCAATACCGGGACCCTTTCCTCATCCCATCCGTCACAGCATGCCTTGCGCACGTGTGTCTGCGTGCACCTGGTGTCTACGAGCGCGAAGCGCTCACGCTCGTTTACGCGCACGCTCACTGCGGGTAGCGCCTTATTTGGCGACGATCTGGAGAGAAGACTGGTGCTATAGCTTACTCCCCTTGCCTGTTTCCCGGACAACTTCTTGCCACGTGACCCAGCTTGTTGCACCGGTAGCAACGCACGCGTTTTAACGTTTCTCGATCGGGCGCGTCCTTTGCACCGCTTCGGCTTCGGCAGTCTTTTGAAAAATGGTTCGACCCGCCACATTTGTAGCATTTCACGCCTTCTGTAGGTGGTGAAGACGCTTCCGCAGCTGTCAAAACCGGCTCTGTGTCCTCTTTCAAAATGTTTCGGGCTCTGGCCAACAACTCGTCAAGCCCAATCTCACTGAGTCTGGACGATGCTCGCAGCAGTCTGCTAACGCTGTCTGGGAGTTCACTCAAAAAAGCGCATCCCAGTATTCGCTCGCTTGTTCCAACGAACGGCGCGGCTAGCCTCCTCAAATCGGCCAGGTAGACGTCCACAGTCTCATCTAGCCTAAGCCGCCGTTCGGTGAACTGCCTCCAGGCGACGAAAGGGTCCACAACAAAGGCTTCGTATAGCGCCTGCCTAACTTTCTCCAGGCCTGGTTCGTCTCCGAGCTGCTGATACACCGAATTTGAAAAGTTCAGTAGTAGTAAATAAGTCAACATTTTACTGGTTAATCCCGCCTTCAAAAAAAGCAGTGAAAATGGACCGAATTATAAAACCTACTTCATAATGTACCAGCGGATATGAGCTTAACACTAATTAAGTGTTAAACATTCTTTATCTTGTCCCCAAAATACGAGGAAATTAAATATTTTATCGCAAAATAACACTAAGCTGCTCAATCTGTTGCCACTTACCTTTTTCTCATTTGGACAGCGATACGCTTTCTTCTAAACCCTATGTGATGTAAAATCATATTCCGTGTCAAGAAATACAAGTAATTTACAAATTCATTAAGTCTAACTAAAACATAACTTTTAGCGACACACTTTTGTTTCCTTATTAATGAGTTTTCCTACCGTAAGAATCCTATATACCATTAAAAGGTGAGACGAATAACAGTCAATTGTCTGAGCCACGCACCTACCTGAATCTAACGCCATTACGTTCACGCTTTTAATGATTCCTTCAAAGAGACTCGCTATTTGGTATATAATGTAGTCAATAAAGTCCCGAATCTTACATGGCCTGTGGTTTGATCTTTAATCTTGTAATTGAAAAGCGGTCAATGTTGAACTCTTTACGGACTTTCTGCTTTCGATCTTTTTAAATTGTGTGTACAGATATAATTCTCTTTAATAAAAGTAAAAAAACAAACATGCAACCTGGTCAAATAGTGTGTGAGTTACTAAAGTTTCCAACGCATAATTTCGGGAATAATGTATACAATATATAGAAGTAAGACTTTGGCATACTCTTATGTTGTCACGCGAATATATGAAGTCTCACGTCTGACTTATGTTTTTTGTTTTTACATGATGTATTAAATAAATATTATTCATAGTTCAATATTTTCACCGTCTTGGGACATCATTCTTTTGTAAACTTTACCATTTAATGAGCCGTCCCTCCCTCAATACCTACACTCCTAAAAATGTAAAGTAGCGGCAAAAATATAACAGAGAAAAGAATTGCTCTACATCAAATTTTGAGTTATATCAGTAATACCTTTTAAACATTATGAGTAACAACAATATGCACGTGCTTGGTATATATAATAGGCAACAGGGTGAGTACCGTGGCAATTATTATGATTATTTATAAATTGTACGATTCAGGGATGTCACCGGAACCGTACAATACCTTCCCAAAGAAAGAAAAAGAAATTTAAAGTTCAAACAAATGTCATAATATATATATATATGTGTGTGTGTGTGTGAAAAAGACAAACGGAAAACAGGCTAAAATGAAGGAAAAAAGCAAAAGCGAGTGGTTTGACCGACTCGTTCGTATTAACCAACGTCTTCAGAAAAAGTAAAGATTCAGAAACAAACCGGTCAAATCTCTCGTCTTTCTTTTTACTTCCATTTTTTTACACACTTTGTCTACCACGGCATTTCATTTTCATTACTTATCGTGCACCTTACCTTATATATATATATATATATATATATATATATATATATATATATATAAAGAGAGAGAGAGAGAGAGAGAGAGAGAGAGAGAGAGAGAGAGAGAGAGAGAGAGAGAGAGAGAGAGAGAAAGATAATACTTTAAAGGTATAAATAATATCTTTAACCAGCATACTATTAGGATAAAAACAAAGCTCAATATATTGTATAGAATAATAATGTTAATTGAATGACATAATAAAATGAGAAATTAATCAGATGTTATTAAAGTTCAAAAACAAAAGTGATATTGGGTCCTTAACTCATGAGTTTTCAAAAAAAAATTCTCCCCAGAGGATCATTACCGCAATTACATTACTACAGGTAATAACATTAAGCTTTGAAAATATATCAAAATATGTAATAAATACATGAAAATATATAAAACATTGAATAAATTGGCCCAAAACACCGTTAGTTAAAACTAATACAGCTCATCAAAGTAAAAAAAAGTGTGTTTTTGGCCAATTGGATGACAGTCATCAATAATGTGTCGGAAACTAAGGAGATGTTTCCCCTCCGGGAGTGATAAAAAAATTTGATGGTGATGATATATATATATATATATATATATATATATATATATATATATATATATATGTCTATATGTATGTATATATATACATATATATGTTCAGATGCACAGATAAGTATTTTAAGAGTAAATCTTAAGATTTACCATCAGTTTTCAATATACCGTACATTCGCGAGATTTCAGGAATGAATCGCCAACGTTCGTACATTTAAAAATAATGTATTATTTTCATTTTTATGTGTATGCCATTTATTTATTTACGCTATCCAGTATCTTCTATTCTCCTTTTCTTTTTTATTTACGTCGTGTATTTATTGTTTCTTTTATTACTTCCCCAGTACTCTTTTAAACAATTTCGTCGTCCCACCATGCCTACTATTGGAACATTCGAGCCAACTGATAAGTTAGAATATTAGAATTCTATTTTCTAACACAGTTCACTTAAAACAAGTCAATTTGTTATTATAGACGTCACAGACTACTGAGAATTAGGGTGAAAGTCTTGGGGTCATCCTAAATTAGGAGCTGTGCAGCGAAATGGTTGTTCACATTAGTGTTTAATAATTTATGCATGTCGTTACAGTAAGAGAGACGGGCAGCAGGGAGGGAGTTTTAAAGGTCAGTAGCACGAGGAAATAAGCTATTAGAGTAGAGGGCTCTCCGGCATCTGGGGGCCTCCACAGAGAATGGATTAGATTTAGCTGATTCTCGGGTTGATCGAGTGTATTTACGTCGATGGGGCACCATAGCAGCAAGTTCAACGGAACACTTTCCATTGAAGTACTTGTAAAACAACCACTAGCATGCAACATTGAGGCGATGGAACATGTGCTGGAGCTTGGTGGATCGTGACTAACCTATTAGAGTAGATACTCTTTGTTTAACCTTGTCTGAGAGGAAGAGACTGGTGGATGGTACACCATCCAAGATTTGACAACAATATGCCAGGCATAGGATGATAATGACTTTGTAGAGATACTGTCAGATGTGAGAGGTTTTATAGCATGGTAGAGAGAGCTCATGTATCAATCTATGTACCGCATAATAAATCGGTTATTTAATAGCGATATTTCGATGGAATATTGCTCTGGTAAATTATGCCTATCTGGTCAGGATTAAGTGACATGTGCTCACTATACTTATACATTTTAATACATATTTAATTTCTCTAACATCTTTTACCAGTATATTTACATACCCTCCGCATATTATTACAATTGGAAATATAAATTACTAATATTCGAAATAAAACTTACTAAATAAATAAATAAATTACTTAAAATTAAATTAAAAACAAAACTTTTTTTATACGATACATAATGTGGTAAATATACATTGGGGTAATAAAATAGTTTTCTTTTAAAGCAAAAGATGCGCTCATGAAAATAAATAATTATGTTTGGTTAAATGATAGCGTTAAATTTAATTACAATTTTAATAATAATTTCATTTGTTTTTTACATCAGTTTTATAGTAAAATATTTAAGAAAAAGTTTAAATTACAGCCACTGAAATTTATATATTATTCCGTAATTTCAATATACTTTTTCTTCGGTATGACATTATCTTCAGGATTTGAACGTATTTCCCTTGAGTTTCTGCATCTTCATATAAAAAAGTAGTATCATCTTAAAATATATGTTATTCTATGGTTTAAGAATATATCATATGTCATTAATGAAGCTTTTTAAAATTATACAATGACCGATATATTAACCAAGTCTGAAAAACAATTGCTCAAGCGATGTAGACGCTAGGTCGTACACAGACAAATGAACATACTGACAAACAAACACGACCGATAAAATAACCTCTGTCTTCACGCTGGTAATATATATATGACAATATTAAACAGAGAAGCCTATAATTTTTTGGCACTTCAGAATAATTTGGCATCCGATTTTAGTTATGTGTTCGCACGTAGACTAAGGCAATTTTCCTTTTTTTTTTCTACCGGCATTTCCGATATTCAGGAACTACCCGCCAAGCTTTAGAAATGTGTTTGACAAGCGTACTAAATATTTTCAGGGCGTTAACGTCAAAGAATAACAAATAAAAATCGAAGAATAAAAAAATGTTAGAATTCGTGAGTCTTAAACAAGGACATTGGCTTCGCCAGAAGAATAACATTGTATGAAGTACCGAAGGGTATTGAGAATCGACATTAGAAGCTATGTCTTTTTTTGCGTTGTTCTAATTCCGAAGTTAACTTGTTTAAAACTAATATGCTAATGGTTTCAGCTATCTTATTCGAATACGCCTACCTAAACATGATGTGTGGCCAAGTAGCACAAACAATTATCACTTCGGAAATGAATAAGTATTGTTTTAATGAATTCAATACAGCATCTGGTAAAAATAGATCTGATATAGAAAATATTGGACAAGTAAATAGCAGATATTGACCAACTAAATAGCTCGATATTCATGATATAAAGTAATATAAATAATAAATTATAATGAAATGCACTTAAAGGGACAATTTTCGGCAGTTGCATGAAAATAACGACCATCAACGTGGGTTTGTAACTGAAACCACTCGTAAAAATGAACTCAGCAAAAGCGGAATACTAAACCACGTGACCATAAATTTCGCGCGTTTTCTGATATTTATCATTGTTTCGTGTTTATAACATAAGTTCTTATGTATTTGTTCAGTAATGGAAACTTATATAACTATATATATATATATATATATATATATATATATATATATATATATATATATATATATATATATAGATGTGTGTGAAAAATGACAACGGAAAACAGGTTAAAGTGCAAAAGAAAAACAAAAACAAAATATTTGAAGGCCCACACATGTGTGTGCCTTCAAAATAAAATTATTTCCAAATCTTCACTTTTTCTGAAGACGTCTGCCAACACGAACGAAACCGGTCAACTCTCTAGTTTTTGTTTTTCTCATGCACTTTAACCTGTTTTCCTTTTGTCATTTTTCACACATTTTGTCCACCACGACATTTCCTTTTCATTAGTTAGTGTGTACCTTCCCCCATATATATATATATATATATAACTACATATATATATATGTACATATATATATATATATATATATA
The DNA here is from genome assembly GCA_963556195.1 of Sepiola atlantica. Classification (NCBI taxonomy): domain Eukaryota; kingdom Metazoa; phylum Mollusca; class Cephalopoda; order Sepiida; family Sepiolidae; genus Sepiola; species Sepiola atlantica. Next base: position 31,329,095 of record OY744538.1, on the reverse strand, counting down.
TATATAGAGAGAGAGAGAGAGAGAGAGAGAGAGAGAAAGAGAGAGAGAGAGATAGAAGAAAAAAGAGTGATAGATATGCGACGAATGTCCAGATTTATTTCAAATTTCAATTGTTCAATGCAAGGTGTATTCAGGAATAAACTAGTGTTTATTATTCTTTCCTTAAGCCAAGGATTTTCAAAGGTCGAGATCTTATCATCAGAGGAGAAATACAGATGGATAAGTTGGCTTTCGAAAAAAACAAAGTGCAAGTATTTGAAAAATATGAAAAATGTTATTAAAAAAACGCAGTGAAAACAGAAAAGTTTCGTAAAAAAGATATGCGGTATGTCCGGGTGGTAAATTTCCGTTGAGAGGAAGTCCGATGAATTGTAAAACGCGTAAAAAAATATTTGCAAAAATATTTGCGTAGGAGCAGTGTGGAGAAAAGTGTTCAGAATAATAGGTCTCAGCCAGACTGAAGAATTTTATACACTGATGATATTTTAGATATATGTATATTACATGGCCAGAAACATTTTTTTAATAAAAGTGTTTTGAAGGAAATGTAGAATGTATTTTTCGTGATAACTATGGTTTACATTCTGTTAAAGTAAGAACTCTAGTCGTACACTATTGAGCTACATCATATTCTTTTGTGTTTACTAAAAATCAATATATGTATATATAGTGTTATTCAGTGTTATAAGATTAATAACATTAGAGTTCAATTAATTGTGCAAGTGCATATATTTCCTTTATTCAATAGCAACTATACATGTTTTTGCTCTTTGATCGGTACCTACAGTTTCATGAAAACATAACAAAATACATTCCAAATAGCAAACATACGAAATATAAGAATCTCTGGATATACACTTAAAATTGTAAGTCACACTATCATAAAACAAGCTGATGAATAGGTAACATTTTGTGAGTCAGTATTTTTTACGCTACTGGCTCTGTTTACAGGGTTTGCATGAAACCGAAGATACAGATTGATGATTAAAGGCATGCATAGTGTCCATTGAATACATTTTTCGGACTTTCCCCTAATTGACAAATTTAAATTTTCTCTGTTTACATTTTGTTCAATGATTCTGATGATAAAGATCTATTTTCATGGTTAACTACATTGATGCTCTGTTTACTATACATATTTAAAAAAATAAATGTAAATCTAATTATTTGCCTTGAGTATTAATCCTAATAAAATGATAGAATGATAAATATTGAAATAAATATATACATAAAGGTTACGTAATACTTAATAGTGTTCTTGTCTTTTGTAGTTGAAATTAGTTTCCTTCGTAAATCAATATGATTATATATATATATATATATATATATATATATATATATATATATATATATATATATATATAGTAATTTATGGAAATATATATGCCAATTAAGCTACACATACTCTTCCGCGTTTCATCACCGTAGGGAATTATCAGGCTAAAATGCATATGTATATATATATATATATATATATATATATATATATATATATATATATATATATATATATGTGTATATATATATATACATATATATGTATGTATATATATATAGATAAAGTGAGTTTATGCCTAATAATATATGACAAATATAATTAGGCTCATAGAAATTTAAAAAGTATATTTAATTATAGGTGATATGTGTTATTGTTATTTAAATTAAATATTTTTAGCGGTTCTCCACTTAATACAAAAAATGATAAAGAATAAATAAACATGAATCCGTTGTGAAAAACTACACATTTACAATGTTGTACAGCGTTTATTATTTGTCTTACCTTGCAATTTATTCAAACGAATATTTGTTACAGATTATAAAGATAACTGTGTTAAAATTTTAATGAACTTATACGAGTTAATATCGTCGTTAATTACCGTGACAAACAAATGATTTCTTAGTCAACAAACTTTCGTTAAAAACAATCAGTTTCTCTGTATTCCACTGTAATATCATAAATCGACACAAAATCGCTGCCAATACTTTTATATTATGTATTCTTACATTTAACATATTTTTTTCTAGTAATAATTAAATATATCTGTTTGATTCCATGATTTGTTTTTATTCAGTACGATATTTTATTCTTAAGTGTTGTTTTTAATTAATATAAACATATTCGATTTTTCAAATTGTTAACGTGAAGATAATTCGATTGTACTAATAAAGATAGGTAATTCCTGTCATTAGACTTCTTTAGAATTCAGGAAAATGGTCAGTTATTAATGTAGTATTACAGTTCTATTAGGTAATTTAGTTGGCAAGTGTTTCATACAGAGAGTTCTTTTATATAAACACGTAATGATGCCGTAAGACACAATATTTTTGCCAGTGCACGCCTAAATAGTTATATAAAATCATACAGTTGCTCATGTAATTCTATCCTTTTATATAAATAATTATGATTTAAAATAATCTAAAGGATAAAATCAAACTTTGATAATTAATTTTGATTAGATGATTTCTTGTCGAGATCATTTGACGCTGCGGGTTTGTGTCACCAGCTATTTGCTTTTGAGCGTTTTTACACCACTTGAAATATTGTCCACTAACAAACTACTTTGTTTACACGTAAACGTTTATATATATATATATATATATATATATATATATATATATATATATGTATATATATATATATATATATATATATATATATATATATATATATATACAATTAAATACACATTGATCTGTAGTAAAGAGTAAAGTATGATATGATAGAATCCGAGCAAAAAAGTCCATTGAATGCTTCTTAAACAAAGCTGCTGCCATCTGACTACTGAAGAAAAGGCATTTGGTTTGCACATAAAAAAAGTCTATAGGAAGAGCAATTATCAAATATGTAGTTTTCAATCTCATAAAAGTATGATATTTTAATTTTTATTCGCCTGTATGAAGACAAAGAAAATATAAATATATATTCTATGTTTTATTTTACTTCAGTTGAAGTTCTCAGAAACCAACGAACCCTTTCTCAGGGCTAACACTTGATATCTATATGAGATACATAGAAATCCCATTAAAGTTCTTCTTTTACCTGTCAAACGTTGACTTAGTAAAGAAGTTAAAAATCCTTATTTACCTCTCCCCAATCGACCAGTTAATTATGTTGTTGTATATATTTATTGTGGTCTGTTGGACTTACCGGATTCCAGGAAAATAATATATCTAGTCTGGTAGAGAATCCAGCTAAGTGATGTTACTTGAGGTAACCTTACTTAGAAAAGATGCACTATGCTTAGTATGAGCCAGTGTATAGCCTTGTCGAGGGGACTTTAATTGGGCTTTTATTACTATGTTATTTTGAATATTTAGTCAGGGTTTACTTGTAGGGGGAAGTATCCTTATGTAAGGTGTTACTGATAATCCCTTGTACAGAGAGACCGAAGACACTTGAGGATAGTGTCTAGTTAGACAATTCAAACTACCTTAGTAGGTAATTCTAACTCCCTTAGAAGGTAATTCAAACTCCCATAGAAGGTGATTCTAACTCCCCTGTGTTTGCGTGTGTTAAATATTCTGATGGAGTAGAAGCGTGAGTTGCAACCGGTCATCGTTTAATCGGAGGGTGATGTCATGAGTGAAGTGGTTTCGTTTTCCGGTAGGCTCATTCGTTTAAGTTCGGGATTAGGTCCCCGCTGGACGTGTGTCAGCCAGCAACTTGCGTTACAACCACTTCCTCCCTTGGCCACTTAAAATCGATCACGGTGCAGAGAAATCGACTTTTCCGAATGAGACACTTTAACTAAGTGAGTTTTTCTGTGTCGTCTCGTGGTTTGTTTTGAGACAGTTTTCTTCTAGCATGATCGACAAAAAGCCTTTCAATTAAAGATGGTGGACATGTAGGTAATAAACCCGTCGCCGTCGTCGTGAGACGAGAATTGAGTATGCTTAAAGCATGCGACTGAATTGATTGGCAAGTGACGCATATGCTACAACTTATTTCAGGTGTCGTGAATAAAGATTATTCCAGCATGAAACATGTTCAGAGTTGTCGCAGACCAAGAGAGATACGATTACAGCGTGGGGCAGAGGAATATGAAGTAGAAAAACACAGGGCGAGAAAAGAATAAAAAAATACACAGCGTGCACGAAAGAAAAAAAGATAGGGTCTGGATTTATATAAGGGAAACTCACAAAAGAACGAAAGTTATATGAGGTTAAGAAGGAAAAATGAAGAAGAGATAAGACCAGGGAATTAGTTACGAAGGTACAGAAAATACAAAGAAACACACAGGAAAAGGAATAAAAAACAGTCTAAGTATGTTCCTTGTTGAACACACTATATGACTCATATGAAGAAAAAAAGAAATGAAAGTAAAAAAGACGGAAACAGGAAAACGTTACACATACACAAAAACACGTTATTGACATTCATTATAGAAAGAGAAAAAGAGGTGGACAGAAAGCAAGAGAAAGCAATAATAGAACGACACAAATGTTAAAAGAGTAAGAATAAGCGCACACGATTTTTGCTATCACTTTTGATATTTGATTGTTTCTTTTTTCTTTGGTTTATTGTTGTTGTTTTTGTTCTCTTTAATTAGTGTGTAGTGTAGTCACAGGAAGGTGTACTTGTCAGAGGGTCAGATAGTGAGAGTCGTTGGTAAATAAGAGAACGCTTGCGCGCTGCGATAAACACATTTTGACCTTTGAACGTACGAATGTCAGCGCCGCTATCTTTGCTAAAAAAAACTTGGAATTGATGTTAAATTAGATGGGTGTAGATGGGTCAGTATGTGACACAAAGCGATGAATCAATACGTAATACCTTTTCAAAGTACAAATTCGTGCACTTATAGCCGTGGATCATTTGTCGGCCGAAGTACGCTATGACTTTGTGGCCGGTAGCTTGAGACTTAGGTTGTGTGTTTGTAATAGTGTTCTCTCAAACGTGGCTATGATTTAATTTTACAATGTTGTAAAAGGTAACATTAGGAAATAACGAATGTTGAATAATTTAAGTGAGAGAAACACAAGTTGCCACCGGACAATCTGTAAGGGACGGGTGACGTCATGAGTCAGGTAACTTCGTTTTCATGGATGTATAGTTATTTCAAGTTCGGGTATCTGCTTGCGCTGGTTGTGTCAACCATTTGCTGGTATTTAAGCCACTGGCAGGCGCCCACATATTTCCTAGGGTTATTCAAATCGACCACGGTTCACAGATATAGCTTTTTTCCGTATGAGCTAATACACTAGTGAATTTATTCGTGTATTCCTTTGTTATTTTTTCGGACAGTTTTCTTTTGCTAGTATAGTCGACAAAAAACCCTTCGATATAAAGATGCTGGACTACTATGTTATAAACGTATCGCTATCGCCGTTGTCAGACGAGACTCGAGTTCAGTTAGAGACTGTGACCCACTTGATTACAAGCGACCGATATACAACACACACACAAATATATATATATATATATATATATATATATATATATATATATATACATATATATATATATGTATATACATATATATATATATATATATATATATATATATATATATATATATATATATATATAAATATATATTAGCTTGAAGATTCCCCCGGGAATGAAACACGGGAGCCTCTGTGTAGCTTAATTGCCATAAATATATTTTCATAGCTTACTACCTAGCTCTACTTACGTATCGAACACTGTTGAAGTAAACACTGAAAATTGATACATAAAAAATTATGTCTCCTTCTAATATGTTATGTGGATACATGAAATACTAATATATATATATATATATATATATATATATATATATATTTGAAGAAGGTCGGAAGTTACATCAGCCGAAACGTTGTGATAAAAACAGCCAAGATGAGAACAGTATTCCGAATATACCAAATTCTACAAAGTATTATCTTCGATATAATTGTAGTCCGGTAGGCAACTCGTAAAAGAGTCATATAACATCTGAAAGACGGACCTCCATCAAACGTACAAAGTGAGCAGCAATGGATGACGTGATCAATGAGATGTTCAACGTAAAGAAAATACAGCTGTGTATGTGAGAGAACGTTCAGGCTAATATAGATTTATAAAGACTAGATCAAATAGATCAAAAGTTTATGTGTTAACTTCAACACTCGGTGTCAATAATATCTTTCACAGGCTAGTTTCTTTAAATACTTCTACTCACTAGACTGTTTGCATGTTGAATTTCACTTCCTGCTCCCGGTTTTCCCGATAGGGTATTTCTCCGGATTACGACTAAAGCTAACTCTGACCTTAACCCGAAATCTAACACTAACGCAAACCTTAGCGCTAATCCTGACCCTGATCCTAATACTAACCCTAACACTAACGACGCAAAGTCGATTTTAGCTCGGGTCCTAATCTGAAGAAGCACCCCAGAATGTATCAACATTCAAATATTAAAATATAATTCGAGGAAACGACTTGTTGCCTAATTCCCCACCCAAGGTGTCCACTATAAATATGGCCTTCATCACAGTAGCCCGTTATTCTTCAGTAGCAATATGCCATTATTTTGGTGACTAAAAGTAAAGAATATCAGTACCTTCAACAATCTTAAATTTATTGTTGTGCATAAATGTTTCATTACATGATAAGTTGTGTGATATTTCTTAAAAGAGGTCAATTGTCTCAAAATTCGCATTTTTATCATATAATCTCATGTCAAGCAAACGAATTTACTTACAAGTAATCAACATACAGATGTGATTTATCTTAATATATCTAATTATAGTGAAAGTACTGATGGTGAATAGAATGCATTGTAAGACCTAAAAAAAAACTAATTCAGTAGAGTATGCATATCGTTACATATACTTATTTTTCGATATTGCATATACTATAGAGGACACAATGATAGGCTTCTTTACATTAAATGATGATCATATTTTATATGATGTGTGCAAAGGTAGTGCTAATTACTGTTTTGAACTAAATTGAAAATGTTCTTTGCTATAATTAAATTAGACATGCTTGATCAAGCTTGACTCAATATGAATTAGAATAAAGTGAACATCTTGGCGCACTTATACGACACAGTGCTCAGAATAATTGAGTGAATTAGAAATATGGACTACGAGAGCCAGGCTTGACAATAAAAGTCCCCCCCCTCCGCGAGGCGCGGTGGTGTTAACGGGCGGCCAATCGTCTCGTTTGCTAGCTGAGACAAGTAGGATTTACTTGGAGGACGCCGAATAAACTTGCTTGGATATATAAAACGCGACAAGCGCGAATGGAAGAGCCAGAGAGTGAGAGACAGAGAGATTGTGATGAGAAGATACAACTAACGATTTGAGATTCAGTTTTGTTGTAGAGAACTGCCATTTTCCTCTTTGAAGTGACTCTTTTATTGCCCGAAAAAAGTATTTCACGTGTACAGTCCATTATTTGACGAACAAAGTCGAAGTTGAAATTTCCAAGTTTAATCTAAAACTAAACACTACGAAAGACTGAGTATCTGTAAATACCAGTAACAACGAATATATACACATTCTTAGCTTAAAGCAAAATAAAGTTGGCAGCGATGGTCAGATATAATGGGAACAGAGTTTGTGGCTCTGAATCGTGCTAAGACAAAATTCATGCTTTTAACAAGTGATGAGGCGGAGAAGTGTTAGATAGCCGCCACGGGGCCTGCGCGTCATTAGGCCTTATCTGTGTAAAAGTTAGCCAGGACTATGTTCAAAAGGAACGAGGCTGGAATAAGGAAAACTTGCTAGGTGGAAGTCCTGACAAATGTGGTGTTGTAGTTAGAAGTGGGTGTCGCGGATGGAATCTGAGCAGTAATCGTCTTGAAAACGATAGAATAGTTACGAGTATATGATAGACGACCAACCAAGTCGATGAAGGTAACAGTCCCGTTCTCAGTGGTAGAGATTCTCATGGGATGTACAGCCATTGGTTTCACGATTTCTCTTCTCCCTTACTAAAAGGTTCATCAGAGGTTTAAAACGACAGAGACGTTCGTCCGATTAGTAGAGACTAAGGCAAGAAGTTGGACCAAACTATGGTCGTTGTAACAAAATAATTTCTCTGTATCACGCTGGGGTAGATGTCGAATCAGTTACAGCCGGTCGAGAGGGGTAACTTAGAGCAATTGAGGGGCAGAGTACACCGAATAGAGAAGCTACATTCAGACTGGGCAGACACTAAAATATATTTTCCGGTAGTCTCTGTGGTTTATGGTATTTCTGTTGGTAGTTTAGGCAGTATACGTGCTTAGAAGTCCCGGCAGATTTTTGGGTAAACTTGCCTTTTGGCTAAGATCAAAGTGTAGTATCTGTTCCGATGGATACTGCACGCCTGTCCTGTGTAGTTCTAGGAGGTCCACCCTCCCAGCTTTGCCTCCCCTCTTTGGGGAGGAGTAAGTTTATTGCTTACTGTCTGAGGCGCCCCTACCGGGGAATGCCGACGGGGCTGCCCAGGCAATTTTTAAATGGCCAGAGTGCTCACCTCTCGAGCGCTGGCTTTTCAAACCCCACTTTCTCGACCCGATCTTGGGTCACATCTTACTTGTGGGAGTAAGATAAAAATGGCCTTGTGCCTAACTCCTGGGGAGGAGTAAATAAAACTTAGAACGTTGACGGATAGTAGCCTGAAGTAAGAAGGGAATCTATCCAGTGACCTGTACCGACACGACTGTCGCCTGTGTGAGCTGGAATACTTTCATGTGGTGTCTTTCTAAACGAATATCAAGTAGAACTAATTTTTGTCCGCTGTGAAAACCAGATGAACCAGCAATTGACTTTTTACAAATAGAGAAAGGTCAGAGGATTAAAAGTGTAATCGTAAGGGGCGTTACGAGCCGTTCTTTTTTTATATAGAATGAATTCTTCAACCATCGCTCTAAACCTAACATCGAAAAGATATTGAGCAACGAACATAGAAAATACCATTGATTTTATTTTTATTTGATGATATAAATATTATTTTGTTTCCTATTTGTTAAGAGTTTGGCCTGTTGTTGGATGATAGCAGCTATAGTGCCAAATTCAACGTATTTGACATGAGATAAAAGTCGTATAGAATTGTGTGTCTGGACAATACATACATTTTCGGGTGATTAAATGTGTGTGTATGTGTGTGTGTGGGTGGATACGTAGTTCTTGCAATAGTTTTACTGGCGATATAAACATATATGTTTTCTAAGTATTTTCCATTGTTTATGCGGAAAAGAATATTGCATTCAGTTCGCCTTTCAAATATGACGTGTCATTATTTGTATTATATATATATATATATATATATATATATATATATATATATATATATATATATATATATATATATATATATAACCCGGAATGAGAGAATGAAAATGATGTTGGCACAAATTATGAAGTCAGTTTTTATAAGCAAAGATTGCTTAGATTTCTTGGACTTAGCGAGACATTGTTTTAGGCTGATTTGTAAGTGTTTTCATAATGAGAGGTCTAGAGGCAGCTTATGTGTCTAAGCGGTCACGAATGCATGAAAAATTCGGAACTAGATAGCGAAGCAGGCGATTAAAAATGGAAGTCTAGTCCCCCGAAGTGGCTGATGTGTGCAGGCGACCAATCGTATTGCTTGCTAGTTGAGATAATATAGTTCACCTGGACGATGCCGAATAAACTTGTATGGATATATAAAACGCGACGAGGCGCCAATTTAAAGGTCACAGAGAAACATATATATATATATATGAGAGAGAGAAAGAGGGAAAGAGAGGGTGGATGGAGATAAGAAGTTAAAACTGACGATTTGAGATTCAAATTAAGTGGAAACACTACCGTGTGTCATGTTCAGGTCAATGACATTTCTAAAGCCCTAAAAAGAACAGTCTTCCACTTCGACGATCTATTACTTGACGAGTTGCAAGGTCCAAGTTAACATAACCTAGCTACACATGGAACAAAAGAAAATTAACCCCTTAATTATAGTTTATGTTCATGTAAATACTAGTTTAACGGAAATATACATAGTCTTATCTTCAAACATAATCTAAAATTATATTGTCTTGTTAATACCGTGAACTGCTGTTTTGAATTACTGTTCGTTTGTTTTCCCTATGCACCATTCTTCCGTTCTATGGTGATCCGGCAGGGTAGTATATCCCGATTTAATAATCACGTTAAAGAACTACTGTCCATTCGACGAAGAGGCTTTGACCCCAATACTTCTTCAGAATGAAGGACTTCATTAATACTGGCGTCCCGTGAGGACGGCCAACCGTCGGCGACGACATATCAACAAACTCCGGAGATGTCAGCCCGAGCCACGAGAGAAAATGTAACAGCGTGAAGGTGACAGTAACTGGTTATTTGTCGGCAAGGTTGCGTTTAAACTTATCACTCGTAATTCTGTAACTTTACAATTACAGCTTTTGCAGATGCCGATGACTAACAAGGGAAAATAATACATGTGAACACTGAAATGTTATCCACTAAAATATGACAATAATACTTCCAGATGTACCGCAAACAAATAACTAGTTACCGGTGCAGCTACCTAAGTGTTGTTTCGTCGTTAAAAACAGAAGTTTACTTAACTATTGAAGTCTTCGGAAATGCAACCTGTTGTATTTCATTTTCGATTTTGTATTGTGTCATCACAGATTTAATTGCAATAATTTTCAAAATTTTTAGTAATAATTATAGAGTAATTTCAAGACGCTTGGTTACAGTTATAAGTCTAAAAAAAAACATATACAGTGTCACTTTTGAGTCTTATTTTGATTCGTGAATTCAACGTTTGCAAAGATGAACGGCCGAACTTTGATTACTCTTTGTCCATGGGTTCCGACAGTTAAAACCTATATTCTCTAACAAATAATCTGATTAGAAGAAATCCTGTCGCAAATACTTATACACATATATGACTATTATACATATATATATATATATATATATATATATATATATATATATATATACATATATAAAAAAGGTTCCACATACCAAGTGTTTCCTGTGGCACAGCTCTTCGGTGCGGTTAGACTAGCACCCATCCCAGGCCAGGGATTACACTTGCAACATTCTACTTAATTGTAAGCAGCTCTTACTACTAAGCCACGGGAAAGACGTTGGTGGTAAATTATATGTACAATGTGTTTATATACACATTGACTACTACTTTTACAGTGTTCTACGTGTTTGTTTACATAGAGCTTTGCATCATGTGATATAATTTAACGGCAATATAATTTAACGGCAATGCTCAACTAGAGAAGGTGGGTGTTTATAAGAAAACGGGTCACAGTATGAAGTAAATGATGGTTTTATTTTTTAATTAGTTTTTATTACAATACTATAGACATTCAGCGTAAACGCCAGTCATGCATCAACAGCCAGAAGGTGTACGCACTATATATATATATATACATATATATATATATATATATATATATATATGTATGTAAAACCTAGTGTATGCATGCGTGTCTGTGTGTGATGTTTGTGTGTTCCCAATAGAACGAAAAGTTAGAGAATTTACATAACATTTTACAATATATATTCTTATATGAAATTTATTTGGGGAAAGCAATTGAAGTGTTATTTTCTGAATCTCTAAATGCCTTTTTAACATAAGAGAGCTATTGGGTTATGAGCCCCTTTAAAGTATCAAATATATCATATTTGTTAATGGAATTTATATCATATGTATAAAAGTATCCTCTGTGCCTAATATCTACATGTCTAAATGACTAATGGGGACAGAGCCCCTTTAAATTTATATATCCGATTTTAATGAAATTCAACCATGTGTCAAATACACTAATCCAGAGAGTTTACCAATATTTTACCTTCTTCCAACTATATTAGAGTGTGAAATAGGAGGAGAGCGCAGTAAAAGCAAAGAAAGTTATATACTTTTATGATCAGTGTGAACAAGTGCATAATAGTTATCCTCATCAAATAAGTAAAGCGTCGATTTTTCTTTATTTAATATGATAAAGACAGCCATAGTATGAATTTCGGTCTGGGATAGGAACGGTTGAGGCCATTTTCATAGTACGATAGTTAAACAGCCAAAGAATGAAAAGTTGCACTCAGCGCAATAGACTTGAAGCGTTTTTTGACAAAGTATGACGACAGGCCGTATGAAACATGCTAAGGACGATTGGATTTTGTGGCATAACATTGTTGAAAATCTATACAGACATAGAATGCTGTATTAGTATTAACTGAATAACATAAATTCGTTTAAAGGAACTGTTGACGTGCACCAAAGTGTTCTTTTATCTCATGCCCTCCTAATCGTGTTCTTGGAATTTTTAGTAAGAGAACTAGAAAGTCAGCAATCCACACTGGTGCTTATACATGATGTACCTACTGATATTCATAATGCGGATGCCACTACGATCGCTTCCTCTGTCTTCGATAAGATGAAGTATTTTACCCTTGAGCTTGAAGCATTTTGTTACGTTTACGGCATGAATGTTAACTTAGGAAAAATCAAAATCTTTTTTTTTCTTTTGGAGAAAGTAAGCTAATAGTAAACAAATCTGTTGAAATACTTAACATTTTGTGTTTCTTGAAATAGTGGTTTTACAATCTTCATTCCACATCAACAGAATATAAGAAATGCAATTTACGCATTTGAATGTTTTAAAGACAAGATATGCATTACTAGACCTCTTCAAAATTGACCTTTTTCTTCAAACATATGGAAACTGATATTATTCCCATTCTCAAAGGTCTACATTAGCTAAATATACCAGTTATTGTGATCTTGGACCTTGGCTATGCCTGCCTCAAGAGCCATGTAATTTTATTGTTGACGTTTTTCAAAAACGCTGCAAAATTTGGGATATTATGTCCTATTTATATGGTTTTAAAATCTTCATTCCACATCAACAGAATATAAGAAATGCAATTTACGCATTTGGATGTTTTAAAGACAAGATATGCATTACGAAGATATATTAACGCCTCCAAAAAAAAACTTTAACATGCATAGATAGTTCCTATTGATGTATATGTAAACATAGATTATACTGGCATAGCATGAGAGAACACTCACTGTCTTTGAAATTAAATGTTTAAGAACTATCATGTGAGTAACTATGCAAAATAGGCTAGAGATGCAGATATCAGAAAGAGGTTTAATATTATCAGATCCAGCAAAGATGTATTGAATGGAGAGATTAACGAAATATTTCCCGACTACAAGGCTACGGTTATGTAAATAAATCATATAAAGATGAATTAATTTAAGACAGACCAATATGGCGACCATCAAATAGATAAGCCGAACACAGCTGATACTAGCATGCCGGTTCTGACAGCTGAAAGATCGGAAGTGTCGGAAATGTGGTTCAAAAATATGCTAATAAGTCAATCGCAAAAGGTGAGAACTAAAATACAAATTATTTATGTAAAAACCATATGTTACATACTTCATAATACATACACACCGCGGTTTCATCAAGATAGACTGACTTTTTATTCTTCAAAAGGCTGTTAGAGTCTATTCAAATAATCAGCTATTATATATATATATATATATATATATATATATATATATATATATATATATAATATTTGTTATTGTTTATTATCTATGTACGTACACATTTCGTCCTTTTTAATCGGGACTCATCAGCAGTCACTACCGGTCATGCGATTCGAAAGCCGGACTACAAGTATCTTTTAACTACTAAGCCACGGGAAAGGTGGGCTTAACGTCTAAGCATTCTACTTCTTTTAAGGGAAGGAACGATGCATTATAAAGCAAGTGACGTGACTACCATTACAGTGCTCTACTACATTTTCGAGGAGCGACAAATAATATATATATATATATATATATATATATATATATATATATATATATATATATATATATGGACAGTTATACATTTAATATAATTCAATCTTTGAAAAAGTTGGCGTGTCTATCTCTATAGACAAAATTTTAAAAACTTTGCTCATAAATGCTTACCAAATTTATGTTCCGCCAGAAAGGCTGCACACTGACAAAATTGCCTACTCGAATATCGCGTGATGTCTCTACATTCCATTTGCAGCATTTTTTTTGCGTTGATTAACACTATTCAAATGAAAATAACAGTTTCTCTATTTCTCAACAAGACTTAAGAACATAATCTACACGGATTCATTGTATCTTTTATTAATCTTTACTTATCTTCTTTTATTCATTATCTTCTCTAGGAATGCATTTATGCAATCATTGAATGATGATTTGAATCACAGATACGTTTTATCCCATAGTAACTGCTTATTAAGACACGCGTTCGAATAATGTTGTCGAATTAAAAGCTCGTCATCGAAACTGGAAGATTATTCTCGATAGCGAAAACGAGAAAGATTACCAAGATTATCCATTGCACAGGAAATTTCAGTCATATCGAAAAAATTTAGGAATCGGATATTATTAGGAACTTATTTAAAAATATTATGCAATCAGATTTATCTCCTTTGCACATCGTGAGCGGGTCGAGTTATGTGCCCATAAGCGCGCATTGCATTCTGGGAGACAAGAAGTCAGCCATAGCAGTCCGTGGGAACAGTGGGCAAGCGGTTTCATCTTCCAACTTGTACATTGTTTTAATATTTATATCTACTTTCATACTTCGTCCATCGATCTTTTCGGTCTATTTCTAAACTGAGTGCGGCAGTTATTATCAGACATAGCAGATATCAGAAAATATGTTGAACAATTTAAAGGAAGATATATAAGTAAGTATGAATCTGGACTTGTACTCAAACTTAGAAGTAATTAATCCCGAAAATGGTTTGAGTTTCATATTTAAAACATCAATTTATATGTAATTTGAATCAAAGAAGTTTCAATTATTACAGTACTGCTGTGACATATCATATCTAAACACCTGTGCTTTAAATTTTCATACTATATAATATGAATGTATAGATCACATTTTCTGGAATATTAAATCACTTAAACCTAAAAATATCATTGTAAACTTAGGAATTTACCTTTATGTGTCGAATATCTAGTTGATTCTTTAAATATTTTTACATAGGAACTATGTTTACCCTTATTAGGCCAGTTATGCTATTGTTTCTACGTAGAAGAATTCAATTTTATTGTATTTTTCTTTTGTATCTGTAATTAATTTACAAGCCGTTTGTTATCGTTCCGTACCTATGATGAACATTTGGACTCGTCCATTCTCAATAAATACTGGAAGCATTCGCTTCTCAATTTGGACAAACCCACCACGTTCAGTCGTTCATTAACTTCAGTTTATTGAGGACTTTGAGATTGGGTAACGTTATACCAGTCGAAAATTTATTATCGATAATCAGTCCGTATACGGTCCTGGGTTGTCCTTGGAAGTGCACGCTCTCAGGCATTGCTTACCTTATTTGGGGTCGAGTAAATTCATTGCTTACTGCTAGAGGCACCCTGATCGAGGAATGACGATGGGGTTACACAGGCTATTTTTTGCTAGGCCAGAGTGTTTCTCCTTTAGGAGAGCTGGTTTGATTATTCCCCCACCTTCCGACCTTGTGTCACATCTTGCTGAGGTGGGAAGCAATTATATACCAGTTTACACTAGCATTCAAGACTAACGGTCCACTTATCATGTTTCTCTGTTGTATATATTTTCCTCCAATATACTTGCTATACCTAAACCCATGTGTCCGTGTTTCTATTCAGGGCCCTTAACAGGACCACAACAATTGACGACGAGATATTCGAGTTTACACGGGACCCCGCCACCACAACAATTGGCGACGACGTATTCGAGCTTACACAGAACCCCATCACAACAATTAACAACGAATTATTCGAACTTATACGGGACCCAACAACAACTAGTGTCGACAAGATATTGGAATCTACACGGGGCCTTACAACAATTTGCAAAAACCCTTAAAAAGGCCCTCACGCAAACTGGCTACGAGGTATTCGAATGTACACAAGAACCCACGGCTCGAAGAGAAAACAAAACTAAAAAGGACATCACAAAAACTGGCTACGAATGCCTCGAATTCACACGGGAAACAACAGCAATATTACGGATTTTTCTTGGGAACCTTCAAAAAAAGGACGCCCCAACCACCGGCAACGTGGGATTACAAATTTCAAACAGACACAACTAAAAAGACTGACAGCCTGATTAAAATAAAAGATTCGGGAGGACCTTTTAAAATTGACGCCACGACGGGAAACACAATTGCTTATGGAAAACCTACAAAGAAAAAAAACTTGAAGAACTCGACTAAAAATTCAGCAGTCAACTTCCTAATTGAAAAACCGGCTTATCGGCGAAAAAAAATAACAAAAATTACATAAGACCAAGAAAGTTCATTGATTTCTGTTTTACGTGTTATTCCGACACTGTTGTAGTATGTAACAATTAGGGAATCCATGATTTTCTTTTCTCCTTACTATAGAGAGAAAGTTACTTCTGACGAAAGAAAACAAAATTGAAACCGTATTTATATTTTTCTCTGACTAAAGTGCCGACCGCAAATTATGAAGTTACGCACTACACGTATAAGCGTACTAGAAAAGCGATGTTTATTTATCAAGAAAAAAACGATTTATACTTTTTTATAACTAAAATTACGTCCAACAAGCATAATCTTAAAGATATATTTTTAACAAGCCGCACCTGAAAGGAAACATATAATTTCTAATAAAACACACTTTAAAATATGGAAGAATTTAAAGCAACGATTCTAGAATTAGTAAACTTTTAAATGCAACATCAACGTAAAGCTAGTGAAATATTTCAAAAGCTTATTGTAGAGAAAAAGGAAGTTGCCGACGACAGACTACAAAATACAATAGATCGACTAGAGTCAAATAAAAAGCCTATAGAGAAAACAAAAGAAATAAACGATGACAGATTGATGGAGCAAAAAGGGAGAAACTGAAAAATTATTTTCGAACACGGGAAAGAAGCTGAGCAAAAAGATTGAGATATTAATGCAAACAATATCGCTTCTAAGACAATGTAACGAACACAATAATGCTTTTGTGCAGAATACCGTGTGGAGTGACATCGACAACTTCACGTATTACCCTGATGTAAAGAAGACGTTTACTTCGTATTTTACAAGATGTGTATACAATTGATTGCAAAAACTGGGCCGACTCTAAAAAGGTTCGTCTGTTACTTGGAAAATTAGGCACCATCGAACATAAGTTCGTGGATATCATTTGGCCTCGAGAAAATAGCCATTTACTTTTTGCGGATGCTGTCAATCTCTTAACGGAACTGTTCAGCCTAAAAACTTCGTTATTTCACAAACGATGGAACCTGGTAAAAAGACGACTAAGATTATTCAGCAGTTAAAGTATAGGGACATTAGGAGGGGAGATGGGGGATATTCTTGTTGAATACATTTATTAATTTAGCCTGGAACGAAAAAAACCGCGGGGAAAAAAGTGTTGTTTTGGTCATGTTAGGAGAGTGTTGGGTGATGAGGTGAAGAGGAGGACGACGCCCCAATTAGGACGTGGGAAGATGATCATATTTGACATCCATATACATATGTGTGATCACAAACGCATATTCACATTTACACACTAGATAAATAAGCATACAAATGTGAAATATCTGTGACACGTTATAAAAACAAAAAAGAAAGAAAGAAATGAGTAAAAAGGGAAATCGTATTTCTATATAGATGTATTCGAGTGGAAAGTTGTAAACTAAACGTTATGTGAAAAATGAAAGTGTGGCTCTGTTCATATTTAAGGATGAGTCTTAATTGCCTGGTGGATGGAGAGTAAGGCATGAAACGATAAAGAGAGAGATGGAAAATATGATCTGTTACTGTAGTTATTGATGTGTGAATGTATTTATTTATTTCTTATTTATTTAATTATTAGCTTATTATTAATTAATTACTACATTATTTGTAAGAATATGAGCATATTTGTTTTTGTAATGATAGATCAATTTAATTAATATTAGCCTGTATCAGATTTATAAAGAATTTATGTGTTGTCGATAAGATCCATCTAATTGTCAATGTTTCTACGTTGCTATGGAAGTTATAATAAATGGACATTTCTGAAATATATGTGCGCAACTATAAATAATTATGATGTTTATTTTTTTGCAACAAGTATTACAAAATATTAATTATATCATTGATGTTTTTCTACTGAGTACTAGTGTATATCGATACATCGATAGATAGCTGATTCTATGATTGAATAACTAAACGAAGCATTTACCTCATTCGGTTTGCACTGTTATAAATAATTCAAAATCTGTTTTAATTACTAGTCATCATTTTATAACTCGTTTCCTATCAGAAAGCCACCAAAATAAATGGTAAAATCTGTTGAAGAATAGTTGTATGACGAAGAATATTAAATATGTATAGCGTCTAATCCGAAAAATCAGCAACGATTTACCACCTTCAAGGCAACAACAGCACACCATTATTGCCAACCAATTTGCACAACAGTTGTTACTCAATGTGCGTGCACTATCCAACAGCAAAGACCAAACATAGATCGACTTCAATCCTCATAGAGAACTGAACTGCCTAAGCCGTTCTTACTTGAAGATTTCGATGCCGGCATAAGTGCCCTTAAGGCTGGTAAAACAATCGTTCTAGATTATATTTTACAGAGACGATTAAGCACTTTGGACCTCTGAAACGAAAATAGATCCTTGAGTTTATAGAAAACTGTATGCTTACAAAACACTGCAAAGATCTGGAGAAAAAATAATTCATTGCTCTTCTTAAACCTGCCAAAGATCAAGCGATTGCAAAGAGTTTTCAAACTATCACCCTTCTATACTTCTTATTCAAGTTGTTTGAGCATCTACTTGTCAATAAGACCTCTTTAACATTACTTTTTTCTGAAATACAACTTGAGAATTGCACAACCCCTGTCTACCTTGGCGTAATCCTCTTATTAAAGGAAAATGTAAAGAAGGCAAAAATTAATGTCACTTCCCGGAATAAAAGCTTATGGAAACTGATTGACTTTAAGTCAGGGGTCACATAAAAAACACTAAGATGAAAAACCTTGCCCCTGTACTATTCCTTTGCATAGTTTGCTTGGAGAGACCAACGCATGCCAAAACTAGACTCAGCATTGAACAACACCTTCTGTTTGATCCCTGGCTGTCTGAAGCCTACCTACCTGAACAACCTGCATCTCCTCACTGGCATTGCCCCTACATAACTGAGACGAAAAGTTGCCAACCGAGTAGAGATCACAAAGACAATAAGTGATGAACACATCTCTTTCATAGACGTAAACCGACGGTCCACGACTTCAGTTTATGAGAAGCATCATCGGCCATGTCGAACACATAACAACATCTCAGTTAGAGACCAGACTACAGCTGTTGACCAGATCGCTGCAGAATGGCGCCTTCTTACTATTGACATGCTTTCTTCCGATGCCCTCCCTCCGGTTTAGACTAACTCTGATTTTTGTGGAAAACACCCAACTATATAAGAACTGAAATGGGCCGATGAAAAGTTGCTATGAAAAGATGGGGTTACTAAACTGACCCAACAATCTTCTAATCTGGAAAGGAAGATAATATGATACCATGTTTGTTTTCTACTGCCCAACCGATGCAACTTAAATATCTTGCAGAGTACAACAATATTTTAAAAAAACTTCGTAATCAGTTGGAAACTGTTGTAAGATAGAAACTTTACACAGAACTTTTCAGACAAAATACTAATACAATAAAGTATTTCCATTTCCTCATTCGGTATTCCCCTCTTATCAAATGATGTGTAA
>OY744538.1:31181917-31304417 GCA_963556195.1 Sepiola atlantica | reverse complement strand
TAAACAATTTTCGCCGGTCGATAACCTTGTTATTTTCTTGTATTTACCTTTATTTAGTGTGTGTCTCTTTTCGAATCTTGATTTCTAGTTCGACCTTTTAGCTTGAACATTCAAAAGGTCAAAACAGCTACTGCTTAATCAATGAGTTCTATTTTCGACTCTAAACATTTCAGGTTTTCGGAATTCCAAAGAAATAATCGTCGCCATCGTTCCTGTCTCGGTTTTAGAGAAAATAACAGAAAGCAATCTACGGGCGCCATCTTGAATGCTACCAGAATGTGTTTCGTTCGAAAGCGCACAATTCTGTGCGTCGTATATCTGATGATGATGATGATGATGATGATGAGTATCATCATCACAGCGGCAGTAAAACTTTTCGTCGCATTTTACACAATTTATCCTACAACTTGTTATAACTTAATCTTATCGCTTGTTTACCTCTTTTTCTGCACCCTTTTACTATTCCTTCTAGACAATAAAATAAAATACTTGTATTTCTTTTCAGTTTGTAGAATTGTGTTGTAACACTGTCCTATTACCTTCATTATGGACTCACCGTCTGTTCTTATTTTTTGTTATAAATATTGCAAATCCCCGATTACCAATTACAAGATTTGGCATTACGTTTTTTTTAATTTAACTTATTATTATTAGAAAAAGTTTTGCAGACACGTTTTTTGTATGATTCTAATCATTTCTATTATTATAATAATATTTTTGTCGATAAATATTCTCCCAATGTTGGAGACTGTCTCCTGTATTTGAAACTAGTTGGATTTTCAATTTTATACTTATCCAATATTGTATGTTTTCTGTCTGTATGTCTGTATGTCTGTCTGTATGTATGTATGTATCTATGTATGTATGTATGTATGTATGTATGTCTCTCTCTCTCTCTCTTAACTCATTCATATGTATGCAAATACACACTACTAAAGAAATGTGATATCATTCGAGCATTTCAAAATATTTATTCGATCAACTAGATGAAATATTAATTCAAGTTTTCAATCGAAAGTCAAATATTTATTAGTTGTAAAATGATGTTTATATTCGAAACTTACTTTGCCATAATCAATATGAATTGAATTACAAACCGATACCATCTAGTCGATTGAGTATTCGAAGCTAAGCAATCAGTTCATACCGCTTAAATACTGAATTCAGAATTGTAGACCGGTATGAAGCTTTTAAAGAAGCAGTTACTACTCTTGCTACAACATTTTTGTACTTTTTAAAATTCCTTTCTCCCACTTTCTATCATTCCTACCGCGAATTTGGCTGCTCACACAGACGTTCATTTTTGCTATATAGATTATGTTTAAAGTTTATGATCTCAGTGTATGTGTTGCCCTTTGGCGTTCAACCTTCTAAATGCAGTATTTTATATATACTATTTAACCTTTCAATATCTGACTTGTAGTTAATTTTTCTTTAATCGTTTTTTAAATTATTTTTTACAAGATACGTATTTTGCTTTATTGCATAGTTATTCCCGTGTATGTAAATATGTTTTCTTGAATTAAATTTAATCCTATTTTAATGGCCTAAACTGAACTTTGTTTATTTAAAGTATGAATTTTACAAGTTATATAAGTGTGTATGGGTGCTGCATTTTCTGATGAGCAGTCAAACATTTTTCAAAATGGTTATACATTTTGTAAAAAAAAGCTGTCGTGAGCACTTATCAAAAAATAATGCGTCTGATAATCATTGAAATCTGAATAAGTAATGGAGAATATTTATTGTGGTCTAAATAGACGCATTACAACTTGAATTTTTCCACTATCTGGTCAGCGATATGCAACTCTTATTTCTGTGTATGCTCCCACCTTAGCTTATAAGAGCCGTTTATGTAGATATTAAAATAGTTATCCTGACTGCTTCGCGAGATAACTAAATTGTCTTGCTGGGTATTTCAATGCGAGTCTGAGTATGAAATATCAAACATGGCGTCCACTCGGACGTACGTAGTTGGAAGTATGAATCAGAGCTGGTTGCGTTTTTTGCAAATGTGTTCAGAGTTGGATTTCGTGATAACTAACATGTGTTTCAACCTGAAACGAAAGAGTAAAACATATGGATGCATCCAAGATACAAGCAATGCCATTTGATCGATTACGGCATCACCCGTACACACGATGAACAGAACATAAGCATGGTTCGAGTCTAAAAGAATGCCGAGTGCAGGACATATCAACGTCTGATGAGTGCTGACATGAG
The DNA here is from genome assembly GCA_963556195.1 of Sepiola atlantica. Classification (NCBI taxonomy): domain Eukaryota; kingdom Metazoa; phylum Mollusca; class Cephalopoda; order Sepiida; family Sepiolidae; genus Sepiola; species Sepiola atlantica. Next base: position 31,302,194 of record OY744538.1, on the reverse strand, counting down.
GTTCGTGATTAGGCCGAAGAGGAGATTCGGCAACGTCACGTGTCCTCGTAGAGTAAATGTTGCAAAACTGAAGGATGAGAACACTGCTCTAATCCTACAGAATAGCCTTGAACAGATATCTGTTGGTGGTACGTGTCAGTGTTTTAAGAAGTGGGTTTATGAAAAAAGCAGTAGATGTTCTAGGGTTAACGTAGATAAAGCATCAATACTGGTGTAATGCTTACATCGCTGAACTGATAAAGAAAACCATGAACTTCATCAACTAGAAGGTTGATAGCGGCTTGTCACTTGATAATCTGAAATATGTGGAACAGTCATAGTTAGCTATTAAACTAGAGTTGCAGAAAGAGCTGAGACGGATGAAGAATGAATGGTAACGACAGAAGACTTGTAATATTCAGCATGCCGTTGATGTTAAAGACATTAACGATATGCCTGACTTGATGAACTGTGACCCTATTAAAATCAAAATATAGCACAGAGTTAATTATGGATCAGTACTGGTGTGATAGATAGCTTGCCTCAGAGGGCTATCATTGTAGAAATTGATTCTGTTCCTTCCCTCAATGAAGAAAAGGAAGTTATATGACAGTTGAGAGTCGGAGCACCTGGTGGAGATGGTATACATGCGTTAGTCTTTCGCTGTGGTGGAAGATAATTGGCAGTGGAGATTAACGGTTTATTTAAAACATTCGGTTTGACGGGCATGTTTACCAAGATTGGCGTGACTTCAATATAGTACAAGGACAAGGGTAAAACGCCGAGTGCGGCAATTATTTAGGTATATCTCTTTGAAATGGGACATGAAAGGTATTTAGCAGACTCCTGTTAAATAGTATAGATTCTTGCATATGAATTGTTATGTTTCTTGAGAGTCAGAGTCGATTTAGAACAAATAGAGGGACTACTGATATGATATTTACTGCATATCAAATGCAGAATAAGTGTAATGAACATCGTCTAGACCTATATCATGTTGTTGTTGATCTGACGAAAGTGTTCTATACAGTTAAACGGGATGCGTTGTGGAAGGTATTTTGTAAGTTGGAATATCTTCCTAACTTTGTTAGACTCGATCGTGAGCGGAACGACAATGACAACATGAAAGCACGTGTCAACTACAATGGCTGTCTCTCTGAACCCGTTGCAGTTGGCAATGCTATATAATAAAAACGTGTGTATCTTCGATTTCGCACATTGGGGTGGCTGTATAACTTACAACGTTTTAAGACTTTGTCAACGGCATTCTTAACTGGTGTTCGAGATTTACTCTATGACGATAATGTGGATCTCGTGACTCACTCGCAGAATGATATGCAGGATATCATGGATCGCTTTGCATGGACGTGTAGAAGCATTAGTCTCAAAACAAGCCTGGCAAGACAAAGGCAATGTTTTTCTCAGTCAGTGGCGACGCATACCAGGAACCGGATATATCTGTTGAAGGCTACATACTCTCTGTAGTTGAACGTTCTATGTATTTTAGTAGTGTTATTTCGAAGAACGGGTCGTTGTATACTAAGATAAGTAGACGTATTGAACTTGCTGATGTGTCTTTTGGCCATTTGGAGAAGCGAGTGGGGGCCCCACGTAGTATCAGGCTGGACACTAAGATCTATGTGTATGAGGTCTGTGTAGTATCAACTTTGTTATATGCTTCATAGGCATGGGGCATATGCAGAGCTCATATTCGCCTACTAGAGCATTTACAACAGAAGTGTATTTAGCACTTGCTTAACACTCGTTAGGATAGCTTTACACCTAACACCGAAGTGTTGGAACAAGCTGCTGTTCCGAGCATCGAGTCTTGTATGAACGTAGACTTTGTTAAGCTGGTCCCTTATTCGTCTTACTGATGACAAACCACCCTAGCCGGTGATTTTTGGGGAACGAACTAGGAATGATCGTCCACAACGCAAACCTAGTAAGCGATTCAAAGATTGTCTCAAGGACGATTTAAAGTACGTTGGAATTGATATTGAAGATAGATCAAGGTGGAAGCAAAGCGATTTTTGAAGGCAGTAACTTTTTTGAAAAGAATAGGAGGCCACACCAGCAGCAGAAGAGAGCCGCGAGGAAGAGACAGGGCGTGACACCGCAAACACATGGAGGAAATATGAAACACCTAAGATGCGAAGCTTGCAATTTGGTAACTATGTCACGTGTAGGTTTGTTGAATGATCAAAGAGTGCATGTTTTGCAAGATCCACCACTGACAAGATAAGGCGTAATTTACGGCATTACTTCAGATCATCACAAAACCTGCCACTTATGTGATATGGTCTGTAAAGGTATGGCAGGCCTAAAGACCTATATTCGAGCCTCTCACTAGGACTTTTTACACTAATATCACATCGATACGCCAAAAATTGTCATATTCTAAATCGAATAGACAGTCGTCATAAATATATAAGAAACTGAACATCACCACACAATTACAGCTGGACCAATATATTTCGGTCGATCGGTCTAATTATATGTATTAGTGATTTGGCTTTATACGATGTAGGAAGAAAAATCAAGGGGAGGTGCAAGTTGGTAGGAGGGATTATAATAGATGGCATGTGTAGCAGGTATCCGACAGGAAGAGAAAGGGGTCAATTGGGAAGAGTCGTATGAAAGGATTAAAGAAGTAAAAAGCAAGGTGGGTGGCAGAATATAAATCAATAAAAGTGCATGGAGAAATGAATTAAATAAGAAACATGTGTTGAACAGAATAAAGTAAAAACACGTGATGGGTAAGGATGCAAAACATTTAAAAAAAATTAAACATGAATACATCAATGATGATAACATTTTAAAAATTAAGCTAGAGAAAAATAAAATTAATATTTTAATGAAACCACGTGGTAGTAATAAAAAAAAGTGAAAGAAACTTGAAAGAAAAGATAAGAAAGTAAAGAATGAATTAAACTCGTAGAGGAAGGATTACATTCCGTGGAATAAAGAGTATCCACTCTCATGTTTCTTTTAAAAATTATATTCACAAATTTTAATTTTTGCTATGATTTCAAAGATGTTAAAAAGTCCCGCCATTTCTCGATGTTGCTATTGTATCGTAGAATTAGACTGGACGGGATCAGGCCTCGTAATTGTACATCTTGAATATATTGTATTATGTGTCTCCTCTCACATACCCACTACACATATCATATAGCCTCCTGTTCCTTCCTACCACTGGATTATTTCTTCTTACATCGTATAAAAATGTTGAGTACTGTTTAATAAAGCCAAATCAACAAACGAATAAGGTCGAACCACTCGGAAAAATATATACGGGCAGCTTTAAGGATATTAGTATGCCCCTATTACTAATAGCACGTTATCCACCTTTCCATAAACTAATTTTACATGTTGTTCTTAAACGTTCGTGTTATATTTACTGGTTATATATATATATATATATATATATATATATATATATATATATATATATATATATATATATATATATATATATATATATATCCAAGCAAGCGTTGTTGAACGTCACGGAACTTTCTCGTTTGTAAATCTTCTTCGTGAGGTTCTCAAACCGTCGAGCTATCTTTCTAGTTTCAGGTGACAATCCGTAGAGTATTTCCCCGATTGTTCTTAATTCGGCCTTTTTCTTAGCGCTTTCGACTTTCTCAGGCGTCTTCAATATTAGGTTTTTAAAATAAGAAGACTTGAGTTAATGTTTTATAGGTAATCTTAAGGGCGATATATATATATATATATATATATATATATATATATATATATATATATATATATATATATATATATATATATATATATATATTACTATTTCATGTATCCACATAAAATGTTATAAGGAGATATCGTTTTTTATGTATCAATTTTCAGTATTTACTTCAACAATGCTCGATATGAAAGTAGAACTATGTAGTAAGTTATGAAAATATAATTATGGCTCAAATTTTAGCCTGAAGATTCCCCCCGGGGATGAAGCACGGAAGCTTCTGTTTAGCTTAATTGGCATAAATATATTTCAATTACTTACTTACTATATATATATATATATATATATATATATATATATATATATATATATATATATATATATGCTGTTGTAGTTTGCTTAAAGCATTGTGTGGTGAGTGTAAGAATTTGAATTCCTAAGGCAGTGCCAATGCAATTTCGTTGACAAACACCATTGGATACCAGACAGGGTAAACAAAATATAACAATATTAAAGAAATCAATAGTTTTCAATTAAATATTTATTTACCGAGGTAATGTGTCGAATTATGTTGGCATGGATTGTGTCATATTCTAAACATCTTCGCGGTAAATCATTTTTTCAGAAAAAAAATACCAATCAATTGGTGTGTGTTTTCGGTTGGATGTCGTGAAATTATGAGATGCCCGTTGTCATAGTCTCGCAGAAATGTATTTTATAACATTTAGTTTTAATGTTAAGTGATATTTTGTGTTTTATTTTTATTATTATTCAATTATTGTTATTATATAATTCTCACGTAATTTTAATCTAAATGTATGTTTTCTTATTTCTGACTTTTTGCGTTTCATTTAAATCAGTTATACGTAAAAAGTGTACTGTATGGGAATAACTTGTTGGTTCTAAGGTGATGACAGTTACCGCCCTTGTTAGGGGTTAATTTTTTAATTTATTATTTGTTTAAGAGGGTGTTTTTGGTTAGTTTATAGATTTTTAAAATATTTACTACTCATCTTATCACACACACACATCTTACGTACGACATGAAACTGGAATCTTAGGAAAATCTCCATCAGCCTAGTAATTATAGGAGCAACAGGACTAATGAAAAATCAATTAAAAAGCTATTTGGCGAGTGTACCCGGTGAAACGAGTGCAAAAGAAATACAAAGAATTGCACTTAAAGGGAAGGTAAGAATCTTAAAAAGATCTTTAGGCTAGAGTGTGTGAAATAGCAGGTGAATGTCTGGCATCCGGTAGGTTGCCCCATCCCCAGCAAAAACGGAAAGATTAGAAAATTAATATATATATATATATATATATATATATATATATATATATATATAGAGAGAGAGAGAGAGAGAGAGAGAGAGAGAGATAGACAGACATACAGAGATATAAAGAGAGGGAGAGAGAGAAAGAGAAAGAGAAAGAGAGAACGAGAGAAAGAAAACTATAATATTACGGTAAATGAAGAGTTTGACTTATGATATACCGGATTCACTCATAATTCGAAGAAAAATGCTCAATATTTCAAATAGAGCATAAATCACCACATGAATCATATATGAATACTATCATTGATTTTAAGTGTCTAACTATATGCTTTTCTGTGTATACCAATATATTAACAAAAGAAGTAATACAATTAATGTGATATTCTAAGTAGAGTATATAGTACATGTTATTAAGAATCAGGAAGAAAACATTGTATAATTAATCATGAGTCATTTAGTTTGATATGTATTTGTTTATGAACACATCTTATCATACAATAGACCTTATGTCACTTTAAATGACCTATTAATCATCTTAAATCGAACCTGAACGTGAGTAATTTAAAAGAGAAACATTATGGGCTGTGTGTCGGCATTGGAATACATTAGTTGTGCATCGAGTCACGTTACTCTTCGGATACAGCTCGAATACATATGTATGTTTGTGTGCGTTCTTATATATATGCGTGTATGTGTGATTATATTGGCGGTGTAATATTTGTTTATACCCATGAGGAGATGATATTTTCATTTTTGATAAATTCATCCCATTTTAGCACCATTATTAAATTGGCTTTGTCTCTATAGCCTTCTTGGAATGTATTATTGGAATGTAAGATTTCGAAATCCCTATGTGGCCAATTAATTTTGAGATCAACAATCTAATATATAAGGTCAATCATTTTTTCTCTATAAATATATATATATATATATATATATGTGTGTGTGTGTGTGTGTGTGTGTGTGTGTATACATATGCATATGTATATACATATTCTAGAGATGAAAAATTTTAATAAAAAATTGTAAAGATACAACATGTATAAGAACATCAACAGTTAAGAGCAAACAGATTCATATCCTTAACCCATGGATTTTCATGAGAAGATAGAGAAAAACTGACAATGTAATTGTAACTATTATCGGCAACATATAAATTTGAAAATTTTACATGAAACAAAATCCCTATGTGGCCAATAAATTTTCAGATCAACAATCTTATATATAAGATCAATCACTTTTCTCTCTAAATATATATATACAGATGTATATATATATATATATATATATATATATATATATATATATATATATATATATATATATATATAATCCAGGCAAGTTAAACATCCACATGATAGGTATCCAAAGAATTTCAACTGGGTTTATCAAAGGTGCTTAATATCAAATAAAGCTTCTCTATATATGATTAGGTTTATTTATACATATGTGTACAACATCTGCTACACTCGCATATCGATGTTATCGATCAACAGCGGTTAGACACTGAGACCGAATAAGGCAGAGTTAAAATCCGATCCTTAACTCAGATCATATTTGTTTCTTGCCAAATATGATCTGAGGTAAGGATCGGATTTTAACTCTGTCTGATGAAGTCTCCGTTTCGAATAGCTGTTGATCGATAACATCGACATGTAAGTGTCGCAGATTTTTTCATAAATGAGTGTATAAATAAAATAATCATATACATATATATATATAGATTTCAAGTCGACTTTCTCAACGGGCTTGCTTTCAAATATTTTCGCTGTCTTTTTTCCCATTTTAAAACACTTTCCTTGATATCTCAGCCCAGGAAGTATTTTTAATGGCGAATATTTTCCACCTCACTCTTTACTGAGCCTTGCCTGCATCCACGAACGTACCTCTTATTGGACTTTTTACCCTTTGGATTTTCTATTTTCGCCGCACCTGAAGTTGTGGCTTCTTGGAATTTAACTTTGAATCCTCTCTCACAACCTCTCGTGTCTTTTAACGACCTACCTATCTACATCTCATTCTCTCCGCTGGACTTTTCGACACCGGACTTTTTAGCAATCAGACATTTGCTTGCATTCGGGCAGAGTTTTGCACTGTGTTTCTTTCCCTACAACTTTTATTTTATTTTTTTAAAATTTTAAATCTTGGCCTTTGCCAACTTATCTATCCCAGCGACTTCCTCTGATGATAAGATTTTGATCTTTGAAATGCCTGGCTTAAGGAAAATTTAACTTGAATAAATTGCCTTTTTGCGGAATATACCTTGCTCTGAGCAATTGAATTGAATTTTGATTTGGCTTTTGCTTCTCTAATTTCTTTCCATTCTTCTTCATATATATATATATATATATATATATATATATATATATATATATATATATATATATATATATAATCAAATATTATAATAAACGTAAACCTTAAGTAGATAGAACCTATAGTGAAATGGTTTAAGCTCTATATACGAGATATAGCAATTATAAAGATAGATGCAATTGAAGTTTGAAATAAAATCTGGACACTCGTACATGTTTATCACTCTTCTTTCATCTATCTATATATATATATATATATATATATATATAGTAATCCAGGTAGGGTAAAAATCCATAGGGTAGAAATCCAAAGGGAATCAAACCGGGTTTATAAAAGAGTGCTCAATAAAAATATAGAGCTGTATTGTGAATGCTTTTATTCAAACATGTACAAGGTCTGCTACACTGGCATGTCGATGTTATCGATCTGCAGCTCTCAAGAGCTGAGGTCTCATCAGGCAGAAAATCGTTTTTTGATTCAACTGGTTGCTGAATTCCAGGAATTCAGCAACCAGTTGAATCAAAAAACGATTTTCTGCCTGATGAGACCTCAGCTCTTGAGAGCTGCAGATCGATAACATCGACATGCCAGTGTAGCAGACCTTGTACATGTTTGAATAAAAGCATTCACTATATATATATATATATATATATATATATATATAAGTTGTATCTGGATAGGGCAAAAGAAACTCTTACCTCAATACTACAGGGGTGGAAAGTCAAGCAAGGCAAGTCCGCAAATTATTAGTGAATACTGCACGTGAAGAAATAAGCTTCATTATTAGAACTTCAGTTCACTTCAGGTTAATATAACTTGAAAGAAGAAAAACAATTATTCCATCATCATTAGTCATGATCCATAAATTCAACACAAATACGATATTTTGTGAACATATATTTCTAAGACCTTAATTAAAGAAGTTGCTTTGTCAGCACATCGTAACATGATAAAGACTCACCACCATTGTGTTATTAGTCTCGTTCGACAGTACAGTGGCATATGCAACGAAGGATTCTAACAATATTCAAGTATATTATGTTACCGTAAATTCTATTTTTCTTGTCTTTATATAGCTAGCTAACAATATATATAACTGACAATATTCAGATTACCGTAAATTCTGTGTTTCTTAGTCTTTATATAACTAGCTAACAATATATATAACTGACAATATTCAGATTACCGTAAATTCTATTTTTCGTAGTCTTTATATAGCTAACTAACAATATATATAACTGACAATATTCAGATTACCGTAAATTCTATTTTTCGTAGTCTTTATATAGCTAACTAACAATATATATAACTGACAATATTCAGATTACCGTAAATTCTATTTTTCTTAGTCTTTATATAGCTAACTAACAATATATATAACTGACAATATTCAGATTACCGTAAATTCTATTTTTCTTAGTCTTTATATAGCTAACTAACAATATATATAACTGACAATATTCAGATTACCGTAAATTCTATTTTTCGTAGTCTTTATATAGCTAACTAACAATATATATAACTGACAATATTCAGATTACCGTAAATTCTATTTTTCTTAGTCTTTATATAGCTAACTAACAATATATATAACTGACAATATTCAGATTACCGTAAATTCTATTTTTCTTAGTCTTTATATAGCTAGCTAACAATGTATATAACTGACAATATTCAGATTACCGTAAATTCTATTTTTCTTAGTCTTTATATAGCTAACTAACAATATATATAACTGACAATATTCAGATTACCGTAAATTCTATTTTTCGTAGTCTTTATATAGCTAACTAACAATATATATAACTGACAATATTCAGATTACCGTAAATTCTATTTTTCTTAGTCTTTATATAGCTAACTAACAATATATATAACTGACAATATTCAGATTACCGTAAATTCTATTTTTCCTAGTATTTATATAACTAGCTAACAATATATATAACTGACAATATTCAGATTACCGTAAATTCTATTTTTCTTAGTATTTATATAACTAGCTAACAATATATATAACTGACAATATTCAGATTACCGTAAATTCTATTTTTTTTAGTCTTTATATTACTAGCTTACAATGTATATAACTTGCAATATTCAGATTACCGTAAATTCTAGTTTTCTTAGTCTTTATATAACTCATCGATTAAGAAGATCTGTATTGCTGATATCATAAAATTCTATGTCGCTATTCGTAGTGTGACAATAAAGAGTAATGATTAACAGCGTCTACCATCAGTTATTTCTCATAGTACGGTGCCCCTTTAATTTGCCTTAGTTACAGTATTTCTAAATTGAGATGGTACTAACAGTCAAGTTTTCAATTGAGTTATTTCCCTTTTGCAGATCGGATGTTTAGAGTTTCTACAGCTGGATGTCTATGGGTGACAGTTAATTTGCATAAGCGGTGGTCTTATTAGTATAACACTGGTATTGTTGGTGACTGAATAGTGCCAGGTTATTCTCAGAGAGCAGATAGAAATGCAGAGTTTTTAAAAGTTGGATTGCCTTTGAATCCCTGTTTTCAATTTACACTTACGAGTAAATTACAGCTGAGATGTTCGCGATCAATAAATAAGGCGTTCAGTAACTAAGAGGGTCGATATTCTTCGGATAATAAATAACTATTTGTTTCTATATAAATATATGTAGACACCAGGTTTTACATTAAGTATCTACTTATACTAACTTTTTAATATCTCTTCCTAAATGAAAATAGATTCCCATCCCATTAAATGATTTACAATTTAATGTAGGTTATCTTTATGCTACTTTGTTTAGTTTGAATGAGGGGGTTATTCAAAATAATTTCTCAGTGAGTTGTATACCCTCTGAAGTCTGGCATTAGATTATGTTAAAAGGTTTATCAACTAATTAATGCTTACTGACAAATATTACGTTTAAGTTTAAGTTACATCATCCTATATACTTTATTTAATAAATTATAGTAAATAAACAAGTTATACGTTAAATATGTAATTCTATAAAACATATTTAAGAATAAAACCTTAATTCCTACCATTAATCATGTACACCTAAATCCCGATTATTATTATGTTAGTATTATGTCTGTTACTTGTATATGTCTTTGTATTTGTTTCAGAAATGATTCTATGTCCACATTCTTTCTAGACACATTAGAATATTTTCCAACAGATACAAAGCATAAAGCTATTCTTCATGTTTAATTTGACTCCAAAAAGAGACAAACACATCATACAAATAGTTATAGTCAGACTTCCAGTCGGAGCTTGTCACTATCATATCACTGATTAAGTGTCTGTAGTGGCTGCAACACTAATGAACATTCATGCTATCGCCAACGATCAAATCACAGTTCTTGCACCCCTGGGGCCAACCTATATAGTCCCAACATATACATGTGTGTGAATGAAGAAATATGAAACAGTTTCATCAGACGCTAGAAGGCATTTAAATTAGGATAAGCATCAGTAACATCGCTGCCCCAATGCAACTATATCACTGTTCAACAGAATCTCTCGGAGACTTAATCTTAAAGTGTCGCCTGAGATATATTCACGATCAATAGATGAAGTGCTAAATATAATGAGAACATTGCTATACTTCTCATAGTTAAAGGCGTCATCAGAACCGAGCTTATGCAAGTTAGCCAAGAAACTAATGAGAATTTCCGAATTTTTTACATGAAGATCAAAGGGAAAGCCGAAACTTAAGATTATTCAAGATGTGTTATGTCGCTGGGGCCATACATTAATTACTGACTATACTCAAGAGACAATAAGTGGCGTTTTCCTGGCAGATATTGAAAACTATGATATAATTAATATAAAATTAATCAACCAATGCCATTGTTGTATTTGTGGAAAGTCTGGAGATGACTTGTAACGCAACATCACCCCCCCTTTCTATCCAGACTCTCATTGTTCAAACGCTAAAGACAACCCACAACCTGACAATACATAACTAAAACCGAAACGGTACAGACGAAAGCCACGGCACCATCAGCTAAGAGAAACAAATAATCACCTTCTACAGACTGCGGTAGACAATTACAGATCTACAAACAGAGAGCTAACAGAAGCTGGAACAGCTAACCTCACACCACATGATTTTACTGCTGACTGTCTGAACGTCGTAAACAGGAAGTCACCGCCACATTGTCAACGGTCTCTACTGATAAAACATGTTATTATATATCACACATCTCATTAATAGAATGTACACTACCAGAAATAAACACCATATCATCCTCAACAATCGCTTCCATTGATTACAATACTGGAAATCTTGGCCAACTGACAATCCTATTTGCAACGTTTACTGTGGGACCTCAGTGTATGCATGAAGCACACAATATGCGATGCTGTTTATCGAAATGCCGATTTTTTATAACTCTTACGTGCAATCCATATCAATGGAAACATTCAATTTCTGTCGACAACCACAACATTTTACGGCAAAATAAACTTATTTCTAAGATTCTTAAAATTAAGCCCCTATTTGTCACCCTAATTATAAAACTAATTCTTAGTAGCTCTTTACGTTTACATTGAAAACTCGCCATGTTGGACTAAACTAAGTTTTTAAAAATACTATTGTAATCGTGTGAAAACAAACTAAACCCATGAAATTGATACATTCACACCAGCGATTTAAGCATTTAATAATTTCAACATGTTCAAATGTTTCAATAGCTTCATGATTCTAAACTAATATACTTCGGAGAAGACCAATCGGGAATGAAGAATAAGAAAGTATCGGGTATATGTGAAAATACTTATACTAGGTAACCGCAAGTCAACAGTATATTTTCTTTTTTATGAAATATGATTTTGAAACGCTAAATATTCTGGGGTCTGCTTTTAGGACATACATCTATAAACTGCAAGGTTTTCTATTTGACTTGATATAATATATAAACACAAGATTAAAATGAAAACCAAAATCAATTATACGGGATTACGTGTGAGGGGGTGTCGACACACGCAGCCCGAAAGTTTCTTTTTCTTAATTTTTTAGTTGTTTTTTTAAATAAACATTGTCGGGTCGCTGCTTTCGCCGGACAATAAGGAGCATCAAATAATTAAATAGTTCAGCGTTGGCTATGCGATTTCTTGAGTTAATATGCTTTCCCGGGCTACGCCGAAGCACGGGTCAGCTAGTGAAAAATGAATAAAAACGAAAACAAAAAACAACAAAGTAAGCAAATAAAAGGGGCGCCTAATATTTTATAATCTTCTAGTGTAAGGCTAGTTAAACTAAACTCTAGCCTAACAATTTAAAAAAACAAAGACCTAAAATAGAAATACAAGGACCCACGGGTTAAAATAAGTTCACCTATTATATTGACACAACAAAGAAACAGGATATAGGCAACTATAAAAAAACAGAACAATAGAACAGGATATAGGAAGTCACACTAACTGGATCTTTGGCTGAGAAAACAACAAATAATCTGATGGGTTAACTAGCTAGTCGTGTATATAAAACACACTTGGCAACAATAATTCCATGCATTTTAGCCTGAAAATTCCCACGGGGATGCAACGCGTGAGTCTCTGTGTAGCTTAATTTCCATGAATATATTTTCATAGATTAACATTATATATATATATATATATATATATATATATATATATATATATATATATATTAAACAACTCATATTTTCTCTAATGAAAACGTCGAAACCCGAAAACATTAAGATAGAAATGAAGTTTTGAAATAATATTATTGAAATAAAATTTTGTAATTGCATTTCATAGCGTCTAACGACTTCGTTCGTTATATTTAAAATTTAAAATTTAAATTCCACAAACAAAAACACATGAATATATATATATACATATGCATATATGTGTATATAAGTAGTATTCAAAAATATGCAGTTTATATTTTCCTGGTGTCGGGTTTGGCTTGTGCGAATAAGCCGCAGGCATGCTTAACCATCCATCGACATTGTAAGAACATGGCAACTTTCCTATTTACTCGATTCGTTATCAAGGTGAAAAAGTAGGTCACAACAAGTGATTTTTTATCGAATACGATCTTCCGAGTAAAACAACTCTGTCTAAATATAGATACATCATATAATAAAATCAGTAAATCGCCATAGGATGACATAGAGATAGGCCAATCAAATTTTAAAAGACAAACTGCCTCACTCTCGTTCTTTCTTTCCCTCTTTTTCTCTATAAATCTCTCTATGTATATATATATATATATATATATATATATATATATATATATATATATATATATAGTATAACACCATATGTATGACTAGCAATCTATACAGGAAATATGATATTTCATTCCCGGGGAAAAATTATAAAGTTATCTCTCCTCGCGTAGTGACCAGTTTGAGTAAATAATGATATATATATATATATATATATATATATATATATATATATATATATATATATATCCGTAATGTATTATGTCATTATATAACATGTAATATAAGTACACACACATGAAATTGTAATTAATATATACATATATATATATATATATATATATATATATATATATATATATATATATATATAATATGATTGTCACTACAGCATTGAAAGCGTCGTTAAGGGATATATTTGAAAATTGGAGAAACCAGTCAACAGACGCGTGAATTTATATCAATAAATTGAATTTGTTAATCATTTTTGTTATATTTTATTTTATTTTTAAAAATTAAAATATATTAACAAATGATTAATAAATTTCATTTATTTATATAAATACACCCGTCTATTGACTAGTTTCTGAAATGTTCATATATATATATATATATATATATATATATATATATATATATATATATATATATATATATGTATATATATATATATATATATATATATATATATATATATGTATATATATATGTATATATATATATGTATATATATATATATATATATATATATATATATATATATATATATGTATAAGTCAGTGTATATGATATTCCACTAGCCATGGTTTTATTTTATTATTTTTATTTTTTCACATTTCCAAAAATATAAAATTTCTGTGAGATATCTTTTTTACAGTCCGTTTCTTCAAAGGAGACTACAAAGTAAAAGGAACTGATGGTATATGGTATACATACATTGTCATTAATATTTGTATATATATATATATATATATATATATATATACATATATGTGTGTGTGTACATTTTCTTAGTTACACTGTGCCAACGTTTCAACATTTTAATTATGCAGATCCAAGATGTAGTTTTGTAGACAACAACCCGTTTTAACATTGGCAGCTATAATGTACGCAGAAATACGATGAGTAAATAAGCTCTAGATAAGTATTCAGCACTATTAGTGAGGAATACACCAACTTATTACTATATATTTATATTCGTCAATATGTTATTCAGAGGCATAAACATGTTATATGTTAATCACACGTATATAGTAATAGTCGTTTAAGAAATGGATTAAACATGTTATGTTTTAATCATACGTATATATTAATAGCCGTTTAAAAATGGATTAGTTATTACTATATATTTGTATTCGTCAACATGTTATTCAGAGATATAAACATGTTATATTTTAATACAACGTATATATTAATAGCCGTTTAAGTAATGCATTAGTTATTACTATATATTTGTATTCGTCAACATGTTATTCAGAGGCAATACCATGTTATGTTTTAATCACACGTATATATTAATAGCCGTTTAAGTAATGCATTAGTTATTACTATATATTTGTATTCGTCAACATGTTATTCAGAGGCAATACCATGTTATGTTTTAATACAACGTATATATTAATAGCTGTTTAAGAAATGGATTAGTTATTACTATATATTTGTATTCGTCAACATGTGATTAAGACGCATAAACATGTTATATTTTAATCACACGTATATATTAATAGCCGTTTAAGAAATTGATTAGTTATTACTATATATTTGTATTCGTCAACGTGTTATTCAGAGGCATAAACATGTTATATTTTAATCATACGTATATATTAATAGCTGTTTAAGAAATGGATAAGTTATTACTATATATTTGTATTCGTCAATATGTTATTCAAAGGCATACACATGTTATATTTTAATCACACGAATATATTAATAGCCGTTTAAGAAATGGATTAGTTATTACTATATATTTGTATTCATCAATATGTTATTCAGAGGCATAAACATGTTATATTTTAATACAACGTATATATTAATAGCCGTTTAAGAAATGGATTAGTTATTACTATATATTTGTATTCGTGAACATGTTGTTCAGAGGCATAAACGTGTTATATTTTAATACGACGTATATATTAATAGCCGTTTAAGAAATGGATTAGTTATTACTAAATATTAGTATTCGTCAACATGTTATTCAGAAGCATACACATGTCATATTTTAATACAACGTATATATTAATAGCCGTTTAAGAAATGGATTTGTTATTACTATATATTTGTATTCGTCAACATGTTATTCAGAGGCATAAACATGTTATATTTTAATCGCACGTATATATTAATAACCGTTTAAGAAATGGATTAGTTAAGAAATTAAATCAAAGTGTCTAAAATATTCGAATCATTTTATAATAACATTGTCTGTAATCTTTAAGTCAGTATTTTAAACCAGAATGTTCAATATTAAAATCTTGCTATATGATATATTTTATTTTATTGATTTGATATATCCTCTTTTTTATTTCTAAATTTAATGTAATAAACTCAACAATATTCTGAATTATGAGAAAAAGCGAAAAAAATGTTTGTTGAATATATCTTTAAAATCGTATTTACAATATATTTAGAGGGATCACTATAGAATTAAGATCTGCTCTGTATGTTTTTGTTACTGTTACTCGAATCGGACTTCTACACAAGTTTCACGAAAATCGATTGTCTGGTCTGCATCAAGTTGTCTGCTTTGGTAGTAATTATTCGGTATTATTGCGAGTGTCCAGGTTATTACCCCTGAACCCAGAAATAATTTGTCCAGCCATTGCAAACTAAGATATAGCCTAGAAAACACAAGTAATGGTGGTTGCATAGGCACTAAAGCAATCTAATTATCTTCATTCTATATATATATATATATATGATCCGACATCGTAGATCACTCTTAGCTACTTGGTGGATAGTAGTAATTCTACTATTTACAGTTAAAATTCCCCTTTATTTACTAATTAGTTTCCAGTGGCCTTCGGGTAAGATCTTCGACTGCGAATCAGTGGCGATTTGTGTTCGGGGTTCGCGCCTGCTGACCGTTGGGAACTAGTTCCTAGACTGAAGATTGCGTTAGCATGAAACATCGATGTCTCTAGGTATATTTTAAATATTTAATATTTATAAAAAATATTATTGTTTATCAGCCCCCTCCCACGGAGGCTGGGCACTTTTCGAGGAGCTTTAATAACAAGTAGTACAAATAGCTATATGCATGATCCGACATCGTTGATCACTCTTAGCTACTTGGTGGATAGTAGTAATTCTACTATTTACAGTTAAAATTCCCCTTTATTTACTAATTAGTTTCCAGTGGCCTTCGGGTAAGATCTTCGACTGCGAATCAGTGGCGATTTGTGTTCGGGGTTCGCGCCTGCTGACCGTTGGGAACTAGTTCCTAGACTGAAGATTGCGTTAGCATGAAACATCGATGTCTCTAGGTATATTTTAAATATTTAATATTTATAAAAAATATTATTGTATATATATATATATATATATATATATATATATGCATATGTTTTTGTAATTCATATACTTACATTAATATTTTTTAACATCTTTCAATTATCTTTAATTAATTTATTCTATTTTATTTATTCTGTTTTATTATATATATTTATATATTTTTTAGTATTCCCTTCTAATTCATAAAATTACTATTTTTATTCAAAACCCAACTAAATCCGGTAATGAAGATACAGTCCCTTACACTGTACAATTAATTTTTAAACAGAAAAATAAGCCTAACTGTTTCGTGTGTATTTATTGCAGCGTAGTATTTCCTGATTTTTCGTAGGTTATTACCACCCATTATTAAATTATTATTTCCCTCTTGTAACCTTTTTAGCAATTGGGTTTTTAATTTTTTTAAATAGACTTTTTATTTTTTAGATTTTAATTTTTGATTCTCCGACGACAGAGATGAACAGAATGCGATCGGAGGTCAGCATGTCGTCGATTTAAATACACAGATTAAAAAAAAACACAGTTGTTACCTTCCCACGAGGCAAATGTCGGAAAAATCTGCGAGTAGACATGCCGAATTAGTAAAAATAATAAAAATGAAATACTGCCGTAAGTTCACACATCGCGCGAGTCGCCATTTTCCATGGAAGCATACACAAATAAAGGATGGAAAATGTCCAGTAAAGGATACCAATTATAGGTTCCCATTTGTTTTGATGTCAAACTAATGGTTCTGACGTTGTTGTGATTCAATGTAATACATGTATAAATATATATTACGATCTTATTTTGAAATGTTCGTAATAATTAAGGAGTCTGCTGGGGTTCTCTCCCACACACCTTACATACACCCATACACCCACACGCACCCCCACCCCCTATATATATATATATATATATATATATATATATATATATATATTCCAAATTTATGCCTACCAGCGACCTTGCGCGATTTAAGTTCAATTTAAAAAGAGACATTTACACCGTTCAGTTCACACAACATCGGGCGTGACTTCTACAAGATCAGGAAGGATTATTAAGAAAAGGAAAAATGTTAATACCTTTTATTTGTCTAAAGTTCTGACGAGGCTTGTTATATCAAGCGAAATATTGGATTAAAAAGTCAAGATGAAAAGAAAAAAGAATATTGTTTTGATTGTATTGATTGATTGTTTTAGTTCTAACGGGCATTGTACTGTCCATTAGCGCAATGGCCTGAATTGCAATCTGCTTGTATTTTTATATAGTAATGAACTGGTAGATATGTTTCTGATAGACTTTATTTTCAAGAGATTTGTTTAACCCGCTTAAGTATCCATTCTATGTAAAGACTGAACGTATGTTAATAATAATAGCACCGGTTTAACTATGTGAGGAATTAATTATATTGTGATTCCTTAATTTGTAAATAAAGACGTATCAATGTCGTTCTTCCAAATGGAAGCGTTTTTAACTGACAACCACTATCAAGTTCAGTATTTGTATGATACTGCACACAATCATTTGGCGATGTTTTGCATCTGAAAACACGTTCCAATTTCAATGTATTATAAAACAAATCAATGAAAAATAAAGTCAGCTGATTAATCATATAAGATCATAGTAACATAGATGTATTAAGAACTGGTACGTATCTTAGGTAGTAGCTTCTTTATAATAGTACTAGCCGGCCTCTTTGAGATTATAAGTCCTTAGTTTTGAAATCAATAGCAATCAGTATTGCTTCTGTGTGGTTATTTAATGATGAGTCATTTCTCTACCTAATGAAAACGGCGCAATACAAACACAGACAACAGAAGAGCCTTATGCATTAGATTGTCGATACCCTTTACATTGCTTTAAAATATATTTCAACTCAGCTTTTTATATTATTAATCATAACTTTTAAAGTCACTTTGTCGATTAAAACTTTATTTTGTAAACTTTACTCACTGCATTCTTTTTTTGTGTTTAACCAATATACGGACCTTTGGGCTAAGAACCTAATTAAAAGAAGCCGTTAATTCCCATTAAAACTGCCTGAGGTTTTTTTACGATAAAAGCGACTACATTTCAGATTTAACCTCGTTGAACAAATTGATTTTAATTTCAACGTGGATCATGATTCGGAATAAGCTCTGAGTTAGTTGTGCACGCATACATCGGAAATGTGTTTGGCAGAGAAGCCAAATTAACGACTATTAGATGATATTATGTGTAATATAAGTCCCCAGGCTGATTGCATCATATCGAGAGAGTATTCAGTCTTATAAGCGTCAGCGGTTGAACTATGCACTACTTCAAAGAAATGAAAATGTACTGGTTACACCACTTGTTAATATCAGAATCAATTGAAGATAATCTTAGGAGAATATGTCAATGTTCGAATGACAATAATATAAAATCAAGTACAGATATATTAAAATACATTACATTTACATCAAAATATGTTACCGAAAGAGTATCTTTCTTCGTCCATTGCAAAAAACTCAACTAAAGCAAACAATAAGATATTCAGAAATGTAACTAAAACATATTGCAGGAATAATGAATCAAGCTGCATATATAATATTTGGACACAAAACACTTTTAAACTAGAAAAATGGTACAATTAAGAAGTATGTTGAAACAACTAGTGTTGTATAATATGATAACATGTTAATCAAATGTCAATTGCGATTTTAAAAAAAACCCAACATTTTACTAGACTTTAAACGAAAATAAATTTTATAATTAGTTAGATTATTCACAAAAAGCGACACTATCGCTACGAAACAGACATACATATATATATATATATATATATATATATATATATATATATATATATATATATATATATATATATAAATTGGATTGCTTTATATATATATATATATATATTGCTTCATATATATATATATATATATATATATATATATATATATATATATATATATATATATATATATATATATATAAAATCTCAATTGACATTTGCGTAACAGGTGACCATATTATATATATACTAGCGGGATCCGTCGCCCGGCGTTGCACGGGAGAAAGTACTACCTATTACATGACGTCGAATAAAGAAAGCAACGGCCTATTGTTGTTTCTCCCCCCTCTACCGTGTTGGCGAATGCTATAAATTTAAAAAAAAAGAAAAAAGTGGTAGAGTAGAATGGGATCGAACGCTGAAACTGGTGATCATGAAACATGCCTTCCTAATGACTGCACCACCGTTTCAAGTTAAACATTTATGTGAAAATAGGTCAATTAAGCTAAGCTTGATTATGAGCATGCGTGTTATGTTAAGATTCAGCAATGAGACGGTTTATGTCATTTGTAGATGATGAAAATGACTGGATTTGGGCAAGTTTTCTAAAATATGCGTGTTAAATGTGTATGATTTTGAAAATATGAATGTATCGGGGTCTACCAGTATCTTGGTGCTTATTGAATTTAATAGGAAGTCGATTCGATCAAGAAATTGTACCCCCAATGTTGAATGAATAAATATTGCAGGAACTGTGTTCGTTAATTTCATTCGCGTTTTTTTAACAAAAATTATTTTAAAAATAATTTTCATATTTTTCAAATATTTGAACTTTGGTCTTTTCGAAAGCCAACTCATCGATCTGTATTTCTCCTCTGCTGATAAGATCTCGATCTTTGAAAAGCCTTGGCTTAAGGAAAGAATAATAAACACTAGTTTATTACTGAATACACCTTGCATTGAACAATTGAAATTTGAAATAAATTTGGACAATCGTCGCATATTTATTACTCTTTTTTCTTCTATCTCTCTCTCTCTCTCTCTCTCTCTCTATATATATATATATATATATATATATATATATATATATATATATATATATATATAGATAGATAGATAGATAGATAGATAGATAGATAGATACTATGGTCACCTGTTATGCAAATTTTAATTGAGATTCGTGTAAAAACTCAAAATTGAACTACACTTTTAAACAAAATGAATGTTATAATTGGTTAGATCATAGACAATAACACTTTCGTTACTAACACGAGATAGAGATATCATATTGTATGCTTTTAAAGCTTTAGGAAATCAAAATTCAATATGCAGCATTCATAATTAAAACTGATGAAAGAATAGGACTTACATTACAACCATACATGAAAAATATAGATATTATATGAAAGTATATGAAATTAATTATTACAAATTTATTATATATAAGTTAATTACTTATATAGTAAAACGCTATGAAAATGTAATGTCCGTCCGTACGTTTTCAGTCTTTACTTCTCTTTTAAAAGATGGGACTGTCCAATCGCCGTAGATGCAGTGCAAAATAAGTAAATTAGATTTGTTTAAATCTTATTACCCTGTTTTTTTCTGAACGTGAAACTCAAAATAAAATAATTTTTTTTTGGGGGGGGGGCATACAAATTGTCATATCTGGTCTGTCAGAAGATGGTAGTGTAGTACCGTTCGTTTTGCGTTGACGCCAGACGTCTATAAAATTGAAATATGTCAGAAACTCATGCAATTGTCAGAGATAGACCTCCATAATCGGATATATTCTGAAAGTAAATTAATCAGAATACTAAGATAGCCATTTGCCAGTTTAAACACACATTATACAATAATTTTGATTACGATGTTTCTGACCCGTGGATAATTCACGGCCCTTAAATAATCGACTCAGACTTTCTAATTAGCTAGGCGTATGAAACCACCTTGTAGCGCAAAGAGTCTTAATATATAAACACACATTCAATGTTTACATATGTATGTAAACTTTCCACTTTTAAATGTATATAATTGATTTCTTTTGAAAACTTCTGCTTTTGAACTCATTAATTCGTTTGTGTTTACCATATAACTATTCTCTCGCTTTCTCTCGCTTTCTCTCGCTTTGAGTATTGCCTAAACCTGTTTCTCTAAAAGATCTCTCTAAAAGTCGGCTCTCTCTAAAGTTTTCACCCCAAAACTCTAACTCTGAAACGAGTTTCTAAATGTATATGCTCTGATGAACTTGCCCCCACGACGCAAATTCACTAGATCAACCCAACAATCTGCCAAATCCCATCCATTCATTGTGTGGTCACCAGATACCGAAGCTTTCTACTCCAACAGTTTCTTTCCTCGTGTGGCTGGACTCTGGAACTTTCTCCCTGCCCCTTGTTTTCCTGACGGTACTGACATGCAGAAGTGTAAAACTAATGTAAACAGACACTTCGCTGCACAGCTCCCAATTTAGGTTGATAGATAGATAGATATGTATAGAGAGTGTGTGAGAGAGAGAGGGAGAAGGGGGAGAGAAAGATGGCGGGGTGAGAGAAGAGATGTATTTTTCACAAATAACAAAGGACTACTGTAATTTGAGCCAAGATTTATAGGGGGCATCCCAACTAAGGTGTTGTGTAGCAATAAGTTTGCTCACATGACATTAGTGTCTTGTCATATTGGTACAGTCATGGAAACAGAAGCAGTGGGTACACTCCAAAGGCAAACGGTCCGAGTAAAGAAGCTATTAAAGTAGTACCTTTTCCTGCATATAAAAACCCTTAAAATGAAAAGGTGAGATGTTATGCTAGTCGGGTTGCTCGGGCGTATTTTTTGTGAAGGCGGTATACGTGCAGTAAGTTCGTCGGAGTACATACTGTGGAAGTATTGCTAAAATAAATACCAGGATTAATATTAAAAAAACGCACCATGGCAACAGTTGGTCATGTTAATACATCGTCGATCATTCTTTTAAAAATTAAAATACTTCATCGTGGCCGACAAAAATGAAAAAAAAAGGTAAAAGAGCGTATCCCTTCTTCAGGAAATCAATTTAATCAATCGTCTATTCTCATAATTCAATACGATATCCGGTTACGATTCATATTCAAACTTCTCGTTTCTCTTATTTTTTCTATTTTTCTTTTTCTTTGACGTTACAAGGCTATAAACCGCACGGTTTTTCATTAAACCGGAAGCTGACAGTCTGAGTGTTTTTTCTGGAGGCTATTTCTTCCACCATTTTATTTTCAATTTATGTCAAGCGATTCGGACGGGGAAGAATCTCTGGCGAAATACTATTTTTTTGTTGTGTTTTTTTGTTGACATTCGATTCAAGCAAATCGAATTTTCATTGCATCACAAATCTGTGAGGCGGTTTTATTTTTAGGATTTAAGAAGAATAATGGTTAATCAAAGAGGAACTAGAATTTAAGAAAAGGAAAAGGTAATAAAGATAACACAAATCACAAGTCTGTTTAGATTTATTTTGTCCGTTATTTATCTAAATTGTTTCATGTTATTACTAGCAATGCTACTCGCCGTTGTCTCGGTGTATGATAGAAATACACAAGTTAAAAGTGTGCACATCATATATGGTGCATAGAAAACTTAAATTATAGTTCATGAGTTCAAAGGAAAGAAAAATGCGAAGGAACATAAACAACTCCTGAAATGAAATAATATGTTATGTCTAATTCATCGTTCCATTACTTTGTTTATATATTTGGTATCTTGAAGAAATAGACATGCTATTCCTTATCTTTGATAAACATATTCTTAGTCTCGTTTCTTTTTAAAAACACTTCGTATTTCTGAAAACACATGTTTATTCATTCCCCCTTATCTCGAGAAACTGTTTAGACCCTCTTCAAAAAGCGAACGTTTCATTCAGTGTACTTCGTTAATGCATTCTCAGTATTTATACGTTTTGACACACCTTTATCTGTTGACAAAATAAATGTCACATTCACAGTAGTTGGTAAATACTTTCTCATGTCCGATACCTTTTGTACATACTTCGTATTTGAAAGGAAAATAATTTTATGTTATTGTGCTGGATAATAACTCATCATTATAGTTAACTTTTGAAAAATAGCAATAAAACTGTACATTACCACTTCGTGTCCGAGAAGGGAAGGATTTTTCCGCGGTCGCCTGACCATCATCTCGTGTTAGGGTGTTCCACCGGAACTGTATAGTTATTCTAGTTCTAAACAAAATGTTCCTTTTTGGAGAATTAGATTGTTGTCCGCATAAAACACCGACCTCCAATCAAACCTTGTTCTGGTGTAGACGGATATAAATTGGAATAACATCCAGCGTCACACTATTTTCTTAGAAGTATCAATGTATTTCTCATCGTCGGTTTCCTTCTCATTTGTGATGGAATGCCCATGACACGATACACGTGTTGTTGTTTCGATCCAGAGTTTTCCCTGATTTGATTGAAGTGTGATTACTGTTGTTGCCGCCGGCGTATTATTGTGTAGTAATTTTTCGGAAATTGAAAATACTTCCGTTTTCAAAGGAATGTGCGTGTTTAAATTGTGCGTTTAAGCAGAATAACCACAATTATACAAATTATTAATCCTCATCTTACAAATTAAAAAATATAAAAGAGTATATCTCTTTTTAAAAGTGTATGTCGATGCATGAAATAATAATATTGATATATATATATATATATATATATATATATATATATATATATATATCCTCTCTCTCTATATATATATCTATACATATATATATATACGTATATATATATATATATATATATATATATATATATAACGACTTAGACGAATACAGAATTAATGACATGATAATTATGATGTATAAATGTTCGAGAAATGTGACATCAACAAAATATATAGTGGATATATGTTTCTGTAAATGCGTGTTTCTTTTCGGTCAATCCATATAAAAAGCACGACAAATTATCATAAAGACGCTAATAGTTCAGTTAGACAGAGAAGTCACAATAAACCACAAATGCCTTAAAATAGAGTTATCAACAATATTAAAAAAAATATAATTTAATTAACTAAGTTGTTATACATGAACTCTGGATGACATGAAGTCCTTTTGTATTGAGCTGTATCTGTCGTATTCAATGGTATGTGAGAAGCTTGACATCGTTCGCTTTTTATTTAGTTTTATTTTGTGTGTTGTCTTCATTGTCTCGTTATGATACTGCTAAAGTTTTTAAAAAAGCTAACTTCACTTATATCTCGCTATATATGTATACATATAGCTGTATGTGTATACACACACCCATATATATGTAAATAAAAATTCATATATATATATATATATATATATATATGTATATATATATCCATGGATATATATATATCCATGGCCTCCGTTTAGTCTTGAGAAACAACGGATACTTCTTTTAAAGGTAGCTGCACGTTTTATCATGAAGCAAGGGTTGTGCAAGTTTTAATCACACTTACCTAGAGTCGACACTGTTTGATTCCAGTGGCAAGGAGAAGTCTAGGACAACTGGAAACAATGCCAAGATATGCAGAGACACATACAGCACCTAATATACCAGAATGTTCACCAACTTTTCTACTGACACGGTTGAACGTTGCTTTATATATATATATATATATATATATTTATATATATATATATATATATATATATATATATATATATATATATATATATATATATACATAGCACTAGATAAAGTGAAAGAATAAAATAAGGTGCGAATCAAATTTTATTAGCATTCAATGTTCAAGCAAAGTACTATAAAGTACTTAACTAATGAGTTTTCAAAGAAAATATTCTCCTCAGAGGACGATTACCGCAATGACATTACTGCAGGTAATAAAATTAAACTTTGAAAATATATTTAAAAAATTTACATAAAAATACATAAAAGTATATAAAACATCAAATATATCGGCCCAAAACACACTTTTTTGCTAAACTTATACAGTTCATCCAAGTCATAAACTTTAAAACAGCTTCAAGAAAGATATCAACGAGGTTGATATATATATATATATATATATATATATATATATATATATATATATATATATATATATATATTTTTTTTTTTTTTTTCTCGACCAGAACATAATTAAAACCACCGGATTTTCTATGTATAAGTCGAGTTAACTTTTCGAATGCATCCATCTTTCTCTTTACCCACTTTGAGTAATATTCTGCATCTCTTTGTCCTAGTTTACAATTAAATCTGCCAATTATTGCCATGCGCGACCTCGACGTTGATCTGATTCTACTTGGCCGGAGACGATTACGTTACTGTCATATTGATTATTTAGTCGCCGATGATAACTCTCCGTCTCGTTCCTAAGTGTACGTGCGAGGCCCAATATCTAATGCTAATGTTAGGGGGTTGAATTTGTGTTACAGCGTGTGTGGTCAAGTGCGACGTGTATAACCTAGCCTGACAGTATTCATTATGTTTGCTGATTTTACTAGAATAACTCCGTTGTTCGGAAATTTCGTTTTGTCTTTAAAATCAGACATGGCGGTTCCAGTTAAGCTGATGGGGAAATGTGACAAAAAGGTGCCGAATTAAGAGGAACGATTGTGTCTAAGTGTTCAAAAGAAATCATAAATCGACGTCATAGAAACGTTACTAGATAATTGAACAAAGGAGAATTATAGATCTTTTTTATGCAGACTCGTATTACTATAAAGGTTGGTATTTCTGTAATGTACAGCCCGTGCTATGTTTAGAAAGTATCTTTTGTTTATTAAATTTTTAGCTGATTCCTTCCCCAGTATGCCACGCTGATGAGCCGCAATAACGACAAATCATGTGTTCGTGGATAATAATTTAATCTATAAATAAATATAAAAAAAATTAAAAACATTTAACTCACATTCTCTGCTAGACTGTTTTCGCTGCGGT
The DNA here is from genome assembly GCA_963556195.1 of Sepiola atlantica. NCBI lineage: Eukaryota > Metazoa > Mollusca > Cephalopoda > Sepiida > Sepiolidae > Sepiola > Sepiola atlantica. Next base: position 31,275,593 of record OY744538.1, on the reverse strand, counting down.
TCTACATCTGGCAGCCATTTTGTTTTGTAAGATTCTGTGCACAGTCGGAGAAATTTTTCTTCTGGTTTAATTATTTTTGACAAAGGGAAGTCTCTTTTCCCGAAATATTAATAATGATTTTTTAATCACCCGGACATCACACAGACAGCTAAAAACACTCTCGCTGTTATGTAAGATTTTAGGAAAAATAAATAGTAAGTCATATTTCGTATTCGATTTATTGTTTTTGTTCCTTACAACTTGCATCTTACCCGGAATTTGCATTGCCCACAGCCTCTAAAAAACATACTACTACTATCCCCAGCAATGCTTCAAGTAAACTACCATTCTCTACTATATATATGTATATATATATATATATATATATATATATATATATATATATATATATTTTACAATAAAATAAAAAAATAAAAACAAAATAAACATTTAAGTTCTTTTTCTTTTGTAATAACGGCAAATAGTTCATGTACATTTCTCACAGAATTAATCCTGTAAAATGATTGTTTTCTTTTAAATGAAATCATTAACATTTATTCGCAAGTATTTACTTTTTCTAAAGTATAAATCTCATTTGAAATTACGAATTAAATGCAGAAATAAACTAGTGAAAATGTATTCATTATATTTAACGTAAATGTTATGTACAATGTGTCTAATAGGTTAAAGTTAAAAGATAGTTATAAAATAAAAAAACCTCTCTAACGAGGTATGGCAAACCAATTCTAATAATAACTGCGAGATGCGTGATTTCGGAGTGTAGCATCCACTTACCCAAGTATGTGTCTCCTTAAGCTATATAAAATAATGTTAGATTTTAGTTCTTTTTTTCTGTGAAATGTTCTCCGAGGAAATATATAGAACTATTTTAGTTTGTTTATTTCCCAAAAGGAAATATTAGGAAATAAATGTAACTATTTTAGTGTGTTTTCCCTCAAGTGAATATGAAGTTAATCCAACGTCTGAGTCTTTTTTTAACGTTTTCGTGTTCTCAAAATGTAAAAAAAAAAACAATAAAGAGAAAGATCACATTATTGAAGTTTTTCTCACTTTTATTTAAATACTAGAAGGATATCCGGAAAATTCCACGGTGGCTTAAACAGTGTCTTTATTTTTTAGTGTGATTTTAAAAATACTTGTAAGTTGAATATGTTATTTATATTTAAAAAACACCATTTAATTTGTGTATTTATGTATTTATTATAATAATTAAAATCTTTTTTTTTAATTAATCGTTTCCTTATTACTGGAAAAATGATTTTCATCTTGCTATTCCTTAAATACATAAAACGAATGTAATTGTGACGTCGTCAAAGTTTACATTTTTTATTTATTACGACTTATTTGATTTTGGAACTATAGTTTCCTAATGCATAAAATCACCGTTTTCATTCGTTACCGACTCTAGCATCACTTAACAATTATTTTAAATTTACTCTTTGGTGGTCGGATAATATCAGATTTTAATGAGTTTAGAATATCATTACGAAGTATTTGTATATATTTTGGTCGTAATATTGTAAGCAACTAGCATGAAGCCACGATTCGTTAATAAAAATACGACAAACTATACCATCACACGAGAATTCTAATACATGTACATTTACCATAGCAGCGACGAGTGCGGATTGTAGCTCTTTCTCCCTTACTCTATCTATCTATCTACATATCTATATATATATATATATATATATATATATATATATATATATATATATATATATATATATATATATCTAACCATCTATCTTTCTATCTTTCTCTCTCTCTCTCTCTTTCTCTCTCTCTCTCTCGATAACTCGGCGGGGTCAAGATATGCAGATAGTTTATCTAGATAATTGGCGTTCCGGGATACTTTGAATGAAACTGTAAAACGTGTCGTGCCTCTCGTGGTCTTGAACGACACATAATAGAGAATACATCAGCAATGCGATGTTTGATCTCATACCTGGCAAAATTAGACTAGCCATTAGAGAATAAAACAATTTTGTTATATTATTACCGACTACTAATGTAGATAATAATAGATTTCTTCGAATGACATATAAGACAAGTCATAGCAAATTTCTCACAGTGGATATCAGGTCTTAGCTGACGTTTCAGCACAAGGAATACGTATGCTTTCAAATAAAAATCGAATTACACTGTTTAGTTAAGTTCAATACTGTCACGGGCAAAAAATTAGCCTGGCTTATTTTTTAATAATTGTGTTCATACTGTGTTTACAAAGACTTTTGCTGATATCAGATGTTCTTTTACCAGTGTCTGAACTGCTAAATTCATCTTAATACTTAATATTAATTTTTACCCAAGAAAAGAACAAAATTTAGATTGAAATTCCGCAACCAGAATTTAACAAGGAAAAATGTTTCTTCCTCTTTTTCTCCAGTGAAAAGAATAGTCAAACAATATGAACAAACAGGTAATGCGGAACGGAAAACAGGCTCAGGCTGTCAAAAATAATTCACAAGAAGAAGTTATGTAAGGCTGAAAATAATATATTTTGCTTACAGGTAAGGCACTCTTACAGATTTAATCAAATAATTTAAAACCGGAGAGGGTAAGTCTCCTTTTTGAAGAACACTAGCCAGGAGATTGAAGGAACACGATATATTATCGAGACAATTCGCAAAAGCCTTTGATTTCAAAAGAGAATATTTTGGATGGAGTGAATTTTGTTACTGGATAAATCCCCCTCTCTTGAAATAGTTTCAGAGAGTTCTTTTGCCGAATTAGCCGGACTTTACTCTTGTGAATTATGATCCTAATCAGTGGAATCCAAAACAGGTAAGCGTGGGTCTTCAAACTACAGTTAAGCATTTAAATGACGTGTATGTTGATCCCTTTTCTATTTGAGACTTAATTCTCTGTGATAAAAGCATGAACACAACAGTATAAAGCCGACAGTTTAACAGCTGTGTCGTTCTCATTCACTGGAAATATCTTTCTGCACGATAGTACTCCAACTCACACTGCAAAATGTACCAAAAAGTCGATGTAGGATAACTATTTTCAGACAATGTTCTGGCCTAGAGCAATTTGATCTTAATAAAATCGAGGGCGTGTAGAACACAGTAAAAATAAAACGCAGTTAAAACAATAAGTCGCTCAGCTAGTCAGTCAAGTAGCTGACAAACAACATGCCCAAAATAATAACCGTGGTACGGAGACTAATAGATAAACAATTGGCTACTATAAGTATTCAAGATTAGTCCAGTCAAGTTTTATTGACCGTTTTTTTAATATATATAAAAAATTAGCCAATCCCATATTTCTGCTCGGGACTGTATGTCTTACGATTGTATGAAATTCTTTGCAACAATAGAGAATTCTCACAATGTAAGACTATGATTAATAAACGCATTAATAAAAAAGAAATATTTATAAACAAATATACTTCAGAATATAGAATTATGGAGTACGTTACTTTCTGGAAACTAGGTTCATCAATTGTTCTAAAATAAATATACGAGGCTTGCCTAAAAGTATCCGACCTTCGGGGCAAAACACATATTTAAAATCCCTGACGGGGTTAGGACTGTAATCCCCTTAGAAGTAGGCCCCTTGGGCTTGCACACACTAACTCCACCGATCCATCCACTGCCGGAAAGACCTCTGGAAGTCTTCTTTTGGAATGGTGTTCAGCTCCGCTGTCGCGTTCCGCATTGTTTCTTCTCTAGTCTAAAACGGGAAACTTTCAGTGGCGTCTCTAATTTTCGAAACAACCAGAGTCGCAAGGAGATATGTCTGGAGATAAGGAAGAGGGTGAACGACTGGAATTACATGTTTGGTCAAGATATGTTAGATCAATAGCGATGAATGTGCGGGGGTTGTTGTGATAGAGTTGCCCGTTTTTCGCCGTCCACATGTTTGGTCTTTTATTCCGAACAGCTTCCCGGAGACGCTGGAAACATTTTGATAGTACTCCTAATTAACTATTTGCCCTTCCGGTGCGTATTCGTGAAACACAATTCCAAGGATATCAAAGAAGACTGTTAGCATCACTTTGATTTTGCTTTGCACCTGTCGCGCTTTGTTGGCCTTGGAGACTCAGGATGCTTTCATTGCGACGACTGTTTTTTTTTCTGGGTCGTACCCATACACCCATGACTCATCTCGAGGTATCACGGTGTTCAGACACCCAGGATCAGTGTTGGCGGTTTCCAGAATATCCTGTGCAACTTGAAAACGGAAATTCTTTTGTTCCTGCGACGAGAACCCGGGCAGAAATTTCGCAGTCACTCTGTGCATGTTCAAATCATCACGCAATATTAGGCGATCTCCCGCACGGTTGGACGACGACCTTTCATCATCAAATTTCGCACCCTATCAACAACAGCTACACTCCGGGCAGTTTAGCGTCTTCCAGAACGCTCATCACTCTCCGGTGATATGCGGCTACTTTTGAATGGGTTGAACCACTCCTTAATTTTGTGTTACACCCATCGCATATTCTCCCAGCACCTGCTGAATCTTACGAATTGTTTTGCTTTGAAAATTACCAACTTTTTGACAAAATGTAATGCAGTACCTTTGCTCAACACATTCAGTCATCTGATGTATATTTTTTCTAAAATATAGCTTCTTTGTTTTATATATAGACCAATACAAGCATCAAGATGTTCATTGCAAAATAATGAATATGTCATAAATATCCATTTTACTAAGTATATCAGCTCTGTTTGAGGCTAGGAGTTTACCATTGAGCTTAACTTAATATACAGCATTTATGTTTATCAAAATCTACTGTAGCATTTACTTAATGTTTATTAAATATGGTGTTTTATGAACTCCTTGTGATACAACTGAGCGTATCACGGAACACACACACACACACACACATATATATATATGTATATATATATATATATATATATATATGTATATATATATATATATATATATGTATATATATATATATATATATATTTATATATATATATATATATATATACTCGTGTACACCTTTTATAAATAATGAAGAAAGAATGTATACTTTGCCAGTATTCGCATTATAACTAATATCATGTCGACGACTTATGTTGGTAATCAAATTTCTCATAAATAATTATCATATCTGATTACCCACAGACAAAGAACAGCCCCTGTTAACGTTTTATTTAGCGTGAAAATTTTATTTCCGAATCGATTTCACTGCATTGCTATTTTTTTGCTTACCCGCAACCCTTGAAAGAGTTTCGTGTGATCGGCTTAGATATGGAACGCTTTTTACTCGCTAACTTAATGCGACGGGACAGATTTATATTTTTTTATAAAAATAATAAACATTGGTATCTATTACATCGTTGAGAATAACTGGTTTACCGCTAGTAATCGTAAACTATGTGTCCGTAGTGTGAGCTATAGTTTCGTAAATAATTTCTAAAACTTTTATACAAACTAACAGTACCTTATATTTTAGAGCGAGTGATATACAGATCGAATCCTTAAAATAATTATTGCATTGCGATTCATTCTTAAATGAGTTTGTAAGTTCATCAATGTATAATTACTTTGAATTCATTTAGTTTATTATTTAAATCTTATTAACTCGGCTTACTAAATTGGATTAATAAACTCGTTCAACGAATATGATTCTCTGTTACAAACTAAATCTAATTGTCTGATAAATGTGGTTGTTAAAATGTCTCTTGCGCTAGAATAGTGGGCCAAATCTTCGCCACGTAAATAGATGACGCATGTCATCCATTGCTGTTGCATCTGCTATATCATGGTTCAGTAGTAGTAGATATAATAAGTAGTAAGCATAGTAGTAGTAGTAGTAGTAGTAGTACAAGTAAGTGTAGACTTTCCTTTACCTCTCATTCTTTTTCATTCAACAGCAACCGTAATAGTTGTTTCATGTCCGAGTTGACAGCTAACACACAATGTCAACTACTTATATTGGGTGTTTCAATAATTATTTTAGTGTCGTTGTGTTACACTGTATTAGCATTTCAAAGTATTATTACACAGAATTACGCCCTAACTCGTTTATTTCTGGAAGAGGAAATGATACCTACGTGAATACATCTGCTCCGTTTCATATAACCTTTACTTGCCCAGGCTTACTGCCACGTACTTGCTTTTTTACGTCACTTTCATGTCGCTCCAGTCAAACTCCAATACAAACGAAGAGACTTAATACTGTAGTTCATGTAAATACTCATTTTATTCACGGTCCCAATTGAATTAACTCTACTGAATTAGTAAATCGTTATGTTGGTTTCTTGAATTACAATTCGTTAATTTATTTCATTATTCTAGTCATTTTCTGTGTGTCTCCTCCAGTTCAAATCCCATGGAATATTGTCAGTTATAGAGTCTTCTGTACTCTATAATACATTAGAAGAATACTCTCCACTCGATAAAAGACAATGTGTATGAGTTTTATACAAAGCTGTTCAATCGTTTATTTAATGAAAATGCTTTTCATCGCAATATAATATTTCGTTTGCCTGCCCGGTATTTAAAATGACTGAATATTTTTCCTCTGCATTCCAGTACAGACCGATCAGTCTGCTGTGCGTCATGGAGAAGTTGCTTTTATCTGTAATAAATGAAAACGTTGTAAACGACCTCCACGAAAACAACTTTCTTAGTGACAAATCAAATAGAGTTTGTCTTGCCAGATCAACAGCTGACGTGCTAGCTGTGATATTGCACAGGATCATTGCATCTATCGACGGAGACTACGTTTGTAGAGGAGGGATCTTTATATAGAAAAAGGCTTTTAATAGGGTCTGGACCAATGGGTTTTCCACCAACTTTTTAGCTATGCCACATCTTTCTCGCCGATATCTTTTAAAAGGTTCTTATTAACATTCTTAAAAACACAGCACCAATGCAAGCGTGCCCAACAGGTATCCACTACTGGTCCAACTGTCTTCCTGATTTTATAAATGATCTCCCCCCAAAATATTTTTAGATCAATCGTTGACATTTTTGTTAGAGGAGACAAATACTAATGCCATCAAGTTAAAGAGCATTGCTTAGCAAGATCCTTCTGAGCCGTTTTGCTCCAATTTGGAGCACGTGATGCAATTGGGAAACAAAGTGGCTTGTCGCTTTTTACGCCTCTAAAAGCAAGCTTTATTCATCATCAATGGTCGGATCTTCACTTCTCCCCAGTCGAAATTAATAGCTCTCTCCTCGAGGAAGCTCTTTCCTTAAATAGGCTTCTAGGGCTCACTTTCATCCCAGTGCTTAAATGGACGACTTACATTAAAAAAAAAACTGCTGAAGCAATAGTTAGATCATTCTACCGCAGAAAGAAATTGCTGACACTTGATGCAATCTACTACTTGTATAGGAGGCAGAATCATCCTAAGATAAAGTACTATTATCATATCTTGGGAGATGCCGCTCGGACAAGTACAAAATTAATTTCGCAACGTTGTGGCGGATGATCCTTTCACTGCAGTCTTTTTAACAAGAACATGTGTTGCTAGCCCCTCTCTACTCTATGTTATGTTCATCGACTGACTTCTAATTACTGCAACCTCTAGCAACTGCTAGCAAGAACTTGTTTTTTTTTACAAACACATCAATTCTATCTCTCTCTGTGCAAAGATTCACACGGGAATTCCATGAATAAGTGTATTTCCTAGAACAACCAATCTGTGGAACACGTTACCACGAGTCTGCTTCCCAACCGACTAAATTATGGTTGTCTTCAATTATCATGTAAACAAATACTTGTCAAATACATGTTTGTTTCTAATCCATGGACGAAACCATTTGAAATGTGCGGGAATGTGAGAACGCAACTTGCAAGTTTGACAAACCCCTTATAAAATGTATTCAGAAAGAATTCCACCACTCTAAATAAAAAAGTAAACGGTCGGTCTACTTTTAGAGAATCAGAAACAATTATAAACGTTCATTTATAAAACATTAAATTACCGACGTAATTATATGAATTTATATGGATATATCACTTATATATCTACATAAATAGCAAGCGTCGACACTAGCGAGGTATAATTTGTCCCATCATTTTCGACGTATCGTGTAAGCTAGTATATTTTTATGAAATATATTTTTAAAATACTTTTTTATAAACTGTGTATTTTTTAAATAAAATAAATTCTAAAACGTAATTATGTATTTAAACACTTAATAGCCATGCATCGTTCTTTTTCAAAATGGTTAGCAGAAAGGATATTAGATTTAACAATATAACATTTTAAATAAATCCAAATATTTTGTGACAGATGCGAATTTCCCAGAAAAAAAAATACTAATAGAAATCACCATCTTTATATTCCGAACAATCCCCTTTGTATTCGTATATTGTCTTATATAGTGTATCCAAATTACATAAACATATGCTAGTTTAATAGCCCCTGTATAAAGCTTGTTGTGAGCTTTGGAGTTTCCTCATTTCATTTATGACTTTTTAGATAAAGCAATTAATATATATATATATATATATATATATATATATATTTAATGAATTACATATAGACCCATTGAACAATGGACACACTTGTTAAGTAATAATAAGTATTTATTTTAAGTATACTTTTATATTATTCGGACTACTCTTCTCATCCTGAGTGTTATCATCGCAACGTTTTGGCCGCTGTCACTTCCGGCCTTCTTCAGGTGTTTCTGTTCGTACTCGTAATATTTCTGTTGAACTCGAGAATCCAGACGAAATTCTTAACGAAACCCTTTATTTAATCCACGGGGTAGCATGCTCTCGTTCCGTCAGGCATGACTGGGAGCAGTCTTCAGTAATTCGCAATACTTCACATCGCTTGCACCGATATTTTACTTTCAACATTCATATGACTATCACGTAGAACTGAATTTGACTTAGTACTATATCCATAGCGTCACGGTCCTAATCTAAAAAAAAAAAATTCAGAAACATAGTATTACTTTTAAGTCTAGTGGAGTTAAAAGTGAACTCATCACTAAAGGAGATACTTACTAAGAATACACTAGTTACTAAAGACTATTACATATTCAGGGCTGACATAACGAGAACAACCTAACCCCGTGGAGTAAATAAAGATTCAGTTCGGACTTCCGTATAGATTACTGAGTTCAATCTAAATATACCCGGGCTGGACTAAACGCAGTCGAAGAACGTCGGACAGTAACTCGCTAGAAACATTGTGATAATAAGATCCAAGATGAGTATTTATTTACCTATTCTCCAGGAGGTTAGGCACAAGGTCAGTTTTATCTTACTCCCACAAGGTAAGATGTGACCCAAGGTCGGGTCGGGAAAGTGGGACTTGAAAAGCCAGCGCCCGAGAAGGTGAGCACTCTGGCCATTAAAAATTGGCAGCCCCGTCGACATTCTCCGGTAGGGGCACTTCGGGCAGTAAGCAATAAACTTACTCCTCCCCAAAGAGGAGAGGCAAAGCCTGGGAGGGTGGACTTCCTAGAACTGTACAGGACAAACCCATAGACCGGCGGAATCAAGCCTCGAAGGCCAAGACGATACCAGTCTATGGGGTACAGTATCAATCGGAACAGAATCCAAGATGAGCATAGTAGTTCGAAAAATACGATTTAATAGAACTACGTTTTTATTCAGGATCGATGTGTTCAACAATATACGTTACTGATTGTCTTCTTAATAAATATAAAGCGAATGAGGCCATCCTTGGGATATATCGTGACATATGTGTTTATCTTGATTATAATGTCAGATAAAAATGGAAGAATTTAAATTAAGAGCAAAAGAAAGGAACTAAGGAAAATAGCGAATAGAAATCAACGAATACTCCAGATGTGTGAGTCCTTTTATCAATTTAAAAAGGTGACACCATTCTAATGCTGTACAAGACTCAGAATACACTGACGAGATGATTATTTGGTAGAGTTACGTTCACAGTACGACCGATAACCAGTTGATTTTCTGACGCTACTTTCAAAAATCCATTGACATCTTATCATCCAACTATTTATTATGTATCTATTCAACAATCTATTACAATTTTCAGGTGATAAATAATGTTCGTTTTAATTTCATAAGTTCAGTGAAAACTTGTATTTGCAAACTAGAAGAATATCAACCTTAGGAAGTGTTAAAATTAATTACCAGAAAAGAACAGCTTTGCACCACTTTTATATGTCCTAACCAAGATTAAATAAGATCTAATGATTCTAATACTTATCTCGACAATCTTTATCTTAATGTTCATCAAACTACATTACACAATCTTGTACTCTATATATGTCTAAAATAAAAAAAAGTTAAGCTAAAAGGATCTTAAAAAGAAATTTAAAATACGCGAATTTTATATGATAAGTCTTTAATTATTAATTATCAAATACAATGCAAATCTGAATATTTGACTGTTTACATGTAGAATTTGACATATTATTCCCCTTAACACCCTTTAAATGCTCGACCGAAACTGAAATTTGGTGAATATTTATAAATTGATTTCTGATACCTAATTTTTAGATGTCACGAAAATCGAACTATCTGAATTCCACGAAGGGCTTCCATCCCATTTACCCTATTTGCATAACACTAAATTAAACTAAAAATAGTCTATACAATTGTAGATAGAGAGGGGGAGAGAAAGAAAGAGAGAGTAAAGAGATGACGATTAGAACGGAAGTGACACCGCCGTTACTGACATAGCGTTGCCACAAACGATAGCAAGGGAGATGCGTTGGAACAACCAGGCTGACTCACGGGGCTCGTGCCTAGCTGTTGAAATCCTTCGTCCAATGCCCTGAACAAATTTAACAGTCTCGGGGCCAAGCACACCCGACGTTTCCACTGAAATTGGTTGGAAGACGAAACGGTCAGTGAGCGAGCTGTATTGTCCGCGCTTCCTTGTTTCGGCGAGCAGAACCGTCGTGCTGGGCTTCACCGCGGATTCCGCAATCCTTGCTGGTAAACAGGAGTCGGAACAAGTGGCATCCCAGATCAGCAGCTTTCCGGCTCGGAAAGCAAACACAGTCATCCCGTCAGGCCTGCGACCGTCGCTCCTGTCCAGGCCGACTGGTTCAAGGACTGATGCAAAACCTGCCGAGTCGAGACCTCGCATGACTACGTCGTTAAGGGCAGAGTGACGAGGCTATACAACAATGCCTTACGCCTAGCAGCTGTGTTCAAAAATGCATAATTATTGGCCAATTATTTTGGAAGTCAATCGTGTACAAATATATATATATATATATATATATATATATATAAACTAACATAACTTTAAAAAATAGAGATAACAAAACTCATACTTTGAAACGCTCAATATCAGAAAGATAAGTTAAACATGGCTAAGAGTATGCTACACCAGTGGTCGCACTAATTATGTATTTAAGTATATTACTAAACTATAAATATGAAATCATTGAATTACGTCAGTAATTTTGTTTTCAATACATAAATTAGTATTACCATTTGTGTAGAGGTAAGGAAAAAACAACCAGTGTTGACTTTGTATCATAGACGAACAGATTTTTTTCCAATTAAGTTCAAACAGCAGAGTCTCAGGTAGTTATCTGACAAACCACATGAAAATGGTTTCGTCCGCTGGCTACAAAAGTCACTGGTTTACTTTTGTCTGACGGTATCGAAGTACACACATATATACGAGGCTTGTCGAAAAAGTATTCGACCTTTATTTTTTTCGTGCGAAATAGAGACGATAGGGCGGCGCCACTCTACACAGTGAAAGAAGACACATAGATCGTCTGACATCTATATGCTTTCTAGATTCCCTTCACAACTTAAAATTGTATCATCCGATGGCACTTCTGTGTGCGGTACGGATTTATATATATATATATATATATATATATATATATATATATATATGATACTAAATTAGATTCCAGTGAAAATGTCTTTATTAATTCTTAAAAAAATCAATTCTTTACGGTCCGTTTCATCATCTCTCAGACAAATAAAATACGAAGAAGCCAAGATCAGTCAGATTTGTCTTTAAAAACCTCACATCATAAAATAATGTATATATGCAGTTACATTGAGAAATTAATTGCTGTTTACTTTCATTAATTGGAACCATGTTAAATACACACGGAGCTTGTAATAAAGTGGATCTAGTTTTCCTCGAAATATCTATTGTATATCACAACACATCGCATACGATGAGGAGAAAAATTTAAGTAAAAATGTAAAAAAAAGTAAAAGAAAAAAACTTTCAAAAGATCTAATAAAGATTTTTTTGTAATTTTTTCTTTTACTTTTTTTCTTTCATTTTGTAAAAAAATTGAATGAATCGCAAAATATAGAAGACACATTCTAATGAAGTTAATAATTAAAACATTTTCATGGACTATTCCTGAGTGTATATTATCATTCACGGTATTTTCTTAGTAGCCCTGCTTTCTCACTATATATTTATAATGTCCGGTTCGCCGATTGTATTCATACTATCAGAGAATACGTCCCTAGCATGATTCTATCCAGAAAGACACTGTCTTATCGGTCAGCATGATTTACTTTGTCGTTATGCGCTATGGCCGTGTTCACTCCTAGAGATGCAACCTCAGAAGCTTTATACCTTTTCTCTTTGAGAAAAAGATGGTTAAATAGAAAGCTTCCTTACAGACGAATGAGGACGGGGCTTGAGAGATTAATTTTGTGGAAAAGAGCGCACTTTATTATGGTGCTGTGTCTTTATTGCCTATATCCCTTCTTTGTGCTACATCTTACTGTAGTTAGAAGAAGTCAACTACTGTCAAGGATAGCAGTTTGGCATCAAAGAGAGATTGATTTGGCCATGAGTTTTTTTTTCTCGGAATAAAGAAATGCGCTTCTTTAGTCTTAGGAGGTGCACCCTCCCCTAGGCTTTACCAGCTGTAATGTCAATCGTCCGAAATCGTTCTCGGCTATTTTTGTGTTCAAACAGATATTCCCCTCAAGAGAGCGTGTTTTCCCCTAACCTACCGTCTTGTTTTACTTTTTGCCAAAGTGGGAACAAATTAACTACACAAATATTTAGACAACCTGTATTACTTCAATTTCATGTATATATATATATATATATATAGACATTATATATATATGTATATATGCATATATATATATATATAGATATATACATGATATATATATATATATGTATATATGCATATATATATATATATATATGTATATATGCATATATATATATATATGTATATATGCATATATATATATATATACATATATATATATAGACATTATATATATATATATATGTATATATGCATATATATATATACATATATATATAGACATTATATATATATGTATATATGCATATATATATAGATATATACATGATATATATATATATATATATATATATATATGCATATATATATATGTATATATGTATATATGCATATATATATATGTATATATGCATATATGTATATATGCATATATATATATATGTATATAGGCATATATATATATATCAATATATATATATATATATATATATATATATATATATATATATATATATAGTTATGGTTTTTATAACGGAAAAAATAGAAACACTCGTTTCCCGAAGCCCTTTCTTGAAAGTAAGATGTTTCGTTGTATTCCTTCTGAATTATCTTACTATGATTGTTTCTATTTTACTTCTAAACTATCTAACTAAGACTGTTTTTCTTATGTATTATCTGACAAGGATTATTTTTTCTGTATTATCTGACAAGAACTGGTTTTCCTCTGTATTATCTGACAAGGACTGGTTTTCCTCTGTATTATCTGACTAGGACTGTTTTTCTTATGTATTAGTTAACTAGGACTGTTTTCTTCTAAAGTATCTAACAAGGAATGTTTTTATTCTTATTTATATAACTAGGATTGTTGATGTCATTGTGAAAACGTTTGTATGTGTGTCTTCCTTATAAACTTTATTTTCATCCGAACACGTGTATAGATTTTGAAAACAAATGGTTCTGACGAAGTGTTTAAAAATGGACGAATTTCTGAAGTTTAGGTGGGCATGATAAAACAAAGACCTCAAAACGATGAAATATTAGAACGAATCTTACGGAAACACTCTACTTCTTCAGTGCTGACGACAAAGAAATCGAATAAAGATTTTTCTTTTTTTTTCTTTTACAACAGAGGTTCTTGCCAATTCGATTACTGAATTCGAATATTTCATTAAAAATGCTATTTGTACTTTAGAAAGTATGGCGATGAATACAAACAAGAATGTGTCGAGTGGACGGACGAAAAAAAAAGATTACTTTTGCAATATTAAATCTAGAGAAAAATAATAAATATGTATGTCGGAATTCCGAGAACTGGTGCAATTTTTTTTGAAGGAACAGTATTTTATTATTTTACTAAGAAATTAAAATGTATTTACCTCCCCAGGAGGTTAGGCACTAGGCTAGTTTTATCTTACTCCCACATGGTAAGATGTGACCCAAGGTCGGGTCGGGAAAGTGGGACTTGAAAAGCCAGCGCCCGAAAAGCTGAACACTCTGGCCATTAAAAATTGCTTGGGCAGCCCCGTCGGCATTCCCGGTAGGGGCGCCTCAGGCAGTAAGAAATGAACTTACTCCTCCCCAAAGAGGTGAGTCAAAATCTGGTAGGGTGGCCTTCCTAGGACTGCATAGGACAAACCAACAGACCGGCGGAATCAAGCCCCGAATGACAAGGCAACACCGGTCTATAGGTTGCAGTATCGATCGGAACAGATACTACACTTTCTTAAGGGTTAATTAGGGGGACAGATTGTCAGTTGGGTAATAATGAATATTATAACGCGATTGAAAATCATGACAACATTTTTGGAAATCAAGTTGTATTCTAGGGGCACGGAGGAAGAAAAGTTATTTGCACTGTGGTGGAAAGACTACTTCTTGCTGTGAATGTCATATTAAACCATAATCGTCCATCCTTCATCGAAACTACGATAGACTAGAACAAAACAAGCCACTTAGATCACCCCCCTCCAACTGCGTGCGATGTTGATTTTGTTCTGTTACGTCACGAAACAGGTCTCTATGCGGCAGCTCTTTATATGTAGTAGTTGTACTCCTTCTTAAGTGGTAGCTGACACTTATCAAAATATAGAAGTGCATCAGGATTTTTCTGGAGTGGTAGAAAAATCGAACGATTTTTCCAGCAAGATTAGCAAATATTTTGCTGAGTAGTTTTAGCGAGGGAAACTATTTATTTGGAAAGTTATGTAAATAGCGACAAACGGGGATTTTATTTTAAAACTATTTATTTGGAAAGTTATGTAAATAGCGACAAAAGGGGATTTTATTTTACAACTATTTATTTGGAAAGTTATGTAAATAGCGACAAAAGGGGATTTTTTTTTAAAACTATTTATTTGGAAAGTTATGTAAATAGCGACAAAAGGGGATTTTATTTTAAAACTATTTATTTGGAAAGTTATGTAAATAGCGACAAAAGGGGATTTTATTTTACAACTATTTATTTCGAAAGTTATGTAAATAGCGACAAAAGGGGATTTTATTTTAAAACTATTTATTTGGAAAGTTATGTAAATAGCGACAAAAGGGGAGTTATGTAAATAGCGACAAAAGGGGAATTTATTTTACAACTATGCTAAACTCTAAATACAAGTTCTGGAAGTCTTCTTGTTACATCAACAAAATCTCAATGTTCAAATATATGATTAGAAGTGTTGTCACATTTTCACTATTCAACATTGACGGGTTGACGCGAGTAATCTCCCTATACAATATTTAGATATATATGTAATCCGGTTCGGTGTGCAAATACTCATCTTAATTCGACCTCAACGTTCCGTGACCGGTTATGAAAAGATCAAAGCTTTTTTATTGGTGTGTCTACATCAAATGAACATACAACGAGACAGCTACGTACGATCAAATAAATGGAAAGATCAGGTTAAGCCGTTCGCGAATGGAAGACTTTCGGTGAACCCTTTAGTAAATGTTACCTTTTTTGGTACTGACAACCAGGTAGGTAATGATATATATCCTCGAATCAACAATGTACGTACTCGGATAATTGTATAGTAGAAACAACATTGTCATCGGTGTTTCCTAACAAATAACATATATATTTGTATACTTTTCATTTTAATATGGCATTCAAATACATTTCAATGTAGGCATTGACCTTCCCATCTGGTATAATGTAAAAGTTGTAAACGAATTAGCCGGGAAACTGGGGTTCAATACATGGTTTAATCATACTAAATAATAAAATGGGATACTTGATCCTTCCTTGTTAAACACTCAACATTATAATACTAGGTTCAAGAGTGAGTCGAGTAATTGGGAAAGAAGAGGTCGTGCCTTCCCCTACACTTAAGTGTTATAGCCAATGAAAGGGAGCCTTCGCGTCGCCTTTGACTATGGTTGACGACTTTACCTTTTTAGTAAAATAACGCTTGTCTGAAACATGTGAGCACTAGGAAGTTAAATACACCAATTCTAAGAAAAAAGAATTATGATGTTTTGTAGAATAACTCTGCCAAAAAAAAACAGACAGACTGCGAGTTATATTAAAAATGATTAATTATTTTCTCAAGAGAATAACATTATTCATGTCGAGAAATAATCACATAAAAATATTTTCCTTATATTTCTGCCTTTTTGGTTTACTTCCCAGTTACTAATAGGTCCGAATGGCTCCCAACTTAATTAATATTAGAGTAATTCTTTTACAACAAACTCATAAACACCATCAGCCGATGGTGGTTGTGATACAGCTGGCATTACACGATGTAAATCTCCCTTGAAGGGATTTAGAAAACTCCTGCCCATCTCAACAAATACACATCTGGCCGTCAAAACTAAAGGGCAGGTGGGCATCAACTGTGTGAGCCGTGTCACGCTTCTTCATTCTATACAGCCTGCACGTAACCAGACGCATGTTAAGAAAGGACTCATGAAATAGTTCAAGTGCTTGTGCACGTACTGCGCCTGACTAGAGAGGGTAGTTTTTAGAGAATACATCATTCATCAACAAGTCTACAAAAGGCCGCATAAATAGTTAATAAAATAATTAGTAAAATAATACAGAGAACTGCATATTTTCTTCAGAATTGTTTTGCATAATTTATGTAGAAATTAACAACATACGTTTCTGAATTGTTTCAACATAAATCTACAAAATGAATGCAACAACCCTGGGGATCTATCCTGACAGATGCGGTTATTATAATTAAAATATCGTATAAAGAAATACACTCTGAATCAGGAGCAAAATAAAACAACGGGGGAGAATGTTAAGGCGGACATCGACAAATTCTCCGGATGTGAGAGTCGCCGTATCAATTCAAACAAGCGACGCCATCGTTATGTTTTAGAAAAGTCTGAATACACGGGGGATAGAATTAATTACGGAAGTCACATTGACAGGCCACCAATTAGCAATCGTATATTGACGCTACAAAAATAGTTTGATATTTCAATATTCTAGAATAACTGATGTATATATTTACCAGTCGCCTTGAATCTGCAAGTGATAAACGTTAGATTTACTTTAATATAACTGATTCTAAAACAATAATGAAAAACTAGCGGGGCCCGTGTAAATTACACGAAATGATGTTTTTAATACTAATTATCTTGTTCCTAACCTATACATGTTTGAATAAAATATGATAAAATTTGGACTTGTATATTTTTTTTTTTTTTTAAATGAACAATACATGAAACAATTTGCAAAACTTTTTTATATACAATATTTCCAGTGAATGTAATATTTCGACGATTAAACCTTACTTTGTAAATGTTTTCGATTAAATTAAATTTGGCTCCAATTCATGAATATTTATTTACTCCTCTCCAGGAGTTAGGCACAAGTAAGATGTGACCCAAGGTCGGGTCGGGAAAGTGGGGTTTGAAAAGCCAGCACTCGAGAAGGTGAGCACTCTGGCCATTGAAAATTGCCTGGGCAGCCCCGTTGGCATTCCCCGGGAGGGGCGCCCCAGGCAGTAAGCAATAAACTTACTCCTCCCGAAAGAGGGGAGGCGAAGCCTGGGAGGGTGGACCTCCTAGAACTGCACTGGACAGACCCATAGACCGGCGTAAATCAAGCCTCGAAGGCCAAGACAATACCAGTCTATGGAGTGCAGTATCCATCGGAACAGATACTACACTTTGATCTTAGCCAAAAGGCCAAGCCAATTCATGAGTAGCATACAAAGATTAGGTAGGTCGTTGATTTTGATGTAAGCATGACACACAAAATCACACACGCTATTGTATTAATATGTGTCTTCCCGGTCGTCCCCTCCCTACCTCTCTTCCCCTTCCCCTCGAAATGTAGAAAAACCAATCTTAGAGGTTGGTTGGGATCGAACTATAAACCAGGCTGGCCGAAGTCAAAAATACTACGTCGCTAACCGTTGCGCCAAAAGAAAAATACTTGAAAATGTTTCGAAAATTAGGCGAGTGGAATGTTTTTCAAAGATCTAGGTGCGGCACGCATGCGCAGAGCTTTTGCCTGAAGCGTGACACATGAACACACACGCTATCATATTAATATATAGATATTTTGCGAAAGTTACATTTTAACGTTTCAAGACTGCTTAAAAAATATTTTTAATGAAAAGAATTGTAAAACGGATTATTTAAATTTTAATCCAGGACGTTTACAGGAAGTGTAAGCGGTAGGCTTTTTGAAAGACCGAATAAGAATCGTTTATCTTACAGAGTTATCCGATATTCTGTTTTGAGTTTTGAGTAGTTTTTCAAGTATATACAGGGTGGGCAAAAATAAGGGTCCTATTTTTAAAAATTCATAACTTTTTTATTTATTGCTTTTTTTTTTTTTAGAATAAGTAAAGGACCCCTTCCGAAGCAAGCATGACCCGTATTAGCCCTAAGGAACGTACCCTCATTTAGAAAACATTATTTTTGCTTAAAAAACTCAAAACAGTGTAAAAAACAATACTTTAGTTTTTTTATGTTTTAAGAAGTGTTTTTCGGCTAAAATTTGTTTTGTTTATTTCAAAAAATCTCGGAAGGGTCAGTCTACACACACATAAAGTTTGGTGAGTTTAACTTTTATTTTGTGGAAGTTATTCAAATTCGAGTTATTCAAATTTAAAGATAGGACCCTTATTTTGGCCCACCCTGTA
The DNA here is from genome assembly GCA_963556195.1 of Sepiola atlantica. Taxonomy (NCBI): domain Eukaryota; kingdom Metazoa; phylum Mollusca; class Cephalopoda; order Sepiida; family Sepiolidae; genus Sepiola; species Sepiola atlantica. The sequence continues at coordinate 31,256,544 of OY744538.1, read as the reverse complement.
TTTAGAAGTAGGAAAAATGGAAGCCACTTTCTCTTTGGAAGTATTCTTAGGGGAGAGTTAGATATCTGGAAAATTATAGGAAATATTGAAGAAGAAGAATTAAATGTATAATTTCTGAAAACATGCATGAGTAATTAGGCTAATTTGATTGCGGAAAAGCCCAACATATGAATGTTTAAGTTATTATCCTTTTATGTCTGAATTACTTTATTATAAAGATAACTTATTCGAAAACAAAAAAAAATGTTTTTTAATGAATATTATCTTAAGAGAAATTCGGTAAATCTTTACTTTACTGGCATTTAATTTAACTTTCTTTTTAAAGATATTCAGCGAAATATAATATTTAAAAAAGTACTTATTGATTTCTGAAAACATCCTTTTACAATTACTTAACGTTTTAAAGTAGCACTTTATAATGCATTTGTAAATGTGTGTTTGCAATAAAACACTTACAATATTCACTAGATAGCGATAAAAATATATAAAAGCTTAAAAGATAATAGTAGTTTTCTTGAAACATTGTTGGGAATTGTTATAAATGTATTAAAAAGGCTGAAGGCAATGCAGAGAGTTGAATTGATGATAAGCTGGAAAGAAAAAACATAAACAATCGAAATATGGGACTTACAACTATCTATTTATTTTTCGTTTCAATCTTACATAAACACCAAGTATGGTGTTAGCTGTATGTGGTGTCCGGATGATGATTAGACATCATTTAATATTTCGATAAAAGTCCGACTGAGTGGAATTCAGTAAGTTATTCCACACAGTCGAACTTTTCTTTTGTGTCAATTTTTGACAAGGAGAAGCTTTTTTCCGAAATATCAAATGGTTTTTAATCATCATCCAAACATCACACACAGCTAACGCATATTTGCTGTTTATCTACAATTGCAAATGAAAATAAATAGATAGTTGTAAGTCCCCTCTATCGAATGTTTAATTTTGTTCTTTCCAGCTTATCATCAATCCGGCTCTCGTCATTTCCTTCCGCCTTCTTTATACATTTATGATGAACGTTTTAAATGTCATGTAACCATGTCATGATGAAAGTAATGTAACTTTATAGTGTAACATATATAGTAAGTATAAAAATAATATAACTTGTACCACTAAGCAGTAAAAAAAATAAGCTAAAGCTTTCGATTTTAAAACAAAAGGAGAATGGTTCATATAAAAAATATACAATTAATAATCCATTGGATATAATCTGAGTTTCGCGTAAAGAACCCTCTGAAAGATTGAAACACTATGCAGATGATTTGTGAGAACGTTAGTCGGCCATTAACGTTAATACAATAAGAATCCTGAAGTATATTTAACTTGATAGAGGAAGTGAAAATGAAGGTAAAAGACACCAAAAGTATACGGGACAGTGAAAGCAAGATAAAGTTATTTTTTACGTCAACCACCTTCTCATAATACACACTATCCACACCATCCACTTTAAAAATATTATAACATTTATCCCATGATTCCCCGTGAACCGATTCCATCGTATTAAATTTATCAAGAGAATTATGTATATGAGGCATACTTTTAAAAATCAGACAAGCCGCGCGTACGTGGCCCCCCTCTGTATGTGACTCGATGTTGCGAGTGTAAAATGCAATAAGTTTGGGCAATTTAGGGCATTTTTTACCCCCCTTTGATCCCCTGAGGGCACGAACAAGAATTTTTCTGAGGTCAAGGATGCTCATTTTATATCCAGAACAATTGCCTCTACATTTTGGCCAAGTTTCAGAGCAATTCAATGGAGGGATGAAAAGTTATGGGGCAAAAAATGTACTGTTTTGCAATTTTGGGGCCTTTTTACCCCCTGGAGATTAACCAGATTTTTTTCAAAAATCGGAGAATGTCACTTTCTATCCTGACCAAAGTTACAACTTCATGCAAAATTTTAGAGAAAATTCAATCGATGGTTGCGGAGAAAAATCCGGACGGACGGACGGACGGACGGACGGACATGCCTCAAAACATAAGTCCCCCGATTTTATAAATCGGGGAATCAATAACGTTAAATATTAATGTACTTCGTTTTCGGTAATATTTAATTTCGTTTTCCGTTACCTTTGAGTTAGTATCACGTTCCCATATTCACAACTGCTCAAACATCCAGAAATAAAGTTTATATCTTTCTAAAAATGGACTTTTTAAGGGCATAAAAACTTTTTTTTTAATATATACTACTAACTCAAATTGCTTTAATAATCTCTCGTAGAGAGGGTATATATCTTTGCTGGATATTTGAATATGTATGGTAGCTAGTTTACACTAGCTAATGCATATAACAGGTTACATTAACGAACAGGAAGTGTTTAACACAAAGGTTAATTAGTACATGGAACCTACGCCATGAGAAAAGTATGGGATAGCATGACGTTATATATGTAACTGCGAAAGAATTCTGGGATCAGATTTCCGTCATGTTACTCAATAAAACTGTCGTTTTAGAGCGTGATTTATTTAACTTAATTGCCTACGTTTTATGAGAAATGTTCCTCTGAGAACGTTTTATTTGCAGCAAAATCGGCCACATATTAGGGGGGGGGTTAATTACTTAATATACACTATCCTAGAGTGTCTTTAGTCTCTCTGTACAAGGGTTTGTCAGGACAACTTGACATTAGAATAATTTAACCTAGAAATAAACTCCTCTCAGCACGGTTATACACTTGCTTATACAAGAGAATAGTGCACCTTCTCCTAGTGGTGTTACTTCAATAACACCCCGTAGCTGGATACTATGCCAGACTAGATTAATTACTGTCCTAGAACTCGGTAAGATCAACAGCCCACAGGGAAGATGTACTATAACACATTTAACTGTTTGGAAAAAGAAAATTAATGTTCTTCACTTGTTTACTAAGTAAATGTTTGAGAAATAAAGATAAATGTGAGAGAATATTCGAATATCTATGTATCTCATATAGAGATCAAGCGTTAGCCTCATGAAGGGGCTCCTTTATTTCTGAGAACTTCGACTGAAGTAAAATGAAAAACAAAGTGGGCAAACGCACGGATCGAGGGTGCACTCAGCCAAAGAAGAGAACAACAGATTAACACGAGCGCACAGCTCCGGAGGTCTCGGACAACGTAGAGTTTCAAATAATTACCAGAGTCTAGGCACGATACTTGCATGATACTTAAAGAAAATATTAAATTATGAAGAATCCATGAGCGATTGCTCTGTTATCACATTACCTCGAGTGGAGTGTATTCTATGGCTGACTCTTCAAACTTAAGTATTTTATTTACCTCCTCTCCAGGAGGTTAGACACAAGGTCAGGTGTGGGTTTTGATGAAAGTGTACCTGTGGAACGAACTGGATTCGAACCCGACACACCCATCGTTAACCACTCAGCTACCGTGCCACCACCAAGAAGTAGACAAGTATGCAACATCTTTTTACGTCGGAATATCGATGAAAAGGTGTAATATATGTTGTACCTATGTTTTAACGGTAATAGACGGGTATGAATAATAACGGGTTAAGAAAACGTCATCAGATTCTTATACAAATTAGGATATTTTGCTTTATTGAGTTCAGAGATGTCAAGAGAATGTTAATATGAAAAATCAAACAAAAATCTTACATTCAGTATATTTTTAAGCAAAACAAAAGTTCTGGTCATGCTCATTCTTTTCTGGATCAGAAAACGGAAATATCAGTAAAAAAAATAAGAAATGCTTTTTTGTTTAAAAATCTCTTTCAGCCATACTTTCTTTTGTGTTACATTTTCAAGCTATCAGAGTTGTTTTATTTTTCATTTTTGAAAGGTTTACTGATTCTTTGATCTCTAATGATATATGAATTTGAAGACGAGGAAGAGAAAGAGTCCTGTTCATTTATGCATTGTGTCACTTGTCAATTTGACCCGACATTTTTTTTCTCTTTCTCTAGATTAAAACTTCATCGAGCATTCAATAGCGGAAGCGTCTTTCTTTTGTTTCCGGGATGAAAGCGCGGACGACGTTTTCATTTTTACATCGATAAAAGCGACTATGAAATTTCATATTGAATTCATGAATTTTCTCTCTTTGTGATCTCCACATTGTTTGATCTTTAATGAATTGAGTTGATAAAGTGTTATAGGATATGCATGCTAAAAAAAACTGACGCTATCACGCGTGCGTATTCGTAAAATTTAGGTAGGAAGATATCGAGGAAATATTACACGAGATTGGCAATAGCATTATAAAACACAATACGTTACACTCTTACATATTACAAAGAGATAAGATGCACACATACATAAATGTGTGTTTATACACACACACACACACACACACACACACATATATATATATATATATATATATATATATATATATATAAATACCTATATATATATATGATAAATATTTGTTTCGTTTATTATCTATGTACGTATACGTTTCGACCTTTATAATCGGGACTCATCACCACAGAGATATGACTATTGACTACCGGTCATGCGATTCGAAACCCCGGATTCTGAGTATTTTGCAACTCAAATCCCGACGCCAAGAACCACTCGGCCAATGCTGAATAGCGAATAAACAGTGATATTGTGGGGGGAGGAGGTGGCGGTGGTTATGTGGATAGCGACACGGACTGAAGACCTCGGTGTTCCAAGTTCGAATCCAGTCGGTTCACCAGTACCACTTTCACTTAGGGATGTTGGCAACCTTCTGGTGGTCCTTCCCGTAAGTACCCGATGTCTTTCCAGAAAGATTTCTCACTAGAAAAAACTCAGGGAAACTAATGCCAACACTAGAATCATCTGATTCACACGAAAGAAGAAGTGATAATTTTCACACTTTATCTGGCGGCCTGACGTCATAATGAGCGACATGCACATATAGGTAGCGACGTCATGCTGTCTTAATACTACATTTACATTGTCCTTCTAGACGTGTGTTCTAGGAGCTAAAATTAATAAATATTTGTTTTATTTATTATCTATGTACGTATACGTTTCGTCCTTTAAAATCGGGACTCATCAGTATAGAGATATGACTATTCACTACAGGTCATATATATATATATATATATATATATATATACTAGTTTATAGTTCGATCCCAACCAACCTCTAAAGTTTTTTTCTACATTTCAGTTTTATTTTCAAGAAACATTGCAACTAACAAAAAAAACGAACACGACACAGTGTAATAAAAGTAAAAAAAATATTTATTTATTTTTAGCAAACAATTCCCAACAAGTGGCAATGAATACAATTTTATTATTTATTTTTTGCATTTATTTTTTTATCACTTGATTAAAAAGTACTTTTTTCTGATGCTTTAAAACTTAAAACTATTTTTTGTTTTTTATTTTGGCGTTTTTAAGGGCATTGTCTATTAAATTACGTTAACTGCTTAAAAATTATTGTATCATTAGTATTTCTTAAAAAGTGAAAACAATTTACTTCCTTTCTTTTGGTTGTAGAGAGGGCCAGTATTATTATTTTTTTTTTTGAACGGATGGCATATCAACCTTTTCTAGTAGATATGCGCAATGCCCATCGTACACGGGTGACTATTTTAACAAATTATTTCACTCTTATCCAGAAGGAGGGGGGTCATAATAAAGCAACTTACTAACAAATAGAGGGTGCTTTGTTACATTAGGACCCGCGCTAACTTTGACGCCGTCGTTAGAGTTAGGGTCAGTGTGGCAGACGATAACTTCGTCAACTTTTTCAGTTTTATTTTCAAGAAACATTGCAAATAACAAGAAAACGAACACAATACAGTGTAAATAAATTAAAAAAAAAAAATTTTAATTTATTTTTATCAAACATTTACCAACAATTGGCAATAAATACAATTTTATTATTTATTTTTTGCATTTATTTTTTTTTATCACCTGGTTAAAAACTACTTTTTGTGTTGCTTAAAACTTAAAACTATTTTTTGTTTTTCATTTTGGCGTTTTTCTCTTTCCTCATGGTGAATTCGGATGGCATATAAACATTCCTCATGTAGCAAATAGGCAAACTAGAGTTCGTAACAAGGTGACTATGCAGGAATTTTATGCATATCGTCTATCTATAAGACGTGACTTCAGTCCAATACACAGTGGTGGAAAACTATTTCAACAATATATAGTCGATGCTTATGTTAAAGTAGAAGGTTGTCGTTTGAAATTCATTGAGAAAATCAAGCACAACTAAGAGTTGCAATGTATTCAGGTTTGATGGATCACCTTGCAAGAAATAATGAAAATGAAGATCCGGGAGTACCTGTCATTTTGCTATCATCCTTCACAGGGAGCCCACGAAATATGCAACAATGCTACCAAGATGCAATGGCAATAGTTTGCAAGTATGGAAGGCCTGATTTATTTATAACATATACTTGCAATCCAAAATGTCGAGAAGTAACTGAAAACTTACAGCCTCATGAAACAGCACAGAACAGACCAGATTTATTGGCACGAGTTTTCAAACAACATCTTAATGATTTAATGATTGACATAAAGGACAGACATGTACCTGGGGTACCTATTGCTGCGATACATGTAATTGAATTTCAGAAAAGAGGTCTCCCGCATTGTCACATGCTAATTATGCTGCAAGAAGAATATAAAATCAGAACTAGGGAACAAATTGATAATATTGTTTCAGCTGAATTACCATCAGAACATGATCCAGAATTGAGAGAATTAGTGAAAACACTCATGATTCATGGACCCTGTGGTACATTTAATCCCAATTCAATCTGTATGGTAGGGGGAGAGTGTCAGAAGAAATTTCCAATGCCATATCAGGAAGAGACTATTACAAATGTTTCTGGATATCCTCTTTACAGACGCAGAAATAATGGAGATTCTGCTAGAGTGGGTGTCCATGAGGTTGACTGCAGTTTTGTAGTACCATATAATAAGTATTTACTCAGAAAATATGGTGCTCACATTAATGTAGAGGTGTGTATCTCAGTAAAAAGTGTGAAATATCTTTTCAAATATGCCTATAAAGAACATGATTGCGCAATGATGGAAATGAATATGAATAACAATGAAACTAATGCAAATGAATATAATGAAATTAAGCAATATATTTCGTGTAGATACGTATCTCCGCCTGAAGCATTTTGGTGTTTGTCAGAATACAAAATGCATGGACAGTCACACATAGTTTACCGACTCGCCCTCCATTTACCTGACCAGCAACAAGTTTATTATAGGCCGGGTGAACAAGGACAAGCTGCTGTCCGCGCAGAAGGATGAGACACGCAATTAACTGCATGGTTCAAACTTAACCAAAGTGACGTGGATGGAAGAGCCCACCTTTATATTGATATTCCTGAATATTATGTATTTAATAAGCAAAGCAACACTTGGACCAGAAGACAACGTCACCGCCAGATTGTAACGAGAATGTACTCTGCCAGTCCTAGAAATGCTGAGAAATTTCATTTAAGGATGCTTCTTCTTCATATACCAGGTGCAACTTCTTTTAATAACCTGAAAACTGTAGGAGGTGAACAATTGCCGACCTTTAAGGATGCCTGTATTCGATTGCAACTGCTTGAAGATGACAACGAACTAGAAATGGCTTTAAGTAAGGCACCTATATATCAAATGCCACGACAGCTTCTTAACATGTTTGCAATGATTTGTTTATACAATACACCACAAAATGCCTTACAATTATGGAATGATAACAAACACCTTATGATAGAGGACCTTTTACGCCAATATGATGATAATGTTGCAGAGAATATCGCTCTGCATGTCATAAACATGATTTTGAATGAAACCGGCATGAATTGTGCGATGCTTGGTCTACCAGAACCAAATCAGTGAGCCTCCTGCCATTCAACATATGGAAGAAATTCAAGAAGTTAATCCTGACATACTAAATACTGAGCAAAGAGGTGTATTTAATAGTGTCATTAACGCTGTTAGTGAACTAGATAGAGGATTGGAGACTAACCATCGACTGTTTTACTTGGATGCACCTGGCGGTTCTGGCAAAACTTTTCTATTCAACATGATTCATGATTACCTGGTGGCTCAAAATGTGGCTGTTAGTATTTCTGCTTGGACAGGTATTGCAGCGACACTATTGAAAAATGGAAAAACACTTCACAGTATCTTCAAACTTCCTGTTCCTTTCACTGAGACAATTACCTGCAATATTCCGCCTAATTCTGACCAAGCAAATATTCTCAGGCAGGTGAAGCTCTTCATTATTGATGAGGCGTCGATGATCCCTCGATATGCATTAAATGCCATTGATAATTATTTACAAGATATTATTAATAATAATAGCATATTTGGTGGTAAAGTCTTCATATTAGGAGGAGACTTCAGGCAAGTTCTGCCTGTGGTTCCTAGAGCTCCACCTGCTTAGGTATTTGATGTATGTCTAAAGAAGTCTCCAATGTGGCAGAGTTTTCATCAACTTAAACTCTCTCAGAATATGAGGACTAATGACAACGAACAAGTTTTCTCACAATGGCTCTTACAAATCGGAAATGGTCGCGTGGAGAGTTCACTTGATAACGTTTCTGATGATACTATCGATATCCCAGAACAATGTGTATGCAATGACTCTTTAGTATCAGACATATTCGATAATTGCACCCAAGACAAAATGAAAAGTAGAGTTATTTTGTCACCAGAAAATGCAGATTGCTTGGATATTAATGAAGATATTCTAAGTATACTACACACTGAGAGCAAAACATATCTAAGTATAGATTCAGTATCATCAGACAATGAAATGGAAGCCAATAATTATCCAATGGAATTCATAAATTCACTTATGCCTTCGGGAATGCCTCCTCATCGTCTCAATCTTAAAGTTGGATCTATTATTATGCTGCTTCGAAACCTGTCAATAACGCAAGGACTATGCAATGGAACGCGTTTAGAAGTATTGGAGCTTCATAACCACAGTATTCTAGCTTCAATCATAAGTGGATCTCATGCTCAGGAGCGAGTTTTAATTCCAAGAATTAAACTTAATCCCAGTGACGCAAATATTCCATTTGTTTTGCACAGGACTCAATTTCCCATCCGCCTATCATATTCAATGACCATTAATAAAGCTCAAGGACAAACTTTCGATAAGGTTGGGATCTACCTACCACAACCTTGCTTTACTCATGGACAACTTTATGTAGCCTTCTCAAGAGCAAGGTCTATGAATGGTGTAAGAGTGAAAATTTGTCCTCAGAATAATTCTACTCATGGCCAGAGAAGAGGAACTACCTTCACGAGAAATATTGTATATAAAGAAGTTTTGTAAATTGCTTCATGTATTGTTTATTTTTTAAAAGTAATATATAAGTCAAATCTTATCATATTCTATTCAAACATGTATAGGTTAGGAACAAGATAATTAGTACTGAAAACATCATTACGTGTAATTTACACGGGTTCCGCTAGTTATTATTATTATTATTATTAGGAGTTCTCACAGAGATCATCGTCAGTGATTGCTCACCGACAACAACCAGTGGTATTTCCTGAAGTCTGAATGACAACAAGCCTCCCCAGATTTCCAGTATTCTTCACTTCTTTCTGATAACGATGCGGTATCGCAACAGCCTCTTACCATTGATTTCTCGCTGGTAAGGACCATCGATCTTCTGTGGGAGTTGGCAGCAATAAGCCTCCCCAAGGCCCCAGCATTCTCCGCACTTCATATTGGAGGTCTGAGTTGTGCTTTCCCTCCTCGGTCTTCTCATCCTCTTCAACCATTTACAAATATTTGTCTAGTGTCAGTCTAGGCCGGCACTATTTTTTTTTAATTAATTTTTTTTTAATTTATCATCATCATCATCATCATCATCATCATCATCATCATCATCATCATCATCATCATCATCATCATCATCATCATCATCATCATCATCATCATCATCATTATTAAATGGAAGCATTATTAATATTTATTATTTTTTCATCGACATAAAAAGACTTATAACTCTTCCATCGCAGTAACATTTGTGGTGTAGACACTCACATGTAAGTAATATAAATACCCAGCTGAAAAAAGAATGACTCTTTCTCTAAATGCTAACAGCGACATTACGAAATATAAGTGAATAGTTAAATGAAAATCGAGTGAAAGACACCGACAAAAATACACGCCTCGCTAATAGAGTAATGTGTGTATTTTATCACAGATTGCAGTTATTTTTAACGATTTAAAAATACATATCTTAGAATGTATTGTTTGCTATGAACGTATATAGGAACACGCCTTCGGTAAAAGAAGTTTTATCAACTAACCTAACGCATAATAGTATATTATCAAGCTTAGTTTTAAATATATTTACATAAAATTCTAATCAAAAATGATAACAATAATTAAAGTTAGTCTCAAACTTTGACGAGGCTGACATCACACTTCTTACTGCATTGTCATTATACATTGTTTGCAAATAGAAGTAAACGGATACCCAGGTGTTATACTAATCTTATAATGAAGTATTATTTATGAACTAGAACGAAACTAGTTGACATTATTCGGTTACTTTTTCTCTGACTATTTTTTCTGTGCCATTTTCTCGGTAGCCTTTTCTGCAAGTTATCGTCATGAATAACTCGAAAGATTACCCGATCTTCGCCGGCTAAAATGAATTCCCCCGAATAGAACAGTTTGCACCACATCATATCCCCTTAAGCAGATTAAAATGAAGATATACTGATACTAAAACTTATGTATATAATCCTTATTCCAATTTTAATAAAGATCCACTTTTGATTCTTGAAAATATCAAATATTTAAGCTTAAAGATGATTAGGTCAAAAGGAAAATAATAAAAGTTAATGAATTTTGCTAACTTGGTGTCTTCACTATGGAGTACATTCAATACAAAACTGCAATATTACATTTTCAAATAAGACGTTGTGTCTGTATTACGCCTACAAGAAACACTTTAAAATATAAATAAAAATAAATAAACATTTAGGGGAATAAGATTTATACCTATTTTTAAAAAACTCTATAAACATTGGTTGTACTTGAAATTTTACAAAGAGCTTGCATTCCTTTTTTATCCGTTTTGCATGAAACGAGATAAATTAAAATCCAGGTCACATTACGACTACTAACACGGAGAAGCTGTGTTTTGAAATTCAGAACGTTAATTAATTTACTGGTGAATCCGATACATACATATATATATATATATATATATATAACACCATACACATACAGAGCTTTATATGCGTACACATTTTCCTTATTGATAAGCACATATTCATAAATACCTGACGTATCTATAGAATTTTGTTCATATAAATACCTTTTGTACATTGCATCTTGGTTTAAGAATAACATGACAATTCTTTAAGACTTCAACTCGCTGACGGACTAGAACAGTATTCCTCTGTAGATACAATAAAGGATTAAGGTCGAATTTCTATAAGAATTCACAAGTCTGAAAAGACGCACCTGAACAATGGCGAACTCTAATATAGGTTCAATTTTTTAAACTGAAGCCTTTATTTAATCCACAGGGGTCTATTATTCTAATTCCCTCTGCCATGACTCTGTATATGTATTGAGTAATGCTTAAGCATATTCTTAGTATCATGTGTAATGACGATTGAAGCTGTATATTCAAAGCAACTTTGACTAATAACTTATTATCACTAAGCATTATATCTGTTGCGCAAGTGGATTTACAAAAAGCTATATTTCGACGTTCTGCACAGATTCCCGAGTCAGACAAGGTAACACCGCCCGAACTATCGTGAGAATAAGATCCAAGATGAGATGTTCGAATAACCTGAATAGTATAAATGTTAAATGCTCATCGAAAAAAATCAGAAAGATAAATACACATATTGATGTAAAACTGTGAGACAATACTTTTTTTAGTGAAAAGAAAATTTTGCCCATTAAGTTCCAACCATTAGTACTTTTAATATCATTTACTTCATCAATTTGGAATTAGCCAAAAATGTTTTGGTCGACAATGTCAGCCTCTATCATAAGGTGTCTACATACTTGTCGTTTAATCTCGACTGTAGTTTCATGGGCACGAGATAAATCAATCGATATATTATAGTTTCAGTTAAGATTTGTCCTGAATAATTACTTTCTTATGTATTGCATTACACACTATTGGCATTTTAATTTATTTGCTTTTGTGAGAAGAGTTTGCCTCCGATATTTTTACCATTTTGTAAACAATTTTAATTATGGTTACTCTTTTTGCTCAATTTCATCGCGTTCAATGATCTCATCCCAGGAGAATGGCTGTTGTTTTCACAATGACTCGCTTTACTTCTTCTTTATGTCGAAGGGATCTGTTTTTAACGATATTTTCGTTGTTTTTCAATTTTAAATGATTTACATTATAAACAGCTTCTATTATCATATAATGATCCTTCCGTAGATTCTTTGATATTTACTAAGTGAATAATAATCTTGCTATTTTCTGTTTTCGGTATACTTTAGGTTATTTCCATTTCCCATGTTTTACTATGCAGGTGCAGCAAACGAACATCCCCATTTTGTTATTTGAGTTTTCTAGTTTTTGCTTGAGTTAATTTTCATCTTAGATATACGCCTTTTTGTATATGAGTTTTATAATTAAGTAACCATTATAATAACTGGACGTTTTCCTGTAATGCGTCGATCTTCCAAAATGACAGCCTGAACTTGACGGACAGATGCCTCATCAATGGCAGAAGAGACCGACCAGGTCTGGGAGCTGTTTCCGGCCATGTTTGAATTCACGAGGCCAGCGTTTTACAGGGTCATATAATGGGGCATAATCACCATCAGTTTATTTTATTTCATCCAAAGGCTCCTTTGGTGTACGTCCTTTTAAATGCAAAACCTGGATCACTGCGCGACACCTAACTGGCTCCATTTCACAACTGGGTCAATTTCAGTTCAAACACATGTAAACCAGAAACCACAATTACTTGAGAGCTTTTTTTTGCAACAGAGCTTATACAGATATAAATCATTACACATGCAAACTCCCATCTAGATCAAACAATTAGAAGTGGGTCAGGGGCATTACTATTAAACTTCGATCGTGTATGTATATATATATATTTTGAAAATAGTAAAAATTCTTTAGAAGCCACGAAGGAAGTACAAATATGTTTTCATTAAAATAAAATCATTTTATTTTTACTTTCGTCAGAGATTTTTCGGATAAATCCTCCTTTATAGAAGATACTGATTGTTTCATAAAATGGTATAGTGTATTAAAATGAAAAGTTATTTGCAACATATTTAAATAATTGAAATTGGAAAATAGACAAGATGTCTGAGAAGCAACGAGAAATTTCAACAATCTATTATATTAATTACGTTAACATTATATATATATATATATAAATATATATATATATATATATATATATATATTTCTTTTTATTTAGTGTAGTTATTATTTTGTTGAATTTAGCAAATGTTAAGTATTTATTAGTTACTTTTAACATGACCTTAAGTGGAAGAGTGTATACCTATTTTGATGTAAACAAGTCTACATTGCATATATATATATATATATTTATATACAATCATAGTTTTATCTAATATAGTATTACGTTGCATTGTTTTATCTGACATGCTTTTCATAGACAAATTGATTGTTCATACTAAACTAAGCGATACTGTATCTAAATTAAAATCTATATTAATATAGTATTCATTTCTCTGTCAAGAGAATGCAAGGTCAAACGCCAGCACATTGGTGTAACCATACACAATAGTAATTAAAGATATATATATGTATATATATATATATATATATATATATATATATATATAGAGAGAGAGAGAGAGAGAGAGTAAGAAAGAGAGATGAGAGATAGAGAAATCAGTAGACAGATAGATACATAAGTAATAGTTTTCAAACTATTAATATAGATATAGATATATTACATTTAACGTGGCGAATGTCTTTTCGGAATGAAAGGGATACGTGTCTGTGTAGCTTACTTACTATCAATGTATTGTTACACTACATACAAATCTCTCTCCCTCTCCCCTCTGGCTGTCTGTCTGTCTGTCTGTCTGTCTGTCTGTCTGTCTCTCTCTCTCTCTCTCTCTCTCTCTCTCTCTATATATATATATATATATATATATATATATATATATATATAAAGAGTGCAGATGTTATACGTTACCCCCGAAAATGAGGAAGATATACAAGTAATGTATGAAAACCAAGCAGTGAATTTAATTTAAAAAGATTACTTTTGATAAAAGTTTCGGTAGCGAAAACAACGTGTTTTGTCATGACTGAACTTTATTACCAAAGCTCAAAATCTGAACTGAAACCGATTTATTAAAAACATAACAGTTAACTAATAGAGCAACCGAAATAGAAATAAAAAAAATAAAAAAATGTAAAATAAATCATTATCTTGCATTATAAATTAAAATACTTATCTAATAAGTGTACTCTTAAAACTACTTTTATTTAAGCCGTACGTTTGACATGGGTTGTATCTTGCAAAGACGGGTCCATTCTTTGTGGCACACTACGTGCTCGTTGCTTCAATTCAGCTGCACATTTTTAAGCGATATCAGCGGTTGTAACGTAAGGATACCTAGAGTCTTTAGACTAGGGGTTGCAAGTACTTCAAATATATACATATATAAAAAGAAAACAACAAAACATCTTACTTTGAAGGAAGGAACCAGAGAAACAAGTGTTTCAATTACTTGTTTGTTAGAAAACAATACTCATATATATATATATATATATATATATATATATATATATATATATATATATATATATATATATATATATATAATTTATTTAGATACTGTATATTACATATTTCAGCAATGTACCGCGGTTTCATCCAAAATGGCCAGCTTTAGACATATTTAGTAAATCTCCGTGCCCAGTGGAATCATCGGCAAGCTGAAATGCCGATGATTCCACTGGGCACGGAGATTTACTAAAGATGTCTACATCTGCCCTTTTGGATGAAACCGCGGTACTTTGCTGAAATATGTAATATACATTATTTAAATAAATTATATTAGCTGTCTTATATGATCGAGCACTTTATTGATTTCTTTTCATATACAACCTGACTCTCTCTCCTTCTCTCTCTCTCTCTCTCTCTCTCTCTCTCTATATATATATATATATATATATATATATATATATATATATATATATATATATATATATATATATATAAAAACGGGAATGGGACGATCACAACTTTTTATGAGTACATGGGGCTATAAAACAGACCCAACTATCTGTGAATCTGAAGAGTGGGACCCTACAATGCAACACTACCTTATCTTTCCGTTACTGCACAACAATTATGTAAAGGAGTGTATGAAAAATGTGAGAAACTGCCGTATAGCCACATGCTTCAAAAGACACGCAAAGAAGAATTAATACTACGCAGTATTTTGTTCGTTTCCGCGATTCTAAATTAAACAGCAAAACTTTCTTCATAATTTGGATTCCAATAAATACAGTATTTATTAATAAGTTATAATCTTTTAATGAAAACTCAATGTTTGCGAATAATCTGAGAATGTCCTTGTTATATCTAATTAAATTAAACGGTCTCAGTTTTCCTTTCAAAATAACACAATATAGGTCAGAGGAAAAGTTAATATTTGAAATAAATATGGCGTACTTTTAAAAGAAATACAGCATCAATTTGACTAAAGTTTTACTGCATAGATAAAACGTGAAGGCATATTCCAAGTTTGTGATCAAGGACTTTTAAAATAATAAAAGTGAATGTTTGCTTCTTACTGCGGATTATATGTAAACACTCTCGGAATATATATTTAAAGTCGTAATCTCTTAGAAAAATAACGAATAATTTAGACTGTTCAATGCGTAATAAGTTCTATTATATCTAATGATAATGGAAATTATGTATCTGTCTGAAGCCGAACCTATACTATTACTTTTGATTGCTCTCTTTTTATATCAACTCTTCAGCTTCTATATAACCATTCCAAAACATTCCCAAACATCACGCGTCTTTCAAATGTACATAATTAGTTGTTTTACTGCTTCTTATAAATTAAAATTCGCAAATTTAAACTCATGATATTTACTTATCAGCTGCTTTATATACCCATTTCCAAGCGTCCGCAAACATCACGCGTCTTTCAAATTTACATAATTAATTTGTTTTAAAGCTTCCAAGAAATTAATATTCGCATATACACTCATGATTGTTTCTTTTTCCGATGTCCATATGTATTCAAAAAATTTTCCCCGATAATAATATTAATAAAAATAACAAATAGAATTAATAAAATACATTGTTGTATTTTTTTTAATATATATGATTGAGTTACGTAATTGAATTAGTTTGTAATGGAATATGATTGAACAGCGGACGGACATTCGAACATTTGGTTACCCGCTCTCTGATTATTCGAACGCACAGACAGTGTAATTTAAATAAGAAAGAGAGAGAGAGAGAAAAAAAAGAGAGAGAAAGAGCGATAGAAAAAAAGAGAGAGAGAGCAATTAAATAAAACAACTAGTAAAAATATGCGACCGGAGGGAGCATATAATTGCTAGTTTATTCAATGTATTATAAACACTCATGCCCCGACAATCACCGTCAATGTTAATATGTTTCAGACTATATTTTGGTAGAGGCGTGGTATTTTTTTAAGGAAAACAGTAAGGAAGAAAGTCATATTTTAAGGGGTAGTTGTACGGGAAGTAATTTGTTTTTTGCTATTTACGTTATGATAAAAGCGAAAACTTGCCATTTATTCACCAACACACTAACTCTAATTACGAATGGCGTTCAAAAAGTCTTTGTTTCTGGTTGAGGTCTTAAATTCGGATTCTCCCTATGGGTATATAGATGGCGTCGAGATAATTTAATTTATTATTAAAAACTGTGTGCTGCGGTTACGGTAGTCAAATAACATCCCGTAGCTGCAATCAGTCCTCCATGCTAGTCCCAGGCCATCTGGCCTTGTCATGCGCAAGTTGTCGTAGGCAATGAAGTTGTTTCGATGTACGTAGTGGTCCTAGTGCACCAGGCTTGAGGTCAGCACGTAGTGTGCCCAGCAAATTGTTGCAGTGCCCTCATAGTCACGGTTGGTAGAATTGCGAGCCAGTAACGGCAAAGTCTAGTGGCCTCTGTGCGGGAGTGTCAGAGTCCATTCGTAGGACATAGCCTAACATAGAGCATCTTTGTTCAGCGACCTTTGTGGAGAGGGGTTTGTCGTTGCACAGCTCGTATAGTGCCTTGCTGCTGATAAGTTTTTCGGCCAGCAGTGACCTGTGATGGAACGGAGGTGTCTTCGGTGGCATGCACCTAGCTTGTCAATTTAATTTATAGGTGATAAATGTCAGCAATAGTTAAAAACAAACTACAAATACTGACACAAAGAATAACACGACGTGAAGACGAAAATGGTTACCACTTCCCTCCTACACTCTCTGTTTCAGAAGCAGATTAAGTGAATAAGTAATCAGTCTACGTTAAACTTATGTGAAAAAGTGATCGCCATGCTAAAATTTAAATTATGTTGGGTTGTCTTTATAACTCTTTCGTAGATATTTTAATGTCATTTAAAAAAATAACTTAAAAATCTGGAATCTCATTTCATGTTAAGTCTCGAAATTATGATAGGTTTATAATTAAGGAAATCTTATCTGAACACTCCTTATGAACAAAACAATAAAAGCAAACACAAATAAATTGCTTGAACATATGTTCTTCTCTAGCGTCTTTAGGCTTTTAAGAAAACATAAATAGTTAGTCCCATTTCGATTTATTATTTTTGTTCTTTCAAGCTTGCACATTACCCGGCACTTTACTTCTTAAACATACTACTACGATTCTCAACAATGCTTCAAGCAAACTATCATTTTCCATTATATACATATATATATATATATATATATATATATATATATATATATATATATATATATATATATATATATATATATATATATATATATATATATATATAACAGGAATGGGTCGATAAAATGTTTCTATGAGTAGATGGAGCTAGAAGACAAACACAACTATCTGTGAATCTTGAGAGAAAGACTATACGATGCAACATTACCTTATCTGCCCCCTTACTGCCAAACGGGTGCATCTTGAATAATAATGCAGAGTACAACAATAATTCAAAGAACTGTATAAAAAATGTGGGAAACTGTCGAAAGAGAAAAACAATAAAAGAAAAAATAAATAAATTACTCGAAAACGTTGTCTACTTCAGCGTTGCTTAGCTTACTAAAAATCTTCCTACATCCCCCATTTATATGAGACATTGCCGGTTAATAGAAAGTTATAATTTAATAAAAGCTTTTAAGTTACTAAATACTTATTTTTTATTATTAAATACCTCAAGTAAAACAGTTTGTCACATAAAGTTTGCAATAGAATTGTTAAAAATGAAACAGATCATGGTTAATGTGTGTTGTTCATATGCAAATTGAAAAGGTCAATTATTTCTCATGCAGAAAACAAATCCGGATGTATTATGTCAATTCTTCAGTACACGTATTAATTACACTTTTTTATGAATAGAAAATATAATTAAGTAGTGTATCAGGGGTACCCAGTATTGCTAGGGTATTATATTAAACATAATACCAGTAATGTAGACATTTATTATAAACTGGCAGTACTAATTATTATATATTGCTCGCGTACAATATAAAATAACACATCACTCAATATGTAACGGAGTGATGCCCCCCCACGCGGAAAGAATTGGGAACGATTTATACGCAAATATATTTATAGATATCGTAAGGTTTAATGAAATAAAGAAACAGATTCTTAAGCGCACTGGTCAAATATTGTTTTAAAGCTGGTTTTATTTATTCAACTGCATCGGACGTGGGGCAAGTCAGAAATTTACCCTGCTGGCTTACAGTCACTGTTTGATAGGTGACATGACAGATGCTCGAGTGTACCTCTTTGCAAACAGTGGTAGCACTTAGAGATGCGTCCACGCCAAGTGATGACAATGGATACCCATCCAGGAGGTGGATCATTCTGAGTAAGTAACCAATACTGAATATCGTAAGTAGAACTAAACCGGGCAACGCCAAGTTACATGTTCACGTGATGTAAAGTGCGACAATAGCAGCTTTATTCGGAAATAAAGTTTGAGTTAAAGTTGAGTGAATTTAGAGTTTTGAAGTTTCCTAAAAAAACGCAGTGTTGCATTTACCGAGATAATTGCTTTACTCCGCCCGAAAGAGAAACATGTTTTACGCCTCGTCTATACAAAAACATTTAACAACCGACTGCTCTTAGCAAATTAGCAAGTCGAACTTAGAACTTAAACTCAGTCCAGAAGCACAGAGTTATTAATCTCGCAACCAGCAAAATACTTCTTTTGTTATTGTAACTACAAGTCTCACCGAAATATATATGATTTTTTTTTAAATAAGAACATTTGTTCGAGTTACCCATTTCTTGCTTTTGTTTTTTTTTTTAAATTTACTTCTTATCCGTTAGTTTACTTCAAATTTTCTGATCGCCCCGGTCCAGTCATCGAAAACAATTCGACGCAACCAGTCTTCTTAAAGAGAGTGGAAACTTTGTTAACTCCGGCGTTTCAAAAAACATGACCAAATGGTGACGACACCACATCAATCAACACCAGATATATTAGCCCGGAACACGCGAAGAAGAGAACGCGTGTAAGAGCTGTGAGGTGTTGAGAAGCTCACTAATATGTCCCGCGACTTTTAAACAAAATCCAATTTTATTACACAACATAGTCTACTTCTCTGATGAAACACTGATTCAAACGCTTTTTTAACAATATAATGCATTTGTTGTTAAACTGTGTGTCTTTGGCCTGACATTACGCCTCAGATTCCGATATCACTCCTTGATTGGAGCCAAATATATTTCGCTGGAGAATTCTGTTGAGGTCTGCGAATAACCAATAGTCGCTGCAGGTATTATCTTGAGAATAAAGTTGGTTCGAAAGCAATTTAAACTGAAATTCATGTAGTTGTGTCATTGTTGAGCACGACTTGTGACACAACTCATTGTTTTGGTGAATATTAAGCATTATAAATTGAATTGTTTTTTTCGAAAATAATTGATAGAGTCGATTGGCTGTGTATATTGTTAATGTTTTTTTTCTTTTTCTTAGTCCCAAACGAAGCATATTGCTACGGAATAGTAAAATGTCGCTCTGATAGAACGCATATTTATAGTGGCAACTTGTGTGAGAAATTGGGCAGCAAGATGGTTATTCATATTACATTTAAATTTCTGCATATTGGGTATGATCGTGAAAAACAGAGAGAATTGAATTAATTGCAAAGGTAAGCGGTACGCAGAAAGAAGCTACATGAGTAGGAATTCTTGCCGCATCTAGGTCGAGAGTGGGGTTTTGTCTGCAAATGTAGTTGGTCGGGAGTATTTAAGTTGAGGATGTACAAATGCCGTACATTCATCTGAACACATTAAACACGCACAGCGATGCAGGGCTGTGGCGTATAGTATAGCTAAATATTTATCTTAATACCTTAAAACCTATATATCACACCACCTTTAAACCTATATATCATGTCTTTAAATATGTGATTCCTACACAAAGGATCTTCATTTTAAAAGTCCATTAGTTAGGTCTACTAATACTTTATTTTATTCAATGTAAATTGTAAATTTCTGACGTCTTATCACATTTATTTCTCTGAGTCTCCTTGTTTCAAATGTTTGGAGCGGGGGATGGACAGCTCAACTCGAACACTTATCAACTGATGGCCTCTTTAAATGAATTGGATTTCGATCAAGAAGAAGACGCAGGGCCATCAAAATAAACAGAATCGATCGATAAGTCGAAAACAAATGTGCCTGAAGAAAAAGCAAAAATAAAAATGCTAAACGATCTAAAAGCACATTTATTTTGACGTTGCTGGTCGTCCAACCAATAATTAATGGGCTAAAACAAGTTTAGAGCTCAACAACAAGGGCCGGTCAGTAAAATGATAAAACTTTTTTTTCAAATTACGATTAAAAGACAAAGTCGGCGCCTCTTGTTATTATTTGTGTTGTGTTGCTTTTCCTTTTTGCCTAAGAACGTTGTCTAAAGATAGTTCTTTTCTTCTGGCGATAACGTTCACTGTAAATAACTTAAATCTCATTGAGAAGCGTATGACAGTATAAGACGAATGTCGTTTTATTTTGCCTATTAAATTAAAATAACAAAAATAGAATATCTATTTTCATCAAATTTAAACTGTTGAACTTCAAATTAAAAACTCGAATTAAAGATACTATTAACATTTTATTTTTGATTTCAGCAGTTTTAAATTTCAAATTTAACTTTCTTAATGTGATAGTGTTTGGTATAACGGAATGATTCTCGAGAATTTCTGCTTCCGGCTAAGAATGTGTTCAGCAGAAACTGATGAAGTTCGAAAATCAGTTCCTGCTATATTACGTTCTCGCCAGGGGCTTTATTAATTATGCTTATTTTTAGACAAAAACACACTTTATTTTGTGTTTTTAAATTGTTTGGTTAAAAGTACAGAATAGTTAAAAAAGCCCCTATCACCATGTTTAGAATTATTTTCTAAGTAATGACATTTTTATTTAGAAAGCCATTCTTAAAATAATGATCGGGTGCCTTGTTAAAAATATTTTCTTTAAGTATTTGTAAAAAATGAAAATATTACAATTATAATAAATACATGTGTATCAAAAATAGAACACAAAATGTCTAATGAAAGAAATCACTTTTAACAATTGCGTATGTGTTGACCAACATATTCATGTCTAAAATAAACTGGTCTTTGACTTCACCGCTTTCTGCTGAACACATTATTTGCTGGAAGTGCCACTTCTCGGGCGTTATGCCGTCATGCCATGGAATCAATTGTTTTAAAAAACATTAAACTTTTTACAGGAATGCGTTTTTGAAATCATTTCATACCGTATATTTGTAGAGTTAATTCTCGGTAATTTATGTTTATTTTCAAAGCATTTAGATGGAATATCAAGTTAAGAATATACATATTTTCGAAATCTCCTTCTTTTTGATTTGATTATTACTTTTTTTTGGGTGTGTGGTGATTTCTACCAACAGGATATTGAGGATTTTGAAGAACGTTCAGAAGATATTGTAAACAACAAGATAGGATGAAGTGTTGATTAATTATTTGTATTTTTATTAAACCTTTTTAATATGTATTCAAATATAAGATACATATAAAATAAATTAAAAGTGATCAAAAGTTCAAAATCGCTGAAGCTATTTATTTATTCAGAGTGGAAAATCTATAAATCAAATCGTCGAATCTAATAAAAGTTTTTAATGTTTTCATGCGAGCTATTTTTTTAAGCTATCTTCAGTATCCACATTTAAAGTTTCCGAATAAAATCGTTTAATAATCTATTTACAAACAATTGAATATTTGTAGATAGCATCATGATATTATTGGAATTATTTTTTTATATCAATATGAAGAAGAAAGCAGATGCATATCTAGGTGTGTATCAGCATATCAAACACCTTTGTAGGGGCTGGATAACTTGCACGAGGCAAAATCACTTTGACCCAACGGTTCTTGTTAAGTCAGCAGTGCTCAACAGCATTAAGCCTGGTCAGTACAAGATGGCTAACTATTTGTAAAGACTAGGCGGTGTATGTGGGTGACAACGATTCGTCCTTGCAAAACGTACGTCGTTAAAATAGTTTTGCCTGATCATACACATCCGCCTAAGGACCGCTTATGAAGTATATATTAACTATAAAATGTATCCCTCGAGGCAGAATTTCTTACTCTGTTCACCCTCATGACCAGAAACGCGATTTGGAAGTCATAACGTATGCGTGTACATGGGTTTACATTTATATCACGTGTAAAGGCTGAGCGAAGGTAAACCATCTTGAATCGCGTCATTAGTTCGATGTGTGATTATTTGGAAGTACTAGGTTCCGTCAGCTTTCAATTGTAAACGACTGAGAAGCTAGTAATACGCCTCCAAATCCCCTTAACCCTAAGTAAAATTCCATGAAAAATGCCAGTATACTGAAAGCATATGCCCTTAATAGGGTTAAGATGAAAATTCATATACACTAAATGTACAAAAGCAAGGAAATTCCCAAATGTGTACACTGTTATTGTCATTAAGGGTATGCGAGCACAACAGGGCTATGTATTTTACTGGTAGGAATTTTTCTTCAGCGCACCTCATACACTTCATTCACTCATGCATAGAGATGTGTACTGTAGTGATGTGATAATCAAATGGTTTGTAGTCATACCCTTAATGACAATAAAAGTGTACGAATTTGAAAATTTCCTCGCTTTTGTACATTTAGTGTATATGAATTTGATCAAAGAAATGAGATTTCTAGCATAGACCGTTCGTGAAGTATATTAATGGATTGAGCGCTCTCGCGCCTCCTTTGATACTAAGGTATACTAGGCGCTTTAATCATGATAGAATAGCTTGTACGAAAAAATTGAACTTCGTTAATGAAACTAATTATTCTGAAATGAGCTGATCAGTAGTCCATGCCCTCATGTATAGCTCGTTGCTTCTGGAATGTATCAATGTTGACTTTAGTAATAGAGACTATTTTATTGTACAACCGTTGTTTACTATGAAAATCAAAGGTAGCTAAAATGCAAATATCTATAGCAGAACATTATATAATATGTATATACCACAATACTATATATAATACTACACTTAAATATAACATTTTAATAATATACAATAATAGTATGCTTCGATTTTATGCTAGTACTAGAAGGATATTCCTCAAACATAGCATTTTGCATCAATTTTATGTCCGATTACGAAGATGTAATTATGGTACAATGATATTAACATTTAATCTATAAGTTTTCATTCAGATTTTGATCAAAATCGATTATCTTATTTTTATTCTAGAAAATGTTTAAAATTTCAATCGTACGCTTAAGGAGTGTTTCGAAGAAAATGAAATGCATGTAATCTTTCGTAATTTGTGCCGAATGCCTATGGATCAAATCAAATGCAAATTTTAAATATTTAAATTCACAATCATTGGTAATTCAGTTTTCGAGTGAATTATGTACGTAAAAATATATTAACATATAAACATACATAACTGTATAAAGGTAGAGACCATTTATTAAAATATATATTAAAATAATATTCGACAAAATTTTACTCCAAAAATATTGTTGGATTCTCGCTTACCTTCTGCTTACTTTCGCCGTGGGTACCCGGATTTCGTCTAGTGGTTCGGTGTGTCTCGTCTTCTGGATCATAACGCGGGGAATGCTAGCTGTTTTTATTTTTCGAAGTTTTATTTAACATCAAACAGACGGAGATTTAGTGGTTTGTTTTCACGGAAGAAGGGGGACCGACGAAAATATTTACTGGAAGAGGTTTACTTAAGTTATTCTGAGCTGGTGCGTTACTTTTTTCGACCATTCACTACTGGCGAGCAGCTCTTATATCTGCACTGGCTGCCGGTCAGGAACAAAAAAGATCGACAAAGCCTCCCACTGACATGACGTTGCTTCCGATTTCCGTTTTGGGTCCTACCCCCTTTCAGGAAGCCCTCATACTTTCTGCACCCACACTATCTAACAACATATGTATATCATCTACTGTCATACGACATCGCAATATTGTATAATAATTATATTCTGCAATACTATGATAGGATATAAAATTAAAATGAAAAATGTAGTAAGACAGTATATTAGAATACTTTATGACGATAATATACTAAAATGTCTGTACTGAATATTAGAGAGGTGTACAAGTCTGCAACGTTTACAATCACCTAAACTTCTCTACTAATCAAGTATTCTGTCATAAGGTTACACACCTATCAGTTTCTAAAATATTTATAACATAACGAATAGATCATTTTCAACACTCTTTCATAGAAATGATGGTGTAATGACATTCTCACGAATCGTGAGCCCGGTGCCATCGAAAACTATAGGATGAGAAATCATGTTGTAGATAGGCTTCAAATGCAACCATATTGGAACTAATCGATCAATACTTATAAAGGAATGCGAATCGATACCGGGAAGAAAGATCCATGGCTATATATACGAACACATTGGAAATAAGTCGACGGCGAACGTAATAGATTAGGTAAAAAATCTATCCGCATCTGGACCTTCCGCAGATTTCCAGTCATCATTCACATACAATACGATTGTAAAGACATACATAAAATGATATATAAAATGGTATAGATTTACGAGGGTATTAATAACATTCATTCAATAAATCAATTTTATTGGGAAAAATGTAAAGTGCAGGAATAAATATAAAAAGTGGGAAGATATTGCATAAATATACGTCTGAATGTTAGTCCAAGGCAAATGTATAGCTGGATATTATACGCATACACCATTACGACCTTTAGTGACAGGTTGTTAGAGAGAGCAGTAATATGGGCTGAGAATGACGCATTTTTCTTTTAAGCTGAAAGCGACAGTAGTTCATATTCTGTAAGTGTGCGCGGAGACCGCCACATTTTTTAAAATAAGTTTAATGAAAGAGAGAAAGAGAGAGAGAGAGAGAGAGATAGAAGGAGAGAGATAAATAAATCAATATATGGCGATATATATCACATATTATAAGTTGCCTATAGAAAATGGTGTATATATAATGATATATGTATAATATCGATTTATATAGAAAATGGAGGTGATTGAAATGACAGTGACGCCATTTTTAATTCTGGGGGGATATAGACAATCTTTGGTGTCAAGACCTTCTTATAATGGCTGAATAAAAAAACGCTGATACAAAAATATTTACAAAGCGTAACATTTTTAGAGAGAGAGAGAAATAGAGAGAGAAATAGAGAGAGAAAGAGGGAGAGAAAGAAACAGATAGATAAATAAATCAATTCGCCGAAACAAAAATGAAAGTATTATTATTCCAAGGTAACGTCATAGCTATTATTGGGGATAGCTATTATTGGGGATAGCTATTATTTAATGTATTTATACTTTAGTTATTCTTTTTCATGTAATCTTTAATTCACTGATATTTAATTTATTCAAACTTGTTTAATGATGTAAAAAAATATTATATATACGCAGGCTGTTTATAAAGAAATTAATTTTAAAAATCAATAATCAGTCCGGGTCTTAACCTCTTATTATTTTTATCATTCAGTAAAACAGCTTCCAACGTAAGTTGGCACAATTATAATATGTTAATAAGAAAATATATAAAACCATGTCGAAACAAAATGAAAGAATAAATATTCCAGAGTAACGCTACGTCGGGACAGCTAGTATTTTATGTATTAATGATTTAATTTTATTTTTAATTATTATTTATTTCACTTAAATGTAAGTTTTTAAGCATACAGTCATTACTTTTCAATTTAATATTTTTTTCAGTTTTATTTATTCGTTTTTTCATTTAATTTCTTATTTATTTGCTATGCCTGTCATTTATGCTTCATTTATAATTCGATTATACTTAGGTATTTATTAATAAAACAATCATCTATTATTACTAGATCATTATATTTCTATTTATTATTTCTCATGTTTTCTTTTTTAAAGAAATGTAATAGTTTCATTTATTCATCAGTCGTCTTCTTTTTTATTGTTTCACTTTCATTCATTTTTTATCCCTCTCTCATTCATTACTTTTTTTATCATTTTTAATTTATTATCTTTCATTATTTTTTCTTTGTTATTTCATCACTAATTTAGCGATATTGTATGTATGTATGCTCCATTTTTATTTTTTTGTTACTTCTATTTATTTATCTATATAACAATGCGCTAAACCACTTCATGTTCCTACGTAGATTTTTGCTTTCAAACACTGTCTGATTAGCAAATATTCTTATTAATCTAACATCCATAAGGTAAACGATGCAGGATTTACCAATTTTAAAATGTATTGCCGACAGATAAATCTAATATGGCTCAGTCAACTAAAACATTACGATTTCGAATGAATACATTTCATAAAGTGACATTCGCTTCATTGATTTGAAGAATATTTTACAAACAATTAATTTTACGATAATCAGAAAGAGAATATTGTTTAAAATATGATTGAGTTGCTAATATTTAAAAAATAAATATATAAAAATATATATTAATTTTCTTTATTAAAAACATATTTAGCGCTCAATGAGAATTATTTTTTAGCTTGAAAAAAATTAATAGTATATACTATGGCAGAAGAAAAGGAATATTATTATGAACAATAGCTTATACAGATTTACGTAGAAAAGCGCCGTGGAATTTCCGAAGGTCCCGCTACGAACATATATTACATTAGGTTATCCATAATACAGTCGACATTTTAAAGTTACTTAAATTCAATTATATTTGATTCATTGATTTGTTCGTAATTCATTATTTCTTTATTACTTCTTAATTTGCTCATAATTCTATTTTCTATTTATTTTTTGAGATTCATTGGAATTTCATTTACGTATGCTGCATCAATATTTTTTCATATTTTATTTACTTTGTTTGTATTTCTATAGTGTAGAGGTCACTTCCCCTTTTCTATTTCTTTAAAGAATCTACCTTTATTTAATGTATATATCTATCAGTCCTTCTTTTATTCATTCGCTAGTATATTATTTTATTATTTAAGTTAGAAAAAGAGCTTTGTCTTAGCAGCATTGAATGCCCCCATTCACCTACAGACTAGGAAGTGGTTTTCTATAGAGTCAGGCACTGCCTTGGATACGTGCTCTTCCATTTTACCCACATTTTCTCTTTTATTGTAGTTCTTTATAATTCATTCATCGGCTTTTAATTTTTTTAATTTTATTTAATTTTTATTTTTACTCCTGTCTTAATTCAATTTATTTTTCTTTTACTCCGGTTTTAATTCATATTTTTCTTTTACTCTTGTCTTAATTCTATTTATTTATTTTCATTCCTGTCTTTATTTTATTTATTTTTTATTTTACTCCTGTCTTGATTTCAGTTTTTTTTCTTTTACCCCTGTCTTATTTCCATTTATTTTTCTTTTACCCCTGCCTAAATTCCATTTATTTTTTCTTTTACTCTTGTCCTAATTCTATTTTTTTATTCGTGTCTTAATTTTATTCATTTTTTCTGTTACTCTTGTCTTAATTCCATTTATGTTTTTTTTACTCCTGTTTTAATTCCATTTATTTTTATTTTACTCCGGTCTTATCTCATTTATTTTTCTTTTACTCTTGTCTTTATTCCATTTATTTATTTTTTATTCCTGTCTTAATTTTATTTTTATTTTTTACTCCTGTCATGATACATTTTTCTTCCACTCATGTATTAATTCATTTTTTTTTTATTCCTGTCTAAATTTTATGTATTTTCCTTTTATTCCTGTATTACTTTTATTTATTTTTCTTTTACTCCTGTCTTCATTTCATTGATTTTTCTTGTATAATTCCTGTTTTACATCGACGTAAAATTTATTTGTTTACATCTTCTTAGCATTTGTTCTTATCTTTGTATATCTGATATATTTATATTTCACTCTTAATCTAGTGACGTTTTATTGTTCAATTTACTTTAATTTCACTCATTGTCCAATTATTTATGTCATCTGTAATTCACTTAGATTTAATTTATATTTCTTCATCCTAATTATTTACTTTTTATTGACATTTATTTAGTATATTTATTTTCCTTCTCATCACTTTTCGACATTAATTCATTTATATACTATTTGTGTATATTCATTTTTTTAATATTTTATTTAATAATCATATTTTCTATAGTTTAATTCATTTTTATGACCTAATATTTCAGTTAAATACATTGCATTTCTCTTCTATTTATTGCGACGTTAATTTATTTATATTTAGTCTATTCATATCTTATGAATCACGCTGATATCTTAAACTTTAATTTACTAACATCTCCTTTATTAATATTCACTTCCTTCATATTTGACTATGTGAGACCTTCATGTGATCGAATATTTTGTGTTCTTGCCCTTGGCATCTTGAAAAATGACTCAACTTTAAGCTCGTCTAAATTCTATGTTTTTGATCAGATGCCAGCACGCTTTTGACGTAGCTTATTCTTTACAGATTATCGGCGCTGTCTTTACGTTACTAAAAACTGGTTGATAAGTAAAACGCGCCATTTTGGAAGTCAATATAAATTGTCAAATATGATAATTCGCTCGATAACGGTTGTATAGAAAGTTAGAAATGTGACCTATATTCGTTATTTCAACCGGGCATCTGTTAAACGTAGTTTTATATTTTAGGAGTATAGTTGAGAGAGATGGAGCCACACAGAATATCGGAGGGAGGGAATGAAAGGAAAAAGAGATGAAGAAAGAGGGACAGAGACCTGTACTGTGACAGACAAGTAGTCATTTAAGAAAAGATGTAAAGAAATGTATCAGTGTTATACTATACAAATAAGTGAAGTGAAGTTATTGCCAAAAGTCATTTGAAGTAGAAAATTTCTATATAGGCCAAGATCATGATGCCGTGTATGGTCATAGATCTTAGAACGCAACACAAACATATAGAGAGAAGCAGATACTTCGCGTTTGATTTCCCAGGAGAAAAAATGAGATGAAAAATTGCCAAAAAAATTAAATTTAAAATAAGTGGCTTTCTTTGCTGGATTCGTATGATTCAATATTTGTCTCCCTAGCCTTGCTCTTTACCCAGATCTCATGATCGGTGACCGTTTTGTCAGAAATAAAAACGCCGGAAATTTTCCAATCCACAAACACAAATCTGACGGGGTAGTTTCGATATAACGTCCATTAAATCGATCCAATCTCTGTTTCCAGGTATAGTCTAAAACAACCAATCGTCTAACCACATAACGGCAAAAAGCGCTTGTAATTAGTCATGTAGTTGACGATTAATGTTTTATCTTGGATTAGAAATGACTGTGACATCACAATCTATCTAAAGTGTATAGTTTATACAGAAAAATAAAGTGTTGTATTCTGTTTTTTTTATATGTGTGTCCGATTAAAAATTAAAAATAAAGTATGCATATCAATAAATTAATATCGCCTGATGCTAAGGTAACGGCATGCAAAGTTATTTGTTTACAAAAAAAACAAATGTGTAGATATGATTTACGAGCGCCGATACCGTAGCTCAGTGATGAGAGCTACCGACATTCAACAAGATGGTTGCAAGTTCAATTCCTGTCCGGGAACGTGCTCTAGTCTAGCGGTACTGACGAGCTGTGATATGTCGAAACAGTCTATCTACTGACGACAATATCTAGAGGCAACGAATATGCATTTAGGAAAACATTGAGAAACACGACAGACTTCTCGACTTTATTAAATATTTTTCAACTTTTCTAATGATCGCTTTAGTTTCAAAATCAAAAAATCATATATATATATTAATTTTTTAATTCATATATATATATATATATATATATATATATATATATATATATATATATATATATATATACAAAACAACATTTACAAAATAATGTTTAAATATTTATACCTGCATAGGCCGGCGTAGAAGGGAGTACAACCTCATTAGTGTAGAAAGTGGCAATCTCAGACGGACATAATCACGTGATACAGGACAAATAAAAGTATATATATATATATATATATATATATATATATATATATATATATATATATATATATATACAAATTTTAAAATGTTATTTTTCTTCTGTGTTCGTTCTCTATCTTAAATCTGTTAAATATGATTTGCTTTTTCTAATGTATTTCAATTGCTATGGTCTTATGAAATTGGTTGCATGTCCAATACTTTCTAAGTATACATTTTTTGAAATAATACTGAAACCTGATGGGTGTTTTTGTTTAAATGGCGTCTGTATCCGATGTTGTTAAAGGTGCCGAGGAAGAGACGGTTTGGAGTCATATAAATACAAAATACAATTGTCTAAATTGCCTTGGAAACGATCGTACAGAAGATAAATGTTGTGTTTGAATTCTTAAAACTAAATAGATCATGATTTAATGTTGTTGACCTTAATTCACTTCATATATTGAGTTGGTGCAAAAACAATGGCGTTTTTTGACGTTCAACTTTAAAAAAAAACATAACTTCTTTTATACCAAACTTTATTAATCAAAATAAAAACCATTAGAATCAACACATTTTTGCCAACGGGAAACAAGTTTGCTTATTCCATTATCATAAACATCCAGAGTTCTAGAAGTGATGAAGTCATTGAAGGCGGAATCGGCATCATCTCGGCTGTTGAAGCATTTTTTGCGCAGGAGGTTGTCGAGATGCTTGAAAAAATGATAATCGGTGGGCGAGTTGTCCGATGAATATGGCGGACGAGGGAGAGTTTCGTAACCCAGTTCGTTCAGCTTCTGCAGGTTCAGTTTTACAACATGCAGGCGAGGGTTGTCATGGAGGAGAATTGGTCTCTGCATATTGACCAATCTCGGGCGCATACGTTGGAGCTTCTGGTGCATTTCGTCAAGTTGTTGGCAGTACTTTTCCGCCGTAATCGTTTCGCCCGGATTCAAGAAGCTGTGATGGATGAGACCGGTCGCAGACCACCAAACAGTCACGATAATCTTTTTCTGTTCAATTTCGGCTTCGGAAAGTGTTTTGGAGCTTCGCCGGCATCCAACCACTGTGCCGAACGTCGCCGATTGTCATAGTGGATCAACTTCTCATCACACGGCACAATTCGCTTAAGAAATGGACATTTTCTGTTACGCAGCAAGATCGCAAAAAACACCTCCAAACGACGATTTTTTTGATTATCAATCAATTCGTGCGACACCCATATATCAAGCTTTTTTTACTTCCGTATTTGCTTCACATAGCGAACGACTGTTGAGTGGTCGACTTCGAGTTCATCACCAACCGCTCGTGTGGTTTTGCGAGGATCGGCTTCAATTAAGGCTTTCAGATATTCGTTATCACCCGCAATAGGCCGGCCATGACCGTCTTCATCTTCGAGGCTTGTCACCATTGCGACATTTCTTTAAACCACTTTTGTGCCGTACGTTCGTTAGTAATTCCTGGGCCATACGCATCATTGATGCCACGATCTGTCTCGGCAGCTTTTCGGCCTAGTTCGAACTTGAACGAGAATATCGTGCTGATTTCAATTTTGCCCATGCTGTCGAAAAACCAGCAAAATCAACAAATAGAGGGATTAAAAATCGAAACGAAAAACAAAATTTGATAGAGCGAAAAACGCGCTTTAAAATGACTTATCACAACGCTATATTTATCAGTAAGTTAATTCAGAAAACATATATGAATAAACATATGTGAGAAAACGCAATTGTTTCTCCACCTAAGTAATATATATATATATATATATATATATATATATATATATATATATATATATATATATATATTATCTTGTTTTACATAACTATATGTTCCATTTAAATAGACCATGTCGGTATTCAGTTTTTTTATATAACTTGGTATTCGTAAAACACGTGGATGTTAAAACGAATTTCGATGTACGATAGGAAGCGGAATTAAAATTAGTATTTTTATCGAAATCTATTTCCTCTGCCTAAATCGACTTATTTTCAATCTGTTTGTACCTATCCATCGTACATATATATATATATATATATATATATATATATATATATATATATATATATATATATATGTGTGTGTGTGTATATATATATATGTATATATATCTATATAGTGATCCACATACATATAGTTCCGCTGTATCACAACTCTTCAGTGCGGCTAGACCAGTTAGTACCTCAAGTAGGGATTGGAACTACGCCAGTGCTATCATACGACACTGAGTGAATGTAAGTGATATCTCAATGTAAACATTGGCAAGTGCCGGGAGCTCGAATTTATTATACCCAATAAGCTATGCCTTAAATAGCAGTTGGCGATATGCTTACAAATAAGCTCTACCCATGAGGGGAGCTTTATATAGTCATCCACATACAGACGGTTTCGCTGTACCACAGCTCTTCAGTGTGTCAATTTATATTGAAAATAAATCCATAAAGTGCTCAATCGCAGAATAGTGAGAGCTAATACAAATTATTTATTTGAAAACTAACTGTTATATATTTCATAATCGTACCCAGGTTTAATCCAGATGGGATGACTTTTTACATTTTAAAAACGGACTCGTCAGCGTACTGAATGGGACTAACATTTTTTATTGTGTTTTGACTTTATTCAGTACGCTGACAAGTCATTAGGGTATATACATTTTTAAATGTAAAAAGTCAACCTTTCTGGATAAAACCGCGGTACGATTTTGAAATATGTAACATATAGATTTTTAAAAAAAGAAAACATATATATCAATTATTTTCAACCTCTTTGTTCCTAAACCTGTTTTAGGCGGCTCCCTATACCCTATTGGTGAATATATCATCACTTCAATCATTCAATAAATTACAAAATGTATATATTTCGATAGAGGAAAAGTATAACATCGAAATATGTTATTAGAATCTTTAAAAGACTATTACTATATGTGATCAAAAATGTGTATTAGTTTCAAAGCATACCCAGTTGTTATATCGTATTCTCTTTATTATAGCATTTTCGTACAGCATTGTAATACAATATGGTACCCAAGCTCTAAGCATTACGAGCTGTAGTTTCGACTATGATAGTGAAGACAGAAAAAATCAGGGTAATAGTATGATGTAACCGCCCAAATTATAAAATACCTGATGAGGACGAACACATCTTAATAATCACTGGGAACAACAGGAGATATACAGAAATTTTCCTATATAACAAAAATATACAATGTTTTGTTATATTGTAATGTGTACCATATATTTATATATATATATATATATATATATATATATATATATATATATTGAACACATAATTAACCACTATAGTGTACTTTTTTTATCAGTTTTACCCGTTTTGGGTGTATCTGTTTCAAAAGTGAATTGCAAACTACCACCTGTTTATGAAGCATTGCTCTTTGTTTTTATAGATGAAACTCTCAGGTAATTGCTAATGATTATCTTTGTGATTTCACTTTTACTCTGCAGGTGCAAAATGGTATTTATGTG
Organism: Sepiola atlantica; assembly: GCA_963556195.1. Classification (NCBI taxonomy): domain Eukaryota; kingdom Metazoa; phylum Mollusca; class Cephalopoda; order Sepiida; family Sepiolidae; genus Sepiola; species Sepiola atlantica. The sequence continues at coordinate 31,222,607 of OY744538.1, read as the reverse complement.
GGTAAAAGCGTCGATGGTTGTCTAGACGGCTGTGTTGAATCATTTGTTTGTCTAGTTACACGGTCTATCTGTCGATGACTATATATATATATATATATATATATATATACATAGTATACTTTTTTTTATTCATACAAAGGTTTTTGGTTACCTATTTACATGTTTTATTTAAACATAGTAATATATATGTGTGTATATATATATACTTTTTTATATACTTGTTTATTATTCGATAAATTAAAACAAACTATACTATAATAAGTGCGTGCGTGTTTTCACTAATTACGATGTACAAATGTTTAATGTGATTTTATTGTTACTGTTTATCAATACTGATTAATGTAAGTGAATCATATTTATCCTGTTTCATATGAAAGGCTCTCTATGGAAACATGCCACCTTCCACACTGAAAAATATGTCTGATTTTCAAGAGATTAAAACAATTTGTTGAATGCAAAAAACTATACCATAGGAAACGGTCAAATTGTTGACAAAGATAAATCATTCCAAGAAATGAGTACTTACTTTTTAAGAATAAAAACATAGAAACAAATATACGTACATACATACATGTGTCCTTTATATATATATATATATATATATATATATATATATATATATATATATATATATATATATGTATATATGTATATATAAAAAAATAATTTGAAAGTTTATTTTATTCATCACAGCTATATTACGATATAAAGGCTAACTGTTATTTAAATCAATAATACGTCTTAGTCTTTTGAAATAGTGTATATATAGTAGATAGCAAAGTCCCAATATTGTAGATACAGTAGATAGCAAAGTCCCAATATCGTATATATAGTAGATAGCAAAGTCCCAATATTGTATATATAGTAGATAGCAAAGTCCCAATATTGTATATATAGTAGATAGCAAAGTCCCAATATTGTATATATAGTAGATAGCAAAGTTCCAATATTGTATATATAGTAGATAGGAAAGTCCCAATATTGTATATATAGTAGATAGCAAAGTCCCAATATTGTATATATAGTAGATAGCAAAGTCCCAAACACAAGTATTGCTATGAATTGCTATGAATCTTTTGCATAACGATTTTTAAAACATCTTATAACAAATTAATATTTGGTGTTATACATTTGTACTTTTATCTGATTGTTTGTATGTTTCCAATAGTTTTGTCGATATCAACAGTTGTAAATTAAAGTGATTTTATAACAAGGGAAAACAATTACCAAAACCTTTCTTAAAATATTATGTTCATATATTTTCAAGGAAGGTAATTTAGATTAAAAGTCGTACCGACGAAGCGTAACAGTTGTTAGTAGAGTAAACAGAGAGAAGGGAAAAGATGACTGCTCTCTCTACATCTTCTAAACTAGTTCTCTCACTAACTGTGTTCTGTTTCTATCTCTCTTGTTGCATAAATTAATTCACATAACAAAGTTACTTCCCTTTATTCTATAGTAAATGCATATCGCATTATTTCGAAACTCACAATTAATTTCACTTCTTGAATATATGATAATCAATGAATTTAACCAAATTGTAGAATAGTCAAAATGAGAGATCAATTACTTTACTTTATTTTAAAATTCTTAAAATTACAAGAGAAGAAAAAAATTAAAAAATACGATGATAAAACACACTGAAAATATAAGCAAATAATCAAAATTTAAACTTAATAAAAAATTTTTAAAAATAAATAAATTATATATATATAGATATATATATATATATATTATTGTTGTTGTTGTTATTATTATTATTATTATTATTATTATTATTATTATTATTATTAAACCAACAGTTTATCGATCACCATAACATAACCTTAAAAAAAATCTTTACTTACATTTCTGCGACCCTGGTTTTCGCTGCTGTTCTGCTTTGGCAGCCATTTTTTTGTCAGATTCTCTTCATAGTCGGAGAAATTCTTCTGGTATTGATTATTTTTGACAAAGGGAAGTTTCTTTTCCCGAAATATTAAATAATGATTTTTTAATCATCCAGACATCACACAAAAAGCTAACAACACTCTTGCTGTTATGTAAGATTTTAGGAAAAATAAATAGTAAGTCATATTTCGTATTCGATTTGTTGTTTTTGTTCCTTACAACTTGCATCTTACCCGGAATTTGCATTGCTCACAGCCTTTAACAACATACTACTAATATATATATATATATATATATATATATATATATATATAAAGATAAATGAAGGAAGAGAGATAAAGATGTGCGAATGACAAATCTTTTTCAACTTCGATAGTTCAATGCAAGGTGTATTCGATAAAAACATGTTTATTTTTCTTTCCTTAGCCAAGCCGTTTTAAATATTAAAATCTTATCATTAGAGTAATTACATAGATGGATAAGTTAGCAGTGGAAAAGCCAAAATTCAACATTTTAAAAGATATAACGCATAATATATCTACTCCTTTCCCCACTTCTTTACTTGGCCTCGTCTCTGACCAGAGCTCTCTCGTTTCTCTTAGACTCGATCGAAGACACTACTTAAATCTCCGACTGCGTGCGTTAAATATACACGTTTCAAACTCAACTCCTGAAAAACTACTTTCATTCTCGGCCCACAGAAGTATTTGAAAATGGCCCTAATTCTTAAAATTACATCCGAATAAGTGCGTTCTATCTACGATTCGACTAAAAATATTTCTTTTGGATTTACTTAATTTTGAACATTTTCAACACTGCTTCACGAAACGCCTTTTTTCATCTTTAAATCTCCATTCACCAGAAACCTTATCAACGGATATTCACCAACTGGACAGACTCCATATTTGTTATACGAATAATCTTACCCTCCATTACATTATATTTTTTTTAATTTTTAATTTTGGCTTTTCCACTGCAAACTTATCTATCTATGTAATTCCTCTGATGATAAGGTTTTAATTTTTTAAAAGCCTGGGTTTAAGGAAAGTATAATTAACATGGTTTTATCGAGTACCCATAGCATTGAACAATCGAAGTTGAAATAGATGTGTTATTCATACATCTTTATCTCCCGTCCTTCATTTATCCATATAATTGCTCTATCTCGGATATTGAGCGTATACCATTTCACTAAAGGTTCTATCCTCTAAAAGTATACTTTTAATTTCATATTTTATACATATAAATATATATATATATATATATATATATATATATATATATATATATATATATATATATATGTACATAATGATTGCGTGTGCGCGTGCATGACCGCTAAGTTGTGTCACATCTAATTAACAATAATTTGTTTTAATTACCTTATCTACGGAGCCTGTCTGAAATTATGATGGAAATCACATAATCTCCAACAACTTAAAAAATGTGTCTCATTTAATTAATTCTAATTCGAATGGTCATTTATTTTAGATATTTCTAATTGAACGGAATAACACAACATTATATGATTATGAAGATCTACCAAGTAATGAGAAACAAAAAATAAGTTATTGATTTTCTAATGTTCAGATTGCAGATAGCAAAGGAAACGCGCAGACTTCATCAAACAATAAAGACAACTCTTGAAAAAATAACGAATGTGAGAACTAGAAGTATCGAACACTTTAGTGCTTCATAGCCAGCAACTCTACTTTTGGATCGAGGCAAATAGATTCATCAGAGAATACTGTATTAGCCAATTTCGGCGCCTTGTCCTCGACTAATAACACTAGTACGGCGACGCCTCTTCACGCTGGAGTTGCAAGTCTTTAATCTTGTGATGACTATTGCTCTTTCGTTTCATATGTATGAGTTCTTGTGATTTTATGTTGATGTGTTTCATAGTGTCTATAATAGACGTCAAATATATATTTTATTTAAGCAAAGATCATCCTATTTAAGCCACTACCAAATGCAATTGTTATTTACCTGGCTTCTTCTTCTTTAAATTCACATTGATTTTTAACAAATTGCTAAAAACTTTTTTTTCAATAACACTTTTTGCTTCTATTTCTATTGTGTAATATTCCACCCACGTATCTGTTGTCTTCGCTATCTTTTCTAATTTACATTCTATTTTTTTTCTGTTTTCTGCACCTCATATACTATCTTAAAAACTTAATATTAGCTCTATTTTAATTACTTTCTTCCGATCTTCACTCCATATTACGACATCCGGTCTTTGCACAGGGAAAAGAAGAGGCTTTTCTTAATTCATATCGATGTTCCATGCTCCTTCCCAATTTATATATGTCGTAGTCGTCTTTATATTCGCTTTTATATTCGTTGTACTTATGACTTGTCCTTATTTCACAAAGTTTATCTTCTCTAACTTTACAATCTTTGTATGTTTCCCATCAGTTATGTTATCCTATTTATCTCTGAATATATTATCTATGGTTCTCAACACTCGGTGTTGTTGCCATGTAACCTCTAAAGTCCTAATGGATAATATGACAAAATAAATATAACTGTACCGTTTTTCCCACACTTACATTTACCATATTGCCGTTGTTTAAAACGTGTTAAATTTTGTGGTAAAGGGAGTACATCATTAGTCTATTTTATCAGGAACGATTACGTCGCTGCTTTGCAATTAATCTTTCTCTCTATCACTCTCGACTCCTCTTTTGTAAACACTGTCCTTGTACACTATTTTGTACTAGCGTTACGTTCCGTTCTTCGTTCATACATTTTCACGTTTCATTCACAACAGCTTTTCTTCTCTCCACATCACGACTTGGACAAAATTGTTCAAACTGATTGCTTCGAATCCTTGCCGGTTTACTTTTACTGATCCGATGGTATTTCTATGTTTTAATTGGCTCATAGCTTCATCGACATCGTGTTCTGCATTCCACTTCTTCTCGTCCAAACTTCCGATAGATCTTCCTTGAATTTTTTCTATGTTTAGTATATCTAAGTGTAATCACCGTTCTAAATTCTTCAGCTTCATATTATACCACTATTAATGGTAACATTAGCATAAGTGGAGCCGCAGCTCAAATGCTGTTAGCATTTACGGTAGTCTTAGACATTTTTGGATATAACAGTTGCAGCGTTGTACAATTCCCTCAAATCTTGAAAGCATAGTGTCGTACATCATCATCGGCCATAATAATCTCGGGTACTACACAAACTGTATACGGTAACACTTACAACTTCCAGGCAATGATGTTTTATCAATCGTCTTCAATCTATCTTAAGTAGCTTTGTGTAACTTAATCTTGACTTTATTGTTTCATGTTGTTTGATATACTCTCCCAATATTTTTACTGCATTTTTATTAGCAGTTGTTTGATTTTTACCTCCGATCGATACTTTACTCATTTTCGAACTATCTTCAAAAGCGTGACACTCCTTGGTGTATGCGCCTTCAACGTCATTCTTGACCATGCAATCCACGCATCCAACCTTTCTAAAAAAATATCAGTTGACATTTGTCATTTCGTTAGTAGTGCAATCTAATCTATAAATGTGCTAAACGCAGTATTATAATATTTACAAGATTTTACTATAATTCATATCACTAACATTAATGCAATTACTGATATCTTGCATCCAGCTGCAATACCAATCTTTTATCTTTGCCACTCCCCTGTATACGTTCTCGTTGCAACTCTCATCTCTAATAAATCATAATACGTCCTTGCTATATCTCTTTCTACTTTAGAGATCCATAAGAATTACATCGCTTGATTATAAGAGCATGTTGCACCTCCTCGTAATCGTTACCAAGATCCAGCCATAATACCGACAAATCGTTTATATCGTTTTTAGTTTCCCAATTTCATTCCATATAGAAAAGGCATGTTCCACTTAATCAAGGATTAAAGTTATACCTGCTTTTTTATTTGATTCATCAATGTATCCGTTTTCTGTTTCAAAAGTTATGATTCTTTTTTAAAGTATTACAAAACACATTTTTCGTCGATTTTTAATAACAACACTGGCCAAAATTGCACTAGTTCTTTTGATTTCGCCTATTTTGAGAGACATATCTATTTCGCTATACCCCAACATCTCTTTTTTCCCATATTTCTCTGATTAGCAGAAACAATTTCATTCTCAGTTTTCAACAGTATTTATAAACATTATAACATACACCGTCGTTTCCTGGCGCACTTTTTGTTCTTTCTTTATGTGTTGTTTTTTCTTTACAAAATCGTCTACTTATGTCTTTCTCAAGTCTTCCATATTGACTTTTCTCCCTAATGCTATTGGTTACTTGAGGTCATTGGCCTTAGGCGATCCCTGCGTACCCCTTGAATCTGCATACGTTTTGTTTATGTATTCTTCGAGTTCTTCTTTCGAGCATTTTAACTTTCCGCTATTGCCTTAATCAAATAACGTTTTGAGAACATGTATGGGTATTTCACAAATTATTTGCGACACTTGTTATTTTCTCTTTTCTTATCTGCTTTCCATTACTCTCGCATCAGTTCTCCGTGTTACTTCTTTATTTCTTCGTAGAGAACGTTTGATCTTTTCATGTTTATGTTCTTCATGAATGCCTTTCCCATATAATGTCTTAGGTTTCTCTAGCCCGTATCATTCCCCCCCCCCTCTTTACCTATTATCTCCGCTAGTTTTTCCAGCTTCTCCTAAGTCGTTATTTTCATTTTTCTCACGGGCGTATTAACTTTGTCGTTAAATCTCTTCCGAACTGCAGTTTCATAAACTTTTGGCTACTTATATTTGGGTGTTCTGTCTTCACCTCATCCTATTCTTCTTATCCGTCAGATCATCCTCTTGTTCTCATCCGTCACCCCATCCCGTTTTAGCCAGGGTAAATTACAACTATGGTGTCAATCCTGGATAATTATTCCTAACGTCTCACGATCAGTTGATTTTTGCTGCTGAACATTATTCTATTTCACTTCTTTCCATCATTAAGTCTGTCACCTCTAACTTAACTAAATACCTTCCCACAGCATGGGTACTTCGTTTCGTGTCCGTTGCGTTATCTATTTCCGTTCCAAGCCCTATTTTCGTGTTGTTCGTCTGTATTTATTTATTTATTTATTTGTGTGTTATGCCTCCTTGTGCATCTCCTCTTTAACTATCTTCTCAATTCAACTGTAAAAACATGAAAATAAAAATAAAACTCTTAGTACAGTATCGATATCCAGATAAAATTCTGTTAAATATTTCATTTGATAACTCCCAAAAGTGCCCCCTCAATTTTTCTCTTCTACCACTTTCTCAGAATTCATCTAACCTCATCTTAAACTGATCCAGGCTATTGCTGTTTTTAATCCGATCTGGCAACTTATTCCAAAAACATATAACTCTGTGAGCAAAATCACTTACCTAATTAACAGATCTAAAAACCTAACTGGTATTGCACCTTTATACCCTCTGCGTTCCCGGGGATCATATAGCGACATTTTGAATCTGCATTCTCGAGATCCATATAATCAGAAACACTTATAGAGAGACAACTACTTTAAGCCTAAATGCAGATTGTTGAGTTTACTAGAATTGGCAGGGGTAGCTAGAAAGAGTCTAGAAAAATTCACCACGATGTACATGCTGACAAAGATCATCGGTGAAATCTCACATGAATCAAATATTGTAATAGATAAAAGTCGTGTGAACAAATACATCAAACTTGCGTGATTTTCTCAAGTAACTTTCGCGGATGAATTTTAAGTGATATTAGATCGATGGGCTCGTGAACAAAATAAGGCAGCAATGGGATGACAGTGTGATGATATCAGCTTAGATTGCTCCCAACTTTTTATGCACGACTGAGAATGTTTTTAACGAGGATTGCTAATTTGTAATATTTGGATTATTCTGAGGTTCTAAGAATGTATGAGTTTACATCCAATTTGAGAACAGTAGTTAAACTAATGCAAATAATACAAATGTAATAATTGTGTTCAATACGTTTATCGAATCTAATCTTTGCCTAACAATATTGATAATAAATAACCCAATGAAAATAAAGACTTTACCAGCTCTACGATTTGTGTAATTTCAGATCAACCTTAATTCACTGACCCCGTGGTTGCCAGGTAAATATAAGCAATCCCATACAAGTTAAGATAAGCGACCCCGGATTTTGGTAAGTATTGATCAACGACCCTCACTGACGCAGCTTTTAAAATAAAGAACAAGAATATAGATTAACCTCAACCTTTATATTACAGCTAGCCCTAACCCTAAATTAAACCCAGATAGGGTTAATATTTACTGTAAGATTTTGGGTGAAATGTAATAGTAGAGGATTTCAAGCATTTCATGTAAATATTCGTGACCTCAGCGTGTTTTAGTTCATGACAAGCGATTTTTGATGTATGAGTGTCGCTTGCCCCTCCTGGTACAGCATTAATTCTGAGCGGGTTGAACTAGGTTCCTCCAGAGGAGGAAGTTTCATAGGGATATCAAATTCACAAGCGGTCTACAGTCGCATGTGTATCACAGTTAGTGAAAGTGACGACGTTAGGTTTTTGCAGGTCTTGCATGGAGATTTTGACGTTTTCCTACATACAGCGCTTCGTATTCCCAAATAGTCACCCATCCGGTACTAACTGAACTCAACTTTTCTTAACTTCGGTGATCTAACGAGTACCAGTGCGTCAAAGTAATTATGCCGTCCATTATGAGTGTCGCTTATGTTTACTTGATCCGTAACTTATTTTTTAATATTTTCCGATTAATCATGAAATCGTCACATCATTAATAACAATAAGTGTATTCAATACACAAATAATTTAACATTTTAAAAAAATATGGATATCGAATTTTTATTTTAAAATTCTTGTAATACTTTTCGCACTAATAAATTTAAAACGCCTGTATTCGGAAAATCAGGAAGTTTCATCTGATGCCTTGCCGGCTTGGCACGCAGAGAGCGGGCTAGGATGTTGCCTCAAATAATGACGATGGATTGCGCTAGTAGAGACAAGTCCATTCACAGGTCACTCTAGTGAGACGCGTCATTAATAGGTCAAGGCATTTAAAGATGTTCACGTGAAGGTGCTAATCGCTTCACTCGTCACCACGGCCCCAGGTTAGAATACACATCTGTCGAGATTACTGGCGTATTTTGATCACTTAGAGCCCACGCAGACGATGCTACTTATCCAGGTTTTGTCAGCGATTCCGTTACTGACGAAGGTGAAAAGCGGCGACACTGGTCACATCCTATATTAAAGACTTGCCGTTTAAAAAAGGGCTATAATATCAAAACCAATATCCAGTTTTTAGAAAGATATGTATGTGGGGTTATAATGGTGTGATTCGTTTCATCTATCCTATTTCCGGAATAGATTGACTCTTACAGACAGTATAAATAGAGTTATGACTAAATGTCGTATATAGCAGTTCATTAGTGGCAGCGATTGCAAGACTGTTGGACGCAGACTTTCTTTTACATACTATTTCGGTACTTCTGTAAATACACACTTATGAATATAACATTGTGTTGTCTTAATAATTGTATGTCCTTCTAGGTCTCAGCAATGGTTTACTCTGTAATTCCACTTCAGATTAAGTTTATGGTTATCAGATTTGAAATACTTTGATGTTTATTTAATTTATTAAAATCTGATCAATATAATTTGTTAAGAAATGTTAACATTTGAGAAGGGTAAGCCATTTTTCTTATGTAAGTCTAACTAAAAATAATGCTTCCTTTTCAACATTCCTAAAAAGTATTGGTAAATTTATTTTTGACTAAAGACCAGTCGGAAATCAAGTGGAAATGCGATATTATATTTACGTTAAACTTAAATATATTGCTACGATTTGGAAGGATACGTTTTGTTAAAAAAATATTGGAAAATGTAGAAAGCGCATTATTACATTTGGATAAGTGCATTATAATCAATCTATTTGAAAACTTATTGGAATTAAGTTTGTTACATCAGTTTTTAATATGTGAATATAGAACACGCTATTCGCAAATACCATTATGTGTTTCTTATATACCGATTTCGTTTTTAAAAGTAAGCACATAAATGGGTTAAAAATTAAATCTCTTCATTAAATAAGTGTTTAATTTATATAACATTTATTTAAAAATAATATACGGTGATAAATCGCAGCGACGAAATATCCACGAGTGTTGTTTTATTGTTCATAATTCAGATCCTTACTTCGGCTTACACTCATCATTAAGATCCTTATATGTATAACTAGCAGGACCCGTATTCTGGAGTTGCCCCGGGAAATATAAAAGAATGATTAAATGAAAAAGAAATAGTGTATTAATTATGAAAATACACATTTCACTATAAATAATTTAGTTGATGAAAATAGAATTTTTCAATGTTTTAATGTTGCCCGGGTAAAATATTAAGTAATGTTTTAATTTAAAAGAAATAAGTAGACATTCTAAAAAGATCTATATCACTATGGGTGATTAAAATAGGATTTAGTCATATTAAAGCAAATATAAAATAATGATCTAATTTAATAAAAAATTAGTATCGAATCAATTCAGAAAAATATCAGAAAAGCACCCATTTCACTGTAAGTAAGATAAGATTAAGCCATGTTTGTTATATGAAGAAAAAGTTATTATTCTCAGAACAGATATTTATACGAACCTAAAAGGCCCAATAACCACTATTAAATCGTAAATATTAACGCAAATAGGCCACAAAAGAACTGCTTATTTTTCTTGCGTTATGTTTTCATATTGATAAATATGTCAAAAATGTAAAAACTATAAAAGGATATTAACAATTAGGTGAAACATGGACAGTTTAAGCAAAACATCGATTTTGATTAATATATTTCTATAGTTCATTTCCTTAAACAAAATAACACACTATGCTGAATGATAATACTTTTCAAAATAGATTTAGATAGGTTTAGGTGCACCAGAAATATGACTAAACACAAAAATGTCGTTTGGTGTTAAGGAAAAGAGAAGGGCAACGAAAGTAAATATGTAGCTGCCATGTTCCAACTACCAATTTTTATGGTTTTATTTCGTTAATCGTATTAGTGTATTCTATGATACAAAAGTATGTATGACGAGGAAAGTATGCAAATAAAAGCAAACAGAGATATGAAAACACAACCATAAGTAACCTAATCTACCCGACGGGAGCCGGGAAATGAAGGTTGTTTTGTTACGCAAATACAATGAGTAAAATAATAAAAAATGATGTAAAAAAAAATGTATTCGAATAACGAATAATGAATGTGGCCGATAAGGAACAATCAGGAAATAATGTTATTTGGTCAATTCTGAAATCTACACACATTTCTTCGGAATAACCAATGAAGTCGCCGCTAAAGCAGAAAGATGCGAATCATATCTAGGTCGTAAAGTATAGCGGGACTGACTCAAATATTAAGTCAGACAAAAATGAAATAATCAAAGCAGTATCAATAAAAAATCATCTTACGAAAATTATTTCCCGGTATAATGTGGTGGTGGTTGGGGGATGTAGATTTTTTTTAACGTAGTTCAACCCAAACAAGACAGGCCGCCACTGTAGACGTAAGGGGCTACTGAGAAGAAAGAAAAAGGGAGAAGGTTGAGGGGGGGTCAACCTAAACTGGGATCTGGGCAGCTAGATGTCTGTTTACATTCATTTTAAATTTCTGCATGTCAGTACTGTCGGGGAAACAGGGGGCAGGGAGGGAGTTCCAGAGGCCAGCAGCACGAGGTAAGAATCACTATTTTAGGAAAATCAGGCCAATCGGAAAAAAATGTAGAAATAACTGAAAGCATTTTTTTTATTGGCACGACTACTTCTACATATTACACACACATAAATGGTAAGTTAAATACTTGATTGTAACTTTAATTACTTGATTTCTTATTTCTTACATTGTATATGGGTCAATATTGAAAGTGTTTAATGAATCACAATGAACAATTTCCTTTAAAAATTGAACATTATAATATTACATTTATATAAAACGGAACGAAATTTAAGACATGTGTTAATTAATATATTGGAGTTACGTGTTTGGCTACACATTCCATTCTATTTAATTGTAACATTTATTTAACGGAACTTAATAAGTAAATAATAAAATGGCAGTTACTTTTGTATTCTACATGATTTTGATTTATAAAGAATTTATTTGAATATCAGTAAAAGTTACAAAACTCAGAAATAGATAATTTACAGGAAATAATTATAAAAATTAAGTTGTAAAATAAAGGTATGAGTTATTTATATGTCTGTCGCTCTTCACCACTATCTTATTGTTCAGAATTTACGAGATTTGACACTTTTTGAAAGTTAAAAAAAAACATGTCAGTAATTGATATTTCCTCAAATAAAAGTGAGGCTCTTAGAGGACTTTTGCCGAATACAGCTAATTCGAAAAAGCCGCTCTGAGCTTAGATCATTACTTACAGACGAGACCTTAATCTTGAGATCCAGCCTTTGAGGTACGTCTTCACAGCAGTCAGCACGTCATTGGTGTCACAGGCGGTACAGTTGATGTCTTCCTCAACGTTTACCTACTAACAATAATGCACTGGGTACAATCAGACGACTTAAGAGACATATATTGTAACTAGTAATATGATAAAAATATTCAGGCAATTAATCCTGTCTTTTCCAGAGATGGTACACAGAACTGAGTCCTGCTGCTACAATATGTTGTATTTCTACAACCACCATTTTCACTCAGCGCTTGATAGCAACTCAATATATAAAAATTGAGTCTGAGTCCTATTTCGAAGATGTGGAGCGGTATGATTTGGCCCTCGCGGTACACACTTAAATACTATTAAAATTTTCAGAGACTTGGTCTAATTCACACGTTATTCTGCGTGTTGTCCAACTGTTTACTCCAGCGCTTATCTGTCTCGTAAATGTCCCATAGCAGATTTTGCTGAACCTTTTTGCAGTCTCTCGAGAAATTTGTGGGGACACAGTTAGAAATCCTTCTATGATACTTCTGGGTAACAACGACTTCCACATCTCCGTCGTAATTTTGCAGCTTATATCTTACAGCCTATAAAATAGCACTGAGATTCAGCTAAAATTTTCGAATGTTTTTATCCGGTACGAATCATCATGATACAGGTCACTAACTCAAAATGCCAGTGTTTTCAGTTGTCCATGGTCTTCAGTTCTCAAATCCACGAATCGACGAATAGTACACAGAAACAGCCATACGTCGCACTCTAACGTTATTCCCTACTTTACGTTGTTTTTAAATCAGAGAATATTAAATAATTATCAAAATTAACCAGAAAAGTATATTTAAAAAATCTAAATAAGTAAACAATATGATTAATATAAGCGATCATTTCTTGATGTTAAAATTTTTTTTAAAAATCATCTGAAATTAGCGATAAATTATTTATAAAATGTTGACGAATGCATTCATGTAGTTTGGGTTACTAACAGACACACAACTTCCATTAAAATAAGATACGTATCTAATAGAAGTTTCCAAAACAATCGTAAATTTTCGCTTAGTGTCTCAATTGTCATTATCATTCCCTAAAAATATGATCTCTTTGTCTCCCTTTATGACTGTCATGATGGAGACGCACAAGATGGCTATTAAACACTCCATGAGACGTTACGCTGAATTCAGCCTTTCTATGCAAAATATCAAAGTGATAACAAAGAAAGCGATACATTCAATCTGTCGTCGTCTTCTTTTTTGTGTCTTTTTTTTTCGTTTAGACATACGCAACCTCTTCATTTTACTTTGACATTCTCAACATCTAAATTGTAAAGATCACTTAACGGGCGAGAAGTCTCGCCTCGGCAGGAAATTGGCGACACTGAATTACACACGGAGCTGTCGGTGCACTTGTGGGATCATAAACACGCGTTAATGTCATTTTTCTTGTTATTTACGGTCTTTTTTTCTATACAGCTGAAGAAAAAATTGAGTAAATGGCTGGCGCCATAAACATCCTTCTTCCAGCTTCGATATTATTTCATTCATTTCTTGCATTTTCTTCTGTTTATTCTTTTGGGTTAAAACACATTTTTCTATGATAATAAATGCATCAAAGGAAGAACTCAACTAGCCACTACCACTTCTTCTTCTTCTTCCGTGTGAATCAGATGATTCTAGTGTAAGCATTAGTTTATCCGATGTTTTTCTAGTAAGAAATCGTTCTGGAAAGACATCGGGTACTTACGGGAAAGACCCCGAGAAGATTGCCAACATCCCTAAGTGAAAGTGGTACTGTGGAAACGTCTGGATTCGAACTTGGAACACCCAAGTCTTCAGTCCGTGTCGTTATCCACTTTACCACCGTCACCTTCCAGCCACTACCACTGAAAAATATCTTATTACCCCCACCCCCTGGGAACTTAAAACCAAACGAAATGTCCATTAACAGAGTGGTTTCCAACTACTTCACATATGTGGAACAAAATATCCCGGAACTGCTCCACGCCATACTACAAGATAGTCGTCTTCAAGTCAAATGTCAACAGAAATCTGTCGATACACTCGTTAAATAATCGAATTTTGCCATCTCAAATCATCGTTTTCGAATCCTCTCGTAGTAGTGTTTCATCAAACTGATAATCCTGTTAATCCTTATCCTTGAGTCGTTTTGGTAAGTAGTTATTTACTTGTATAAATATATCATCTATGAAAGGTTTCGTCCGTCGATGCGTACAGTCCATTCTTCAGTCTGTCACGCTACAGTTTGAAATATCATTTTTATTCGTGAACGCGAAGATAGAATTGACTCATCTTATTTTAAATGCGTACAAGATGCTTCCAAATAAACATTCTCACCCATGTCGGGTTATCAGATGATGATATACGTCATCAAGATGTATAGTTTTACTAATGAGTATCCACTCTGCAAGGCCAAACACCATTTGTACATAAGGGTTAATTTGATAGATTAATTATTGGTTTAATTACGAAGAATATTATGAAGGATGATTAATGGAATAGACAAAGCAGACACGTAGTAGTTTACCCATGAGATTTATGAAACTTAGTTAATTAAATTTCGCTTGGCGTAAGGCACACGAGGGAAGACACAAGAGTAATTTTCAGCTGTGGTAGAGAGACCAGATATTGCTGTTAATGTCTTACAAGAGGAAACAAGAAATTGAAGCTCAGTGGATCATCTTTCCATAGAAATTCCATGTTATATCATAACCGACTTTATTACAATTCGACCAGCGATAATAGCTTTCTAACAAAAATAGTTATTTCTAAATTTTCCATAACTCAATTTCGGGAATTTTATCACAGCTAATCGTGCACTATGTTATAAAAGTGTAGCTGAAAAAATAAGCATGAATTCATAACTAGTATTTGTTCAATAAAATAGTTGTTGAAATAACTAAATGTTTACCCATAAGTCGTAATACATATTCGATTTAAATAACTAAAAGAGTCGTTCATTATTGAAAACAAGGCTTAACTATATAAAATAAAGATAAATTACTGTTATATTTAACAATCAATTTATAACATGAAATATATAATAATATAAACTTCAATGCATGTAATGTATGAATACATTATGTCCCTACATAACCACCACTTTTGATAGTGGCTTGTAGCACTGCCCTTGTTGCAGTATAATTTAACTGGCTTTGTAAAAAATTAATGTCGATTTGCATACACATCTTATTTAATGATAGATTAAATGTCTTCTATTTGGTTTAAATCTTGGGAGCAGGGAGGCCAAGTAACCAACTTAGTCTTTTGATGACCGAAGATGCTCAGAATACTTGAATGATATGGGCAGAGTGAGAAAAAGTATTGTCGTTTATAAAAAAAACAAAGCTCCTTAGTAGAGCAGCGTTTATGTCATCTAGCCAAGGTACTAGATATTATCTGAGGATATTGTTATAGGCATCAGACATAATCTTTATTTTTTCGGATACATTTGTAATACCAACATGCCTATCACCAATGATAACCGTCCATATCATTAATACTTGTCGGCCCAAACGATGGTGATTCTTATCTTCAGAATGATGCCATGCTTTTGGTCAGACCCCAAGTCTATCCAGGTTTTCCCAGGTGTCATAAGTCAAAAGAACCTTACTTATATTCATCTTCATATTTTTCTATCCTTATTCCATTCTTATTTTTCTGTCTTTGTGTAAGAGGTGACTTTTAATTGGAACTTTCACAGAAGTCATTGGTTGAATAATGGCACTTTTTGGTGATTTTAGTACGTTATGACGCACAGCTGTTATGAAGATTGATTTGCTTAATTGTCCTAATGTTCTATGACGTTGACGACAAATATTCCTTAAATTCCGATTATAGTCTTGGACATTCCAGCATCTGATCGTTACTTTCTTAGGGAAACGTCCTCTAGAAATGTATTTACAGTATCCACATGGCGACGTATTATTCAGGCTAATACACTTTTAGCCGTTTACTTTGTTATAATTAATTTTGCCCTATCAAAGAGTGATTTAAACGTCACATTTCTGTTAAGCAATAAACAGGCTATCATCTCTGGCAACCCTGGAATAAGAAAACAATCATTAATAACTTTGCAGACTATTTACAATAATATGTAAAGCAATGTATTGCATCAATAGTAAATAATAAATCCCCAACAAATAAAGTGGACGCAATGGCCGGAAATCAAAACCGACACATTGGGTTCTTCAGTCAGTCGTTCTACGAACTGAGGTATTTACACTTTCTTATAAATAGATCTTTCAACATTCCCTTAACAAAATAATTATAGCTTTGTCGTAACGTCATGGATTTATTATTTACGCCATATTTCAAAATATTAGTAATTGTATACATGTTAAAAGATTAATTCAAACATACGAGATAATTTTAAAAAATAAATGACTAAACATATACTTAAATTATTTTAATAGTCCAAAATTAAGTTTGATTTAATTTTGTATTTAATGTGTTGTTTTCACAATTATATCACTTTAGACAATAATGAAGAACACCCTCACGCAGACAGCGAGAGATGTGGGGGGGGGGAATCTGTAGCCTAGCAAAAATATGCGACCGGAAGGGGCATATTTTTGCTAGTGATGTGTAAATTTTATTTTTATTTAAAAACTATTATCGCTGATCGCAGTGTATATATATATCAGAGTGTTGCGTGGTTTAGCGATCTACAGTTGGAAATAACATGTTTAACTACACGCGGGGATTGGACGTCCATACCTGCTTTAAGATGTCCGTAGGTCGGTATGTGACACCTAAATCTAAAATCAAATGTTTGTATTTCTCTCATGAAACTATTTTCGTCGGTCTCTCATGCTGAGTTTGAAATAGAATTGTTATCGGTCTGTCACGCTGATGTTTACATAACCTGTTTTAGATACATTAACACGCAGGTTAAGTGACCGTATGTTAAGCATACCCGTTATCATATAGTATTCTGTGTATGGAAAATGGCTATTAATAATGACCACTTTTCGATGTAATGGCTTATTATTTTCTCCTCGAAAAGCTGGTATATTCATGTTGAAACTTACAACAATGATGTTAACATGTACTCGTTGTTATTCATCTTAACTCGTGGATATCGATTATGTAAACTACACATTATCTATGGATTATCTTTTGAGTTTATGGGTGAGAGTTTTAAATACTTTAAAAACGAAATCCAACTTTAAATAGATCGTTATGTAACACTATCAACTTAATCTATCAACTTGTTACCCTAAAATGAGCGCCGGATCTTAATGCCATAACATCACAACCCCATGTCATAGCTGTTTATTCTTCAAAATCATATCTAGTCTTAACTGTAAAAGTATATTAACACCAAGTTATTACTGGATGTTATACTAGTTGGGTCTTTTTCCATATAAATCATCAAATATAGTCATTTATTTTCAAAACTGAGCATGTACAAAACATAAGAAGTGGTATCAGTTTGTTTAATAGTAATGTCGCTTTCAAAAAGCCACATGTAGATGAATAAGCTCTAGGTATCAGTTGAGTTTATCCTGAAAAAAAGTGTAATTATTTCACGTGAGTATGTGGATACAGCCCTGTAGATAAGCGATGAAACAGAAATGTGGCGATAGCTTTTGGGAGAAGGAACATAATACTTGAATATTATTTTAGAGCAATTTTATTTGGCAAGTAATAATGATATATATTTATATATATATATATATATATATATATATATATATATAGATAGATATATATATATATATATATATATATATAACAGAAAACGGTGATTATACAGAATGGGGGTACGGTTATGTTACGTTATGCGAATACGTGCTTCGCCAGAACGTTTCTGGATAAGGTATTCGAGTAACCTCTTGCCCGTTTGCCCCTCAAGTTTGGTGCAGAAGTTAAATAAATGTTGTCTTCGTAGGCTTCTGTCGCAAGGTAGTCAAGTCGATAACAACCAAGCTTGGGAATCTGGAAATAAATGATGACTAAATTCGAACTGCCATTTAGAGTTTTGTTAAGATGTAATCAACGTAGGTCCAAGATTGTGGCGGGGAAGGTGAGAAAAGAGTAAGTGGGCTCCCTGCGACCGCCATCGAGAGGGGTTGGCCTTTGTTGACTGAGTTGGGAGGAAAGGTAAAAAGGGTCGGAACTCGGTGTGCAAGGTTTATTATAGATTGGCTCACGTAACTATTTAGGAAGCACGAATTGGATGACCTAATGACCACTTCAAGAGCCCCTTAGGGGAAAAAGGAAGCAGCCAATCTGTGAAGTCGACATAAATTGCAATACTATATTAATGGTTTATAACTATATGCCCTACGGTACTAGGGTGGTGGGTGGGTAGGTTTCTTTGATCTTCTCTGGTATTGTACACTTCTTATGTAACGTCATAGTTTCGCGCATGTTATACTTAGGCGTTGCATGTTTAACCTTCCCTATATATAAAGCGATAACAACGATATGTTCATTGTTTTTCTACGAACGATTTTCCTCACCGTTGACATTTATATATTGTATACGTCTCGAGCGATTGATCACCAGCCTTTTCTGCGTGCATTACTTATTTTAAATGATCTGTTTTCTGTATTCATATATGATTGTTAATAAGTAATTGTGACATTTGTAGGTGGTTTTCACATACTAAAATAAGAAATATGGCTAATGTTGACTTAGGCTTAAAAATGTATGTAACGCCATGGATAACATAAAATCACCGATCGTTTTGAGTTGTATATAAATTGTCTTATAACGTTGTATTTATATTTTGCTTATAACTTTCAAGTTATTTATCAATTAATGTTCTCTATATTGAATTATATATATATATATATATATATATATATATATAAGTATATATAAGTATCTGTCTTAATTACTCTTGTCGTCCCATGTTATCTAAATTCTGAAATTTTCTGAACCATTATATGCGTTTTAGAACATAGCCGTGTACGTAAGCTATATTGAGTTTAATATAGTGTTAAGCATATTTTACAAAGCGGAGCTGAAAGTTACTGGTGAAAATGCAGATACCATCGGTTTTATCTGTAATTAAAACCATAAGTATTAGATATAATAAAATAAACATTCCGTAAATTTAGGTTTATTTTAATATATAACATTGTTGTTTGAGTGAATGATATTGGTGCATCCTCTCATTTGAGAATACCAAACAGTCACAGATACACTGACATTTTAAAACATTGTATGGGCAATACTAGAAACACAGAAAGAAACAGTACAGGAAACCAACGTAACGGAAACTGCAACCACTAGACTATATAAGACATAATACATTATCTGATGCCCACACACCACGACTAGATGCTCCAAAACGGTCAATGAGAAACGAAAGACCGAACGTCACGGAGAGTAGTGGAATCCTTTCGAGGCTTATCGTCATTCACATTTTAAGGGAAAACAAAGAGTGTTATAAATGATGGTAAATAACTGTTGTGGGAATAAAATTAATTTGCAACGGTTATTGGAAAAGGTGGACTGTGCTAGAAATAATGAGATAAATATTCTCAGCCAGACTCCGGAAAACACTGTTTTAACTAGTGTGTAATCACTGATAGTTTCTTGTGTGAGAACTTGTGTGAGTACATAATAATAGAAAAACATTTAAAAGCAAAAGAAATAATAATAATTTCGGTTGAAATATGAATAATTATGATATAAATCAGAAAGGCAAAAAAAATTGTAACTATAAAATAAGGACGAATTGTCCTATCGAACACAATATATACTCGAAAATAAAGCCACAATATATACTAGAATAAAAAAGAATAGTATGTAGTAGAAACAGCATTAGATTTAACAATAATGACATCCTCCAAACGCATTTACTTCTAAAAAACACAATCTACCTTTTTTTGAAACTTAGAAATAGTAAATAGTCAGACATCAAACATACAAAGGTTGTTTAGCGTTTTATACGATCTGTGTATATTATCTATCAACGATAAACTAGAAATTTAAAATTTTAAAGATGTAAGAAGTCTTCAAAATCGTGGAGAAATAGCCTCAAACTGTAGACACAGAATACATTTAACATTCGGATGATGTATAATCATAAAACCTAACGCACGTGAAAATTAAAAAATATGAATAAAAATGGAATATGATTAAAATAAAGCGAATTAAAACTTTTAATGATTATTAAAAATATTGAAATTAAAATTAAAACAAAATATAGATGTTGAAATATAGATCATCATACTCATATATAAGTATAAAATGTAGGAAGATAATGCATACGTGGCCATAGTAAAGATATCGAAAGACGGGGTGATCATTCGATACAGCTTACTAGAATCAATCTATCGCTGATTTACCGCGTTGTTGACAACGGCCGTGTTGGCAAATACCTTAGAATTTTAATTTGAAATATAACTCGAATTCCGGGGATCGAGTCCTTGAATGATTCTTCTTTACACTGACGATTCCCGGAAGGATGAAACGTATATTATAATTAATGAATTAATCATATATATATATATATATATATATATATATATATATATATATAGAGAGAGAGAGAGAGAGAGAGAGAGAGAGAGAGAGAGAGAGAGAAAGAGAGAGAGAGAGAGAGGGGGGGGGGTAATTAACTTTTTCCATGGATGTGTCATTGTGTTCATTAATAAAGACCACATCAAAGATTCATTATGTTTTAATTTGTACATGTATAAGTTTTAATTTACTTGTTTGTTGCCAAAGAAAACTCTGGCACAAGGCTCAAAGGTAAAAATAGCCAACTGCCCTAACCTGCAGTTTAGCTAAATACCAGAATAATAAAGAGTTAACCCGACGTATTTCTCCGTTACGAGCGGCCCAGGCGATCAACAATACACCAAACCGCTCCTACCAGAGATTTTGTAGTGCCGGGGATAGTGAGCTTCTAGGAACAAGCTCCACCGTATCTTATACCGACGAGATAATGTCTAGTACTGCTATGGTACTGCTCACACTGTCGTACTGAGTGCAGGAAATGGATCCTCGGCGAATATGTAAAAGTGTTGGGGATGACGGATCCCTTTGCCTACCCACCCAAATTCAGGAACCTGTAAAGCATATATCGGTATACGAAATACAAATTGTTGTTCCAGCTTTTTTTACTCGAGGTTTCTTAAACAATTATAATTGGCAAATCTTAATATTATTAACTTCATTTATGTTTCATTAATTCAATTATTTTTTTTAGCTTCTCTTTTATTTAAGGACACACTATCCAGTATCATTAGAATGTAATCACATGATTCATATTCCTAAATTACTGTATAATGTTGTTTCCCCCTATTTTATAATGAACGGGCGTTATTAGCTGATCATATTTAAATGTTACGATATAGTATTGTTTCTAATATTTATTAAATATTTTACTAAGATATTTTATTATTTTTTAGAATTATTATATAATGTATTTATATGATATATTTCTTTGTTTTAGATCTTGTTACCCCATGAAACTAGTCTGTAAACATATACAGATACATAATCTTAGTCGGACCGGAATACATTATGGTGTGTTAGAAAATCAAAATATCCACACACAAATCTGTTATATTTGATACTTTAGAATGAGTTTCTATTGTTTGAATGAAACCGAAGGAATCGATGAGACATCAAACTAATGTAGAGCGGTAATTGAAGTATATATATATATATATATATATATATATATATATATATATATATATATATATATATATATATATATATATTAATACCTACAGATGCTTGGGATTCAAGCTTATTGCTCTCATCAGTGCAGGAAAGTAACAATTTCAGACGGTCGGGAGGCACGAACCTGGTTCACAGAGTCAGCCTAGAATCTGCAAGCAGTCGCCATATCCACTCGGCCAACGGAAATTGTCACGTAATTTAGGAAAATTAAGATCTATATGTACCTAGAAGCGGGCACAGATAGAAGACTAGTCGAGAGTGTTCGACGAACGTATTGGGAACTTTGCATTAGAGCTTTTTGGCAGTCTATTTGTGTTGTGTGTGCATTTTCTTATTTATGAAAACATTGTAAAAATAACAGAATTCCTCCGTTTCATTATACATTTTATATTTTTTTCATTTTTCTGATGGTCTTTTTTGTATTTAATTTTTTTTTGTATTTAAAATATTATCTTCTTTCTCCAGCTCTTTTGTTCATTTGCTTTTGACACCTGAGCATGATTCGACAAAGAATTGAAAACGTTCGTGGAACATATTGAAGATTTTTTATTATTTTAATACAAAGAAGCATCATAAAAAAGTATAATTAAACAGAGAGCTTTTGTTATTTTAACAATGTTTGTATATATATATATATATATATATATATATATATATATATATATATATATATATATACATAATAATATTTATAAAGAAATCTTAATTATTTATTACCTACAGACATCGATGTTTCATACTAACGCAATCTTCAGTGCAGGAAGTTAATTCTCAACGGTCGGCGGGCTCGAACTCCAATCACAAATCGCCACTGATTCGCAGTCATGAGCGTTAGCCCCTCGGACATAGGGAATTAGTTAATAATTAAGGAGGAATTTAAATTTGTAAATAGCGATTTGGCGGCTAATATACACGAGCGGTTTAAGTGATCAACAAACAGTGTTTGGATATTGCATATATATATATTGCATATATATATATATATATATATATATATATATATATATGTATATATATATGTACATATATACATATGTATATATATATATGTATATATATATGTATATATATATGTATGTATATATATGTATATATATGTATTTATATATATATGTATATATATATATGTATATATATATATATGTATATATATATATGTATATATATATATATATATATATATATATATATATATATATATATATATATATGATCAAGCATAAGTAATTGAACACCCTGATTATATCTCCTATAACACTAAATTGGCAAGGCTGCTGCATATAGAATTCGGCCTCCTTTACCATGCTAAGAAAACTTCTCACATCATTCACTGTATTCAAATATCAACAAAGCCACCATTAACCCATGCATGGAGTATTGTTGTCACATCTGGTCTGGTGCACCACCCACTAGTTTCTTACATTTAGACAGGGTCCAAAAAGTGTCACTAATCTACAAGGTCCCTCACTATCCACCAAGCTTCAGCCCCTGTTCGATCGTCGCAATTTTGCACCCCTGTACTTGTTTTACCCATATACACCCGACCAACTCGACAATCAGTTAAATTTTAATAATTCACTGTTGAGGTCCCCAGATGGCGAAGGGCTTTATACTCTAATCACTTCCTTTTTTTAGCTGCCAGAATTTAGAACGCCCACATGCTCCTTGTTTCCCTGCCTCTACCGACATGCAGAAATTTAAGTGTAATGTCAACAAATATCTTGCTGCACAACTGCTCAGTTAGATCGTTCTAGTTAATTGCTGGTCCCCAATCTACAGTAGCCCTTACTGCTTAGTGACAATGTGAATTGTCAGGGTTAATTCAAGTTAAA
Organism: Sepiola atlantica; assembly: GCA_963556195.1. Classification (NCBI taxonomy): domain Eukaryota; kingdom Metazoa; phylum Mollusca; class Cephalopoda; order Sepiida; family Sepiolidae; genus Sepiola; species Sepiola atlantica. Next base: position 31,198,800 of record OY744538.1, on the reverse strand, counting down.
CATTAAATTACATCATATATATATATTGGATTTCACGTTCATCTGTGTATGTGTAATGTAAAATTACGTTTTAACTTTTCCTTAAATAATCTAAAAGACTTTTTATTGATTGAGTCCTAGTCTGTCTGCCATTGACTTTTACAGCCATTTACTATTTTCTCATACCGACCGTCTTTGTTATCCCATCATTAAAGTTCTACTGTTTATGGTCGTTTTTGTCGTCTAAAAGAGTTCCAACTTAATGACTCAAACGAACTTCAGTTGAAATAAGATAAAATAATTAGGTTAAATAGGATATGACACAAATTGAATTTCCATGCTGGAACTCTAGACATTTTCCCAGTAGTAAATACGTCGTGAAAACAAGATACTAAAAATACACAGGTGTAATGGGTAATAACATCGACTTGTAATAAAATGGTTAGATTTCGATCTCATATAGAAGTAGTTGCTTGTCTATTTTGGTCTAGTCACAATACAGAGATCCTTTTTAAAGTTGTAAATTACCAGCCGTTTAAAAAAATAAATCAACAGTAAAAACATATTTGTAATGACACCAAACCTAACACCGTCTGAAGATGATTGGACGAATCACAAGTTCTCGCGAAAAAGGAAAGAAAAAATGGAAAAAGAAACTAGACAACTTACATACACCATCTTGACCAGAATACTAAGTGGTAAATTTAAAAAATAAAAAAGTATAATCAAGCAAAAACACTGCGTGTTATTTAATATATATATATATATATATATATATATATATATATATATATATATATATATATATATATAATAATAATTCAGGTAAAATATCCAAAGGGTGGTAATTCAAAGAATTTCAACCGGGTTTATAAAAAGTGATCAATATCAAAAAGAGCTTTTATATATGATTATTTTTATTTACACAGACATGTACAAAATATACGACACTGGCATGTCGATGTTATCGATCAACAGCTATTATAAACTGAGATCTCATCAGGCAGAGTTAGAAACCGATCTTAACCTTGCATTTTAAATTTATTTTCTGTTTTCTCTATTTAATTCCTTTCAAATATGATCTAACGTTAAGATCGGATTCTAACTCTGCTTGACGAGATCTCAGTTTATAATAGCTGTTAATCGATAACAGCGACATGTCAGTGTCGCAAGTTTTGTACATGTTGATGTAAATAAAAATAATCATATATATATATATATATATATATATATATATGTGTGTGTGTGTGTGTGTGTGTGCGTGTGCGTGTGTGTGTGTGCATGTTTGCATAAAATATAATATTGAGAAGAAGTTACTTATGCTTAAACCAAAAACTGTCAGGAAGGTCTTCTATCATATTATATTAGTTATTGTGTTATATTTTTTGTTTACGGCATACTAACTCTTATTCTAGTTATTTAATGCCGAATATGGTCATTGTCGTAAAGATTTTTATCTTTCAAGTTCTTTATATCTTCAAATATTTATTCATGGTGTTTTATTTGTTTGATTAGTTGTACGCCATATTAAATATTTTCGGGTAATTTAATGCCAACTACGGTCATTTTGATAAACGTGTTTATCCTTCAAGTTCTATATATCTTGAAATATTTATGCATAATGGTTCGTCTGATTGTTTTTTCACGGCATATCAACCCTTTTATGATTATTTAATTCCGAATACAGTCATTTTGGTAAAAGTTGTTATGCTTCAAGTTCTATATATCTTCAAATTGTTATTCATTATGTTCATTATGTTTGTAGAATATAGTTGATAGAAAAGCAATAACATCAATTTTTGTGCATACTGTGTATATGTTCATGCGTTTGTATCATAAAATGCCCTTCTACATTATTTAACCGAGCATCAGAAATTTTGGAACACCGATGTAATGCGTAAGAGTAGTTAATGTGAGATATATTTCGTTTTACTTACTGTTAAGCCAAAAGAAACACAGTTTACTCGATTTTAACAGGACGTATTGGACATCAATTTATAAATATTCTTCAAATTTCAGTTTTGTTTTGATATTTTAGAAGGTTTTAAGGAGAATAATATGATCATAGACTCCCATTTAGAAATTACAAAATTTCAGATTTGCATTACATAGTATCCATTACTATGAAACACTAATTAAGCAATATTTCCTGAAGTTTAATTTTCTTTTTAAGACATATTAAGCCGTGAATAGTAGACCTTTTCGAAAATACAATTCGAATAAGGATTCAAGATATGATATTTAATAGCAGTATATCTCGATTTTGATCATTGTAAGGTTACATGACATTGTTGAAAACTGTTCGTGGAATTCATTTTACCCGTTTTCTAGTAACATTATAAAACAACATTATCGCAACCAAATTAATTATAGTTTCATAACAATTTCGTGCAGTAACTATTTTTACGACATAATGATACTGTAATATTAAAATTTCACATTTAAAATCTAATCTTTAAATATTAATTGTTGGCTGAAATTTAAAGGCATAGTTAAAAACGTAAAAATAAAAATGAATAAAGTATAAGGGTCTCGGACAAAGCCAGTTAAATAGATTAAGTATATAATGAAGAATTAGACTATTATGCTAATGTGATAGTGTCGCTTCTTGTAGTGATGTTGTGAGTCATAGGACAATATATGAAAATCAATGTGGATGCAAAATCTTATAGATAGATCAAAAATAGTGTTTATTAATATATTTACAACTGAAAGAAAAATGTATTTTTATAGTGAGGACATTTATTGAAACGGTCTGTTCGACACACGCTTATGAGATCTGCTCTCTGAAAATAAATACAAGGAACGTAACTCTTCTCAAAATATATTTAAGGCAATCGAGACAGGGGGGAGACTTTTTTCCTGTTAAACTACAAAAAAATGTCCATATTTATTTTGTTCTAGATGAATCTGTTTTTATCTAACAATGCTTAACTTTATATAACACTTTACCTTTTTATGTTAACAGATTTGGCTAAATAAATGTGTTATTGTTTCGATTCTTTAGATGTGGATGTGTAATTTGGATTATTTGGATTATTCCCATCTTTGATGTGACGTAACACTCAGTTCGAAGTGGCAGTCTTTTGGCGGTTGAAAGCTTAATCCTCACTACAGGCTATACTAACCATGGTTGAAATAAAAATTGCCTGCTTAAAACTTTTACATGATGGCTGACAGAACGAAAACAATCTCACTACTTAATCAAATAAATGGTTTAATTCGAAATGTCGTTTCGGTTTTCAATTTTTATACGACTGTCGAATTTTATATTAAAATATCATTACAATTGGAATAGTAGTCGAAATAATTGAAATAATACAAATAATAGTTTTTTCATGACTAGAAGAACAAAGAACTGATCGATTCCCGAGATCGACCATTCAATCTTTACCTTGAGTTATTGACGTGCTATTTTAAAATTAAGCTTGATAGGTCAACGAACATGTTATAATAAACCGCTGTTTGACGGACCGACGGAAATAGTAAAAGAAACTGATGTTTGACAAATCGACAAGCATGCTACTTCAAAAATAAGTGAAACACACTGATCGGCGCATGGGTCCTTTTAAGCTTATATCCTGTCCTGCGTGACGGAACGACAACAATATACTTCTGTGGATTAATTAAATAGTCCAGTTCGACAAGATGCACGTTAAGCCGGTTGGATGTTACACGGGAATGACGTACAAGATTAGAATAGCATTCCGCATAGATCAATTCGTTTGTTTTATTTTGTGAACAATTTGTTAGAACCGTAGTAATATTATCCAACCCAAGAATGAGAGTCATGGATAAATCCGTATCTTCCCCACGAAGTAGTTACACATGTCTGATATCCAGGCGACGCTGAGTTAACATTTTATAATTATAAATATTCGAATTACCGCAGGAATAACCTTCAGCTGGATTTGACATATTCTGCTGATTCAATTTTAATATTATTCTGTTTGTATAATTTCTAATGCTGGAGATGTTTTTGTCAGATGACATCGTCATATTTATTAGGATGCACGTTTTCTGCTTCCGGCCTTCAATTATAATGTCAGTGCCGTCAGCATTTACGATTTAATCAATATAACATTTGAATTAGTATTATATTCATCACTTGGAGTTTCTACACCAGTCGGTACCAGTGATCTCTCGCTGATAAAAAAAAACGATAGCTTTATACGGAGAGTACGTGACACAAAGGTTCCCTCGATTTCCAGTACTCTTCGTTTAGTCCCCTTATTGTTAGTGTCCCTTAATAATCATAATAGTAGTAGTAGTAGTAGTAGCAGTAGTAGTAGCAGTAGTAGTAGCAGTAGTAGGAGTAGCAGTTGTAGAACTACCTCATATAATAATAGATTAACATATTTTTATCTTTACATATTTTAACAAACATATATAGAATTATCCACAAAAAAATCCATTAATCGAATCGTTATATTAATCACACTTCCGTCTAAAATCTAATCATATTTTGGGGTAGAATAAACTTCAGTATCTGTTATGAATGTCAAGCAATCTTTGTTTTATCGTCATTCAATATAAACTATGATCTATACAGAACTCAAGCTAGTGGTCGTTAAGAACTTTTGGGAATCACCGTTAACAGAGGAAGAGGTGTTGCTAGGGATAGAGAATTATTTTCCCCTCGAAGTAAATACACTCGACCAACCCGACAGTCAGCGTAATCCTATCCATTAACTGTGGAGGTCACCAGATGCCCGGGAGCCTTCTACTTAAATAGCTTCTTTCCTCTAGATGCAAGTCTTTGGAACTACGTCCCTGCTCTCTGCTTCCCCGACTGTACTGACATGCAAAACATTAAAACTAATGAGAACAAGCATCTCGCTGCACAGTTCCTATTTAGAATGACCCACTAAAACTTTCACCTTAATTTTTCTTTTTTATAAAACAGAAACCACCACTTTATCAAGGCCGAGGCCACCCGTGGACAAGTGTTAACGTGATTACTATTTATCCCCCCGTCCAGGAGATTAGACACAAGTGTCATGTGGGTTTGATGGAAGCGTTTTTTCAGTGGAATGACTTGTATTCGAACCTGGCACACCCAGGTCCTCAGTTCGCGTCGTTACCAACTAAGCCACAGTGTCATTAATTATCAGTAGCCCCTTACGTCTACAGCGGCAACTTGCCTTCTTTGTGGTGAACTAAGTTTAAAAAATGAAAAAAAAATCATCATCAATGTAGAACTGAGACTAATGGTCGATAAGATGTGTTGGGCAGCTCTGTTCAGAGGAAAATCTGTTGTTAGGCATGCCAATTATTTCAACAATATAGAACAACTACCCACACATCTGAAGACTTAGTTGAATGTGTTTGCTTACACTTAATCGTCTCATTGATAAATAATAGGCGAGTATTTATTTTGTTTGTTCAGAACACCAAAAAATAGTGCAGAAAGGTCAGCTTAATGTATTCGGATTAATTCTGACCTCTTGTGTACCGGAACGGGGCATGACACAACATGTCTAAAAGAGGTGGGAGAATGAAACAGAGTAGGCAGTCAGTTGGGAGTTTTCTAATTAAACGCACGGGTAGAGAATGACTTAAGAACTACGATAAACTAAGGAGCTAAGGGGCTCCAGATATCCGTAGCCCGCAATGCTTCACTCCGCCGCTGGCAGAAGAGCAGACAACGGCAACATCTGAATAGGGGGTATTTTCATTAAATTCAATCATTTATTCCTTGCTTTGTGCTTTTGTGAAACATTAATTGCATTTGACTCAGTCGCGGGGCACTGGAGACACGAGGAAATATTGAATTGTATTGTTATGATTTGTGATTGCATTGATGAACAATCTGTATTTTAGTTGGTTCCCATAACATCACAAGAGGGAATTGTGATACTGACCAAGCATAACAAACTCTACATTATTGCCCGTATGTAATGTCATAAACATAATCAGAATATTACTAAAATGACGAAGGGAATAACAGCCTACATTAGGACAGCACCGATTGTGATTTTTAAAACGTTTTCATCGGTTGCATTTTTAAGGGTGTTCCTATACTTTAAACCCTTCATATATGTGTTTATATTGTTGATATGTAGACGTAGACGAATAACTATATATTGAACACTGGTAAAATTGGTAGATAAATTATTTGAACTGTAGCTGGTACTGTTGCGCATACTGACGAACAACTATAGATGTATATCAGAAAATACTAGTTACAATATTAGATATGGGTGTGGATGAAAAATATGAAAATACTAGTTTCAATATTAGATATGGGTGTGGATGAAAAATATGAAAATACTAGTTACAATATTAGATATGGGTGTAGATGAAAAATATGAAAATACTAGTTACAATATTAGATATGGGTGTAGATGAAAAATATGAAAATACTAGTTACAATATTAGATATGGGTGTGGATGAAAAATATGAAAATACTAGTTACAATATTAGATATGGGTGTGGATGAAAAATATGAAAATACTAGTTACAATATTAGATATGGGTGTGGATGAAAAATATGAAAATACTAGTTACAATATTAGATATGGGTGTGGATGAAAAATATGAAAATACTAGTTACAATATTAGATATGGGTGTGGATGAAAATATGAAAATACTAGTTACAATATTAGATATGGGTGTGGATGAAAAATATGAAAATACTAGTTACAATATTAGATATGGGTGTGGTGAAAAATATGAAAATATAGTATTTTCCACGAAATGTTAAAATAACTTAGAAACGTAGAAACGTCAATGAAAAGTAAAAGTGTGTGTTAGGAGAACCGATTATGATATAACGTCACAGCCAGAAAGCAAGATTGGGAAGAAGAAAAAAATATCTGCCTTTTTTAGTATGTGAGCTAAGTGTTTTAGGGTCTTTTTATTATTAAGCTCTGTGGTTGTTCGCCCTACTAGGGTGTGGGGGAGCGAACCCCACACGATGTTGTGAAAATGTAGCAAGAAAAAAGATTAGTCAATAAGTAACAATATTCTTGGCGATCTTACTTTTTCTTTCATCATATTATGGAAGTTACAAGCAGAGAGAAGCGCAAAGTAGTGTCGGCTATTACATCATACGTACTATCTTAGCAACTCGACGCTAGTACTTACTTGTATGTCATATGGAGGAGCAGCTGTTTCTGTCAACGAATATATACACGTAAACACACACACACATATATATATCCATATATATATATATAATATTTATAAATAAATATAAATTATTTATTACCTACATACATCGATGTTGCATACTTACGCCGACTACAAATGTTATAATATATATATATATATATATATATATATATATATATGTTATAACATGCTTGTTCGCTATTCTACAATATATAATGCAACCCTCTGAAAATATCCAGAATTAGACTAATTAATAAAACAAACACTTATCCGTTTCTTGCTAGTAAGCGATAGGAATGAATTAAGTTTAAATAGATAATATAGGTGTCTAAAATACGGATGTAGGAAAAAAATTATCAGAATACAGAAATAAGGACGTTGTTTAAACCAATGAAAATTATGGTTTTCGAATTAATTCCCCATCGTCTATTGAATATATATATATATATATATATATATATACATAAAGTGAAATAATGTTGGACGCACTGCCATTATTATCTATAGTGACAATTAAAAAAAAGTTATCATTTATATTATAAAAGAGGAATAAAGAACCACGAGAAGGGACACAAAGATGAATCTCTTCGTAACTTTTTTTCTTTCTCTATGAGGAGGTTTCTTTTAAGTTTCCCCTAAAATAAGAAAAATAAATCTGATTAAAACTTTAGTACATCGGGATTTGCTGATTTGCTCTAGTGGGAAACTAGATGCAGAACTTCAAAGTATAACAGAAATTATTTCGTCTAATGGTTATCCTTTGCATACCATAGAAAGATTGATAAAGGACTAAATCGCCGCCTTTAAAGGCGAAGGATTTTTTGCCCCCCCCCCAAAAAAAATGGTTCCGTTTATGCGAAGCTCCCATGGATTGCTATTAAAAGCCAGGAGTTATCATACAAAATTTCTTCAGCCGTGTCACGTTGCTTTTTTGGAATTAAAGTTTGAACGGTTTTTAAGGCTAAAGCGCCTTCCCCTCTTTTCGAAAGGATGGTATCCCCACCATTCAATATAAATGGTCGTTTATCGCTTTCACGGTCAGTGCGTAGCTGACTACGTGGGGCGTACCATCAATCGCTTAGAGGTAAGAATTTCCCAGCATATCTCTCTTCGATATGCAGGCACAGACAGTTTCCGACATGCGGGCGTTCACAAGCCCACGAGTCGGCTATTGGTGAACATTTATTACACTGCCAAGTTTGCACTGGAGGGTACTCGGATGAGTCATTCTCTATTTTGCATAACGCTGGTTCGAAATCGCATTTAAAGATTCTCGAAGCGGTTGCTATCAATTTACGACAACCGTCTCTGTGCAAACAAAAAGAGTACACCCATAACTTAGAACTAATGGGTGTACGTTAAGAATGTCTCTTCCCATTTTTCTTTTTTATTATTTTACTTTTAATACCCTCGATAATTATTTATGGCCTGTTGACCACGTGTTTAATCGTGATTCCACCTCGTAGTCGACGAGTATTCTGAAAAGAGTTGACTGAAAGTCGTCTCGGTAATTTTATTTATTTTGTTTCCTATTTTTCTCAATACATCCTCATAGACAAAGAAAAAAGTTACGAAGTGATTCATCTTTGTGCTCCTTCTCGTGGTGTTTTATTCCTCTTTTATAATATAAATTATAAAATTAAAAGAAAATCTTCAATATAGATAATAATGGCAGTCCGTCTAACATTTCACTGTTTATTAAAACGTTGTACTTAAAAAATCTATTCAAATATATATATATATATATATATATATATATATATATATATATATATATATATATATATAATACTCCCTCCAGTCGCATATTTTTGCTAGCTCCGGAGCATGATATCATAATCAACAAACTGCATACATAGACCCCCACAGGAAGAGGTAATGACTAAGAGGATTATATGATGACGAACGAACACTACCCCCTCCCCCAAAAGAGGAATAAATACTTGGGAGGATTGGATCATGAGACAAAATAGATAAACTACCTCGATCCCTTAAAACAGGGAGAAAGTCATCCTGGGACGATGATATTGTGAGGAACGAACATATATTATACTGTCTCCTCCTCCCCCCATTACAAAAAGAGAAGGTAATGCCCGGGAGGAATGTATTAATAGGGACGAAAATATTATACACTAACTACCAAGGGAGAAGGTAAGGCGTCGGAGTATCCCTCGACAGATTCACAAATAAAAGGATGTGGTTATGCTTTAAGATAGAGAAGGTAATACTTAGGAGTATCACCTCATAAAAGGAGAAGGTAATGCCTGCGTGTATTGTATGGCAAGTTTTATTGTACACGTAAAATGCCGAAATGTAAAGTGTGCTGAAAAATATAGTCGCCATCTTTATAAACAAATTGAAGTATTCAAGCTAAGGAAGAACGATAACTTCCTTTCAGTTATTTTTTAAATTAAAAAAATATTTTTTTATTGCCGTGAGTACTCGTCCTTCCTTAGCTAGCCTCTCGGCTTTTTTAGATATGGACTATATTTTCCGATCCTATTTTTATTTTGGTGCTGTACGTGTACGATGGAAATTGATATAACTTAGGGTTTTTAATGTTTACATTTTTTTTTTCTAACTACAACATGGTTTAAATAACAAATATATAAGTTCATTATTAGTAATGCCAAAACTTATTTTACTTTAAATAATTTACGTGACTGAAAGGAAAAATACCCCTTTTCCTTAATAGTAGGGATTAATTAAAAAAAGTCAGCATGTTTTTTTAATTACTTTTATATTGAGGGGGGCGAGATATTTATCAAGAAGTGTAAGAAAACTTTACATTAAAAAGAAAGTTACAATTTGAACAGAAAGTTTAATTTATTGGTTTGTATTTTAAGTTAAAGCCGTTTTCATTTCGGACTTTATATTTATATATGTTTGTTCTTTTATTTCGTATATAAATCATGTACTTCAAAAACAAAAAAAAGGAAAATCTATCGTCGCTAGAAAAGGGGAGGGTGAGAGAGAAGAGAGACAGGTAGTGATGACGACGCCAATGTTGTTTAGTGTTAGTTTTATAGTAGTCTCCCCTCTTTTGAAAGAGAGAGAGATAGAAAGAGAGAGAGAGAGAGAGAGAGAGAACAAAATCACCTGCCCTTTTCTGTCAACTCTGCATATCTTTCTAGCTAGCTAAGATCTTAGTTTCATCTAAATTATCTCCCTTGATAGTTTAAGAATATTTTTTCGTAATGTATTCATTTTTTAAATTACATTACTTACATTAACAACTGTTAATTTCAACAAAACTATTGTAGATACGCAGGGACAATAACATAATATAATCATAAAGTAGCATGCTCTCGTTCCATCTGCTATGACTGGGAAGATGGAACGAAAGGATGCTACCCCTGTGGATTTAATAAAGTGTTCCGTTCGAAATTTCGTCAAGATTCCCGAGTTCGACAGAAAGATTCCCGAGTTCGGCAAAGTACACCTGAAGAAGGTCGGAGGTTACATCGACCGAAACGTTGTGATAAAAAACACCCAAGATGAGAACAGTAGTCCGAATATACCAAACTGTACAAATTATCAACCCTCATCTAAAAAATTACGAAACATTACTGTGCTTTTTAGAAATACCCAGGTTGCATCTATTTGATTCCCTCAAATTTATAAGAAAATCCGGCTTGTTTTTTTTCTAGAAAGATGTTTTATGCGTCGATTAATAAATCCTACGTCTAGACATATTTTAGGTTTTACTCATCTTTTTAGGTTAGGGAATCTGAAAGACTTTGCCATCTTGATTGTGTTGTATTTTTTTTATTTACCGGACAAAATTGATAAATGGTCGCTTCATTGTTTCTGTCTTTACCAAAAAATATTAATAATAAATAAGAAATTCAAGCAGATAAATAAAAGGTATATACGTTACAAGAACACACGTTGTTAAAGTTATTTCTCAAAGAAACTAAATTGATATACTCAAATGACCCGTTTTAAAGTAAACGTCCGTGTATATGGAATATAGTCATCTAATGTTTCAGAAGTTTTCAAATAAGATGTTATACTTTGGGTTTTTAGAATTATTTCGACAACAGTTTTTCGTCTTGGATGTTGCTATTGCAATATTTCGGTCGATATACACTCGGAACTTTTTTCAGCTGCATCTCGTCCAACTCGGTAATCTTTATGTTAAATACAGACATCTGTTTTAAATTTCCAAAGAGTCCAGCAGCACGAGGGAAGAATCTTTTGAAGTAGAAAGCTCTTCAGCATCTGGAGACCTCCACAGTGAATGGATGGGAGTTGGCAGATCGTCGGGTTGGTCTGGTGAATTTGCGTCGTGGGGGCACCAGAGCAGCAAGTTCAATAGAGTGTGCTGTACTAAAATGAATATAGAGTAAACTTCTTTAACCAATTAAACACACAAATATTAGCTAAGTGGGCACTGATATTCTGGTAACATGTCGACCTTGACTAGTAAATGTTTAATTTCTCGAATTAATATGAAGTTAACTTTTAATATTTAGCCTGGCGAGCTGTAATCTGTGTGAAAATATGTAGCCATAAATGATTGTATAAGTCAAAATGGTGAATACACACTCACTCACACACATAGGATATATCTAATATGAGAGTTTGCATGACCTACTAGATATCATCATAAAGTGCCTTCGGGTTATTCAAGACAACCTGACATGAGGATACTTCACCCTACAAGGAAACATTGAGAAAATATATAAAATAACATAGTATTTGCAGCACAAATAAGATCCCCTCAGCACGGCAATACACTTGCTTATACGAGGAAGCTGCCTCTTCTTTTAGTTATGTTACCTACAGTATTGCCCTGTAATCCGGTATAACCAAGAGAGATCAAAAAATATATATTATAGCATAGTAAACTGCTTAGTGGGAGGAAAGAAAATAAATGTACTTAAATTATTTACTAACTCAACTTTTGAAAAATAAAGGAGAACTTTAATAGAATATTCGAATATATATGTTAGTCATATACAGATTAAGTATTAGCCCCAGGAAAGTTCCCTTTGATTTTTGAGAACTTCGACTGAAGTAAAATACAACGAAAAAGAATATATATATATATATATATAATTTATTATTTCACGTATGTACATACATAATAATATGAAGTAATATAGTTTATATTGTATATACATATTTTCAGTGTTTACCTCAACATTGTTACATATGTAGGTAGACTAAAAAGTAATATGAAATTGTACTTCTTGCAAGTAAGCTACACAGATTAAATTCATGTTTCACTCCAGAACGAAATCATCAGACTAAATACATTTAGTGTGATGATGTTCGTCAGGAATAAGACATGAACGTGTTAGTGTAGCTTACTGGCCATAAAGTATTTTCATAAAAAAATGATATATACATTATAAATTATATATATATATATATATATATATATATATATATATGATTGTTTTTATTCAAACAGACATGTACAAAATATGAGACACTAGCATGTCGATGTTATCGATCTACAGCTGTTAAAAGCTGAGATCTCATCAGGGAGAATTCGAATATGAATAATTTGGGAATAATCAATTTTTCCTGATTAGATCTCAGCTTTTAACAGCTGTAGATCGATAACATCGACATGCCAGTGTCGCAGATCTTTTACATGTATGTTTGAATAAAAACAATCATATACATAAAAGCTCTAGTTGATATTGAGCACTTTTAATAAGCCCGGTTGAAATTTGTTAGGTTCCTATCCTGTGGATGTTTACTTTAGCTTTAGCTATATATATATATATATATATATATATATATATATATATATATATATATATATATATATATATATATATATATATAACCTTATGAATCAGATATGGTATTATTAGAACTCTTTTTTCTGGTTTCAATTTCTCATTGATGTATATCCTATCATGTTTTGCTTTTTTTACTCTTTCACTCTTTCTCTCTTACGTTTTTTCTAACATCCCATCTCTCTATTCAGAAGTTCCTTTTATCTCAATGGTTTTACTTTACCTTTTCTTGCCATTTCACTCTGATAGTCTTCAATGACTCTCTGAAGATTTCTATCATCAATTCGCTAAGCGCGAAAACCTATCAGCCGATAAGTACTACCTGCATTGGAATTCCTACAGCATCGGTCGATTGCATCATTCACAGATATCCAGTACTCAAGTGTATAGGATTCTATTTCGTTTTAAATAGAAAGTTTCTAACCAATATCATTATTTTCCAAGAAGAAACCCTACAAAAAGCTAAATAACTCTCATAACATCTTACAACTCAGAATACATCTTGCATTGCTTTTTTAACATTGTTATTATATTTTTTTAACAATAATATGAATGAACACTCGATACAGAAATGCTATATTATCTTCGGATATTCTTGGTTTAAAGGCAATTGTTCATAGCGTTTACGGGATGTATTCTTGAAAATACTTGTCTAACTGAAAATATCACCACAATGTTTTAACTAGAGGGCGCTAAAAGCGTTTACATACTGCCTGAAACTTGTATATCGTTATAAGGTAGTGACACATCTAAATATTAACTCCATTGTTATGATTATGTTACTACTAAGGGAACAAGGACAAAAAAAAACAGGCCGACATATTAAAAATGGAGTTCTACTGATACACATCACAACTTAAAGTATGATAAATCATTTCTTCGTTTCTGTATTAACGGTGTTTGTTAATCTCTAAGTTAGATCGTCTCCATTTCATTAGGAAAAGCTATGGATCTTGAATTTTTTTTAATTTTAAAGTGAGACTTTCATACATAATGTTGTTCCATTATATTATTGACAATTCTCATATAAGTTTCTATTTGTTACAATTCTTTAGGCATCTCTTTTATAACTATATTCTCAATTCACCGCTTAAAATGTTCTGTTTTTAATCAACCTGTATACTAGTAATACAATATCAATCTCATAGATGAGACGACTATGATTCTTATATTGATGGCCTGAAGATATAAGAGATAACGCCTGCTTGACCGATTCAGTAAAATAAAACCTTCCTTATATTATTTGTTTATATTATTGTTCATCCTCCAACAAAGCCTATTGCCACTGAGACGTATAGGAGCTACTGTAATTAGGAGCCATATTAATAAATATACCATTCTAAGTAAAAGGCAGCAAGGTGTTTGTTCACAGTACATTTAAATACATGCATGTTTGTACAGTCGAGGAAACATATAGCAGCAAGGGAATTTCAAAGGCAAGCAGTCCGAAGAAAAACGTAATTAGAGTATAAAAGTATCCAGTATATGGGGGCCTTTAAAATGAAAGTAAGTGGGTGTTTCTCTTCTCTTCGAGGATATTAACGTTGGTAGGGTACAAGTGCCGTATGTGTGTCGGAGCGCATTACGTAAAAGTAACTGTAAAACAAGCACAAGCTGCGATTAGAACAAATACTGCAGGTTGGTAGTCAGTGCGAGCCCTATAATGTTAAAGACTCTTTGTTATACCCTGTCCAAGCGAGAGACTAGTGATTGATGCAACAGCCCAGATGTGGCAACACTACTCCATCCATGAGCGAATGGTGGCTTCATAGACATATAGGATACAGACAGGTGTAAGATATTTACTATTCCTGGAGAGAGATCCAACTTTCTTCACAGTAGACTTGGCGGTATCTTCTATGTATTTATTCGAAATCATTTTGAGGTGAATGTTAGACTTAGGAATTTGAATGTTAGAACCTCGGAAAGTGCACTATTTTTGCAACGACTTTCATATTTAGAATTGTACGTTTACGGTAAACCAATTATTGATTTCAGCAGATTACTAGGACGACAGCTCATCATATAAACCGCTGGAGCTATGCTGTGTAGATGACACATAACAGAAGTATCTCTCCACTTCTGTTTCGTTGTGTATCTCTCGTGATGCGTGATCATTAATACCAGCGGTTTTAAATTATATAAAGCACAAAATAATTAGTGGTAAAACATTTATTTTGTAATATATATATATATATATATATATATATATATATATATATATATATATATATATAAGCCATGGGTCCTCCACTAACCCATGTACATATGGAGAAGGAGAAGCTATCAAAAACACGATCGCTTTCTTCCTTGGTTCAGAGTAAATTAATATTTTATCAGCTAATCGTGGTAATTCTTTTCATGGGCCGTTTGTCTGGCTAGATACTACGATTTTTCTAACAAGTCAATGACTTTTTTAACAAGAAATGTTGCGTTTTTATAATCACTTCCACCGTGAATAATTAGAGAATCACAGAAAAGTGAGAGGGGTATTTTATGAAGACTGACTGTTATATTCATAGCTGCAAGAAACTTGTACGTTTTATTCAGTGATCGCTTCCACACATTAGTTGTCGAAAGTTCTTGGCCGTCCTCGACCTTCTTTCTCTTCTAGCCTCTCATGCAAAGCTACGGTGGCTTAGAGGTTAACAACACGGAAGTTCGAATCCAGTTCGTTCCACAGAAACACGTTCACTTAGCATGTTGTTAACCTTTATGTGTCCCTCCCATAAGCACACGATGTCTTTCAAAAAAAGAATTCTAACTAGAAAGATATCGGCAAAACCAATTCCAACAATAGACGCATCTGATTCATTACTTTTATCACTTATGAATCTTTGTACTTTCTGATCATTTATGGATCCTTCTCCCCAAGGTTGTTGATATTGGCGACTGTTTGGGAGACGCTGTGACTGCAAGAAAAGTATGCACAGTTCTATTTTTTATATCCGTTGTGAAAATTCTATTCTGTCAAAACCAGGAATTGGAAATTAATAAAGAGAACATATCAATGAAGCATTTAATATATTTATAAAACACTCCAAAAATAGCAATTTCAATCGACTTTTTAAAAACTGAGTCGAAAAATCTGCCCGTATTTTTTAAACAACCTGATACATCAATACATATATCATGTAAATAATACCCTAACGAGGTTAAGATTTGTTTAAATTGTGGCTTTCCAATTTATTTATGAGGACCTTAAAATAGATCAGTTGCTAGAACATCAGAATGAAGATCGCAAGGTTTTGTATTTCGATTTGCGGTTATAGTATATGCGTTAATTGTTGGATATTTATTGGTCCCCCGATTTATTAAATCGGGGGACTTAGGTTTTGAGGCATGTCCGTCCGTCCGGATTTTTCTCCGGAACCATCCATTGAATTTCTCTGTAATTGTGCATGAAGTTGTAACGTTGGTCAGGTTAGAAAGTGACATCCTTCTTAATGCAATATTTTCAATTTTTAAAAGTAGTTAAGATCTCTGATATTTCGAATTTAGATACATTTTGCATGTATTTATTACGTTTAAAAAGAAAATGCTTATTTATATAAAATAGACTTACATATAAGCAACAAAAGATATGGAGAAATTAAACGTGATAGACGAAGGATGATGCTATTTCAAACGTACGCGTGACAGAGTAAGAGAATAACCAAGATATATTCATATGTATGAGTTTTTCATAATACATTGGTACACTGTTTGACTTGCCTTATTTATCTTGGGATTATTACTATTTCTATCAGAGCCATTACTATTTATTTTATATTATTATTATTATTATTATTATTATTATTATTATTATTATTATTATTATTATTATTATTATTATTATTATTATCATGATTTACTCACGACGAAATGTCATACTGACCATTCAGCGTGAGTAAATAATAATAATTATCGGCATTTGCTCATTGACAATAACCAATTTTATTCACTGGAGTCTGAGCAGCAAGTATTCTCTCAAGCTGTGCGACACTCGCCGCCTCCTTAAACAACCGGTGAAAATCATTCCACGTTA